>VDFB02373365.1:28963369-29563369 GCA_007258455.2 Sequoia sempervirens
GAGGATTTGTTGAAGAATGAAGCCTTCTATTTATAAAATGTCAAATGCTAAGAGTGCTCAAAATAGAGAAATGTGGGATAATGATTTGACCAATGAGATGAAGCCACTTGTCACCTTGTGATAGGTTGAGGAATGAGCAATACCTTTATCAATGCCAAAAGAGGGAGATTTCAAATTTGAATTTGATGACAAGATGAGTTTAAATGTTAAGTTTGACTTGTGCAAGAGCCATGTAAGAGCTCATAAATGCATTGTTGGATGTACATTTCAACTTTTTTTTGAATTCAAATTTGAGGGAATATTCCTCAAAGATGCCATGTTGATGGAAAATGATGAATTAATAAATCAATAAATTGATTTATTTTTGCAAGTGGCAAAAGTTAGAGCATGTGATGGGTGATTAGATTAGGTTAATCAGGATTAGATTAACTTAGATGATGATTAGTTTATTTTGACATTCAACTTAAATATTTGGGTTTATTTAAATTAAATGAGAAGAAATTGATCATTAGAGATTTAATTAAATAACTTTGATCTATTTAATTAAATGGAGATCTTTAGAAGATTAATTGATTTATTTAATAACCTTTAGGAAATTGATTAAATAAACTTGATTTATTTAATTGATGAGTGAATATGATTTAATTAAATGAGTGATGTCAATTTTGTGTGTCTACATTTTGCCCCTCTTTGAAGCAATGTACTCGTTGCATTGGTTCAAAGAATAAACTTACCGTGATTAAAATTCAAAAAAATTATGATTTTTTCAGATGCCCCAACGGAAAGTACACTGGTACATTGCCCCCTCAAGAGATCGAGCAAAAAGATTCAATTTGAGGTTCGATCTCGCGATAAAGAGGTTCAAGATGGACGTATGGCTAGTTATGATGATGATGCAAATGAGATGGTTGAGATGGATGATGTGATATGCTATGATTATGCAATGGATGTTTTATGCAAATTCTTAGACTAACAGATCTATATTATTATGATGATGCAAATGCAATGCATGTGAAATGATCGGTGTTTCCTATTATGTATGATATGAATGATATGTGGTATGCTGACAGTTTGTGGATGCATGATGGATGCATTGGTGACGTTATGTTAGTGCAGAGAGAAGAAAGAAGAAATGAGATGATGACAAGAGGATCCAACAAGTCCATGATCTTACGAGACTTTATTAGAGATGATGATGATGATGATTTTCTTATCAAGGATTGGGATTTTAAAAGGGATACTTACCTTATGTTTGATAACACATGTAGATACGATGCATCAAGGTATAAAGAATTAGGATGGCATTGTGCCTAGTGCGATGGACTTTGACTCAACAAACAGATAGGAGTATTCTTGTTCACACTTAATATACGGAAACCTTGCTAAGATGTACCTAACAAAGCAAGTATTCACCAAGTTATTTTACAAGAACATCCAACAAGCATAGCAGACAAAAGATAATGATTGTTGCCTCATTCCTATCTCTCTAAATATTTCATTCAGATATCACCGAGAGGTCCTTGGAATGAGCACAATAAGATAAATCAAAAGAAGAGATCAAGTACGCAAACAAGCCAATGTTCTTCATGCCTCTAGCCAAAGGGATTTGTTTTGATAGGATAAGAATCCAAGGTGATATCCAAAATGATGCCCATTGTCAAAATGATATATTCTAGGACATGCATTGTATATTATTATGATGGGTTGATAAGTTGATTGATAGGCTATTGATGTAATACCACGTCGTGTGAACCCCAAAGGACAACCAAACACCGCACTTTTTTTTTTTGAAAGTGAAACATTTCATAAGATTAATTTGTACATTCATTACATGAAAAGAAATTATACATTTACAAATTCATTCACGTCCTCTGGGGTACACGAAACAGTCATTACGATTCATAAACTTTTGTCAAACGAAAGCGATTAAACAACCAAGATTACATAATGATAACATCCAATCATCCATAAAAAATAGAGAGGAAAATTGTACATCATTCTATTACAATTCAATTCATAAATCAATAGTACAATTGTGGAGCATATTTCCACAAATACAACACATCATGGATACGATAGTACAATTACAAAATGATTCCCATATATCAACAGGAAAGGTACATCAAGTACAAGAATAATACATTAGTGAAGATTATGGTACAAAATAAGGGAAAGTCTTCAACAACGTGAAGCTCTGGAACTCTACACCTACTTGTGCATCATGAACACAACTTGGGAACCCAATGGGGTGTGTAGCACATTCCACCCAACCACGTGGGCCCAAAGGTCCACCCCTCGTGCTAGAAGATGACAAGAAATACCCTCGACCAAGACAGACAAGCAGAACGATCACAAGACCCAACCACAAGATCAACCAAAACATATCATACAACACTCAAAAATACCACTTACAAGATGACTTCTTCCCGAGGTAGACAAAGGAAAAGCAAGGGATTTTATGACACCAATATTCATTTACGCCTAACTAGAGGGTACATAAATGCTTAGGTTCCCCAACCATCTCAAAATAAGACTACAAGAAAGAAAATGCATAAAGTCTCCTCAGTCAGAATTAACACAAAAAGGAAGTCTCACATCATGGAACCACAAAACAACTATATAACTTCCATAACTCACAAAATGACAAATGACAAACAAGGGAATTAATATCATAACAGGACCTTCAAACTGAAACAAGATAACATAATCAATTTATTACAACCTCAAACACAATTACCAATGATAAATCATCCATTAGAGCATCCAAGAGAAATCTCAATATCCCCTTACATGATATTCAATCAGCTACACTTTGGCTAATAACCTCTTAATATAGACCAAGCACAAAACAAAACCAAGCTTTTTAATTTAGCACAAATGTTCACTCTAACTACCTCCATGGAGAACTCTTGGCTAACTCACAACTTCACCCACATTCAACAGTCAATTCCAATATCAAGAAATTTGAAAGGCAATATTAACACATTTCACATAACTCCACCACTTACATAATTTATTAAATCGTGTTCTTTACACAATGATATATAAGTACACACAATCAACATAAGTAATTATAATAATATTTATTCTAAATAACCAACCTCATATGGGATCTACAAGCCATTGAAGCATAATAAGAATTTTACTATGAAGGTTAACACATGAAAACGAACCTATTAACATGTTATACAACTCATTCGCCTATATGCCTCTATATCCTAATGCTTACAAGCACGTTGGGTGCACCATGAGAATTCAATTCACACATGTAATACATCCCTATCAAGAGTACAAATAAACAAGGTGATGTATACAATTTGATCATATGTATATATATGATTATTGGCACTTCAATTTAACACTAAATATGCCATATGACTTGAGAAATGGATAATATTAACTTAATAAATATTTATTAACTTGATTATAAAATTATTAATAATTAGAATGCATTCACATTTTAATTAACTTCACTAAACTTACTAATATTTTCTATCTTTATTAATGGACACATGAATATATTTAATGGTTAAACCCGAAAGAATAATAAACAATCATATATATTTTATCTATTATTTCACTAAGAAGTAATTTAAAATAACTAAAGAAATAATCTAAGCACGTTTTCTTAATATCCCACAAAACTTTTAAAACATTTAAATCACCTTTCTTAATTACATTACCAATCAAATAGGACAACAAAATACTTTCCTTTATTTAACTAAACTTTCCTATAGTTATCTAAATGCTCAACTCATTTACAAGACTTATCACTAGAATAATTATCATATTTAAAGGAATTCATAATCTATATGTTTATTGACAATACTCTTAGTAATAGGATAGAAGATCATTACCTCTATATGAGTATGCTCTCTCAAGAAAACCCAACTAAAAAGAAAGTAGATGAATTGATGTATCAACTTTCAACTAAAATAGTTAAATGAATTATTCGAGGTGAACATTATTAATTAAATTAGCTAATTGATATATAGCTTGAATAAGATTAACATTAAATTGTAAAATAATATACTCTTGATAATCCAAAGATCTAACTTCAAGTATGTAAATTGATGGCAAAGTCATGATGATTTTATTGCTAATTGATATAACAATATATGTATTTTGAAGGTTAAAAAAAAAATCAATATAATAATTCTTATTTATTGACACCTTTATATTCAATGGTTCATTTTATTTCATGAAATTATAATTGATTAAATACCCATTTGTCAATTATCATACATCTATAGTTAATATATTATATCACTATTAGCGCAATTTATATATCCAACATTATAGTATTTGAGTACCCATATTTTCCATACATTGCGCAATCAAGGACTAGTCTAAAAGAAAACTATTTATATCGCCCTCATATAATTTACTAAAAGAATATGACCTATGTACATTCCTCTCGTAAATTGAACTTTAGCACAATGGGTCTTTATCACAGTATATAAGATCTGACTAATTTAGTAAATGTTATAGGTGCACAACTCTCTTGATAGATTGGTCTTTTATTTTCAAGTGTTACTACTGAGACAGGTTGCAAAATTGTGATGGCTGGAATGGGTTTTAATTTACCACCTGGGTTTCAAAACTTGCAGTTGCAGACTGGTAACTTCAAAACTCAGAATTATTCATCGCTCCTTGCTGACACTGTGGCTGCTAAGGATAAAGGGCCTGAAAATGCAACTGGGGTTAGCTCCAAAGTATACGCTGATGTTGCATACTCATTTAATGACGATGATGGATATGGGGTAGTGAAACACAAACCCAAGGCCGAGGTGTAAGGAGGAGAATCGAGCATTTCCAAGGCAACCCTTCGAGCTGAGAACAGGAGATGACTGAAAAAAAAGATTTCATCTAATAGGCACCAGAAACTTTCAAGCAAGTGCAATTAGCGGAAGTAATGCAGCCGATTATCTAAACCTTTAAGCTACCTATTATGTTTAAGTGCTGCAGCTAACACAAGCTGACAATGGTATCAGGGAGATTATTTAAATTTACACACCCTCCACAATCCAACCACTGCAGCAGTGATGGGTTGCCAAACAGAGAGGGAGTGGGACACCATAATGGCAGAATATGCACCGAAATGATTTTGCAAGGAGGCTCTCAAAATCTTTGAACTAGTGAAGCACTCAGGAACACGTCCTATAATTGTAAACCTTGCTTGTTTCTAGCGCGCGTAGAAAGGCAGGTTTAGAAGATGAGAGCTGCACATACTTCACACATCAGTCGCCCTTATTTCATCACATATATGGTTAATCATTAGGAGCGTAGGGTTGACCAATCTACCCGTAAGGGCTATCTTGGAGACAACCCAATTCAATACCAAGATGCCAGTTAAACCTGTGGCGCCTGTGGTTCATCTCCCACCCAGCTGCGCTGGTGGACATGCATGCTAAAAGTGAAACAAAACAGGGCACGCGACTATTTAACATAACTGTTTCAAAGAAATGTTCTCTTAAGGAATGTAAAGGTTGCAGCGTGAGTACAAAATGGATTTGAAGAGAAGGCTTAAGAAACTTCCAAGCGAATGCAATTGGCAGTATAATCCAGACACCATGACCTGTGCGCAAAATGAAAGCTTTAAGACGGGTTATGGTCGTCGAACAAAGCAAGAAGGATAGAGGTATGTCAGATGACGCAGTTACAACTGCCCTGGTAAACATGTATGCAAGGTGCCAAATCTAAGCAAAGTACGTGATTTGTTTGACAGCATGACACAAAGAAATGTGATCTCATGGAATGCACTGATTGCAGGGGACGGCAGTATGGATTTGTTAAAAAGGCTTTAGAAACTTTCAAGCAATGTAAGAGCAAGAATCTTACCTCAAAGTCTGCACAGAATGAGGCGCCCCTGACCCAAATTCCTCCATTCGTGCCTTCATCTTCTCCCCCCCGTAGATGGGTATGTGAGACGTGACCTGTTAGACCTGCGCATGAATTGTTTTCTCCCCCCCAAAAGAGACGCAAACCAATATAGAAATACATGCAGAATATGAATGCCAAGACAAGGCACGTGTGCTGAAGATAGAACGCCTCAACCGAACGTGGTCTCCTATCAACGCAACAACTGCAACATTTTTATTTTTACTTTTATTTTCTCGACTAAAGATAATGTGAATATTAAATTATCTGCAATATAAAAAATTTGACATTACCTTTGCTAAATTTATATTTAACTTTATTGTCATTATTTCAATTACAAAATAAATTTGATTAAATTGCTGAAATTAAATAATATAAATATAATGTTTGGAATAATCAGAAGGAGAGGAATTAACATTATATATATATATATGCATATATAATATATTAGAGCTTTGTGCGTTTAATACTTATTATTTATAAATATTATCATAGTTCCAGATACAATTACTTATGGTTCAATTAATTTAACCATGCATGTGATTGTTTAAGTTATTTAAATGATCGATTTTACACTAATTTTATCATGATTCTTGTCATGCATTCCTTAATTATTATATAAAGGTATATTTCTTATCATTGGGATTGCTACATTATCTATGCATATACACTAGAATAAAGATAAAACAAAGTGTCAGAACACGTATAAACATCCAATCATAAAATTCATGACATAGTATAATATCGACTCTATAACATGTCCTACATTGTTCCTATAACAAATATTATGCATGACTCATTTAGAGGGTGGCGGTTTGAAGGATCTCTCTCATACCTAATTCTAGACATAACTAGCCAAATTGGGAGATCATGCATTATATCTAGATTTTAATTAACCAATTAACTTGGACGATAAAACAACAAGACCTCACAAATCACTAACAAACTACTTACTTACACGTCACGAAGGGCTATTAGCAAAGAGGCACTACAATTGATATAAAGTTGATTGACATGTTTGAAAATGATCAAGAGTTTGATTTTGCATTTAACAGTTTGTTGCTTCGATTTTGATTGTACGATTGAAGTTTGCTTTTGTTGATTGTTGTGATTGTTTTAATTTGTTTTGTCAAAGGATGAAGGTGAGGATTAGTTTATTATGAATGATTGATTATCGCGGGTGAAAGCAAAATGGGACAGATGGATTTTTTCAAATATTTGGATGTTTTTGATGTTTTTGGAATGTTTTGAGGCTTCTTTTTTGGGGGTTTTGGATTTTTTTGATATTTTATGAATGTTTTTGGATTTTGATGTCTCAGGGGCAGATCAAAGATTAGCCTTGCCTACGCTTTTAAGCTCGAGACAACGAGTTCAGATCTAGTGTTTTATGCTTTTTTGACTTTTTAAGTGTTTTGGATTTTGATATGATTTTGGATGTTTTTGGTTTTGATATGTTTTGATGTTTTTGGATTTTTTGCATGATTTTGACGATTTGGATATGGACATGTGATGATATCAGTTCTCTGTGGGATTTTGTTGAAGACCAAGCTAAGGTTGACTAATTGAATCGATAGATTGATGATGATGATAACATTGTTGAGGATACAACAGTGCAAGGATTTGATTGATCGGATCAATGATGATAACATTGTTGAGGATGAACAACAATGCAAGGATAGTGTTTAAGCAACACAAGGATTAGGATGGATATCCCAAGATGATCGAGGGATTGATGATGATAACATTGTTGACGATACACAACAATGCAAGAATAGTGTTTAAGCAACACAAGGACTGGGAAGGCTACCCTGAAATGATGATGGATTGATTGGATTTGATTGATCATGTTTGATGAAGCTTGATTTTGGAAAAAAAGTTGTTTGAATGATTTGATGTGACGTTTGAAGGGTGTGTTAGATGCGACTGATATTGATTGTTTGGATTGATGTTTGATGAAAGATGAAGCTTGATAAGGAACATTTTCTAGTCAAAATATGCCATGGGCTAGTGATTTGGAATTTTGCTCACAAGTGGTTTGACCAATTTAGTTTCACGTTTGCCAATGTTTGGATCGCCACATAAGTTGGAGGATATAGATCAAGATTTATTCTTGAAGCAAGATCTAAATATCTGCCCCCAGTGTCTAGCAATGTGAAGTACCTTAAATCTACAAGTAAGACCAACCTCAAAAACTCATTACAAGGTTAGTCTAAACACACAAATCTGCAAATACCTCCATGAAATAAAATACCTATGCTAAGGAAATGCCACAAGTAACAAAAACAACATCAAAAAGACATTTCAAAAGCATGATAATCACCTATTCCATGTTGGATTGGTGTCACATGTGCTAGTGACCCTTTCCCAATCCTTGATAAAAAGCTCAAGATGATGAAGTGCAATGGAGATGAAAACAAGATTATTTCTCAAACCAAGAGAGTAACCTTGCATAAAATTGTGAAGGATTTGCTCAAAGATGAAGCACCTATTTAAATATTTTCAAAATGCTAAGTGTTGAAGAGGGACCAATGTGGGACTAAGATTAAGCCAATGATAGGAGGACACTTGTCATCATGTGATTGGTTGATGTATGTGCAAGATTTGGGAAGAGTGCCCATGAGAGGGAAAATTTGAATTTGAATTTGTGCAATAAATGTTGAGTTTGACTTTGGAAGGGGACATGTAAGAGACATGTAAGGCCTCATAAATGCTCTGTTTGGTGTACATGTCCATTTGGGGGGAGATTCAAACTTGGAGAATATTCTTCCTTTATGCCAAGTTGAAAATAAAGATTTTGATAAATCATTTAATTGCAATTTCATGTGCAAGTGGCCAAATCTAGAGAATGCAAGTGGGATGAGATTAGCATTAGATTTAATCAAGATTAATTAGCCAGGATGATGATTAGGATGCTTTGACCACTTTGACTTGATTTAGGGATTTAAATCAAATAAAAGGGAGATGAATGATGATATGAGATTTAATTAAATAAATGATTGATTTATTTAATCAAAGAGATGATGAGATCAAGTTTGATTTATTTGATTTAAACTGATGACTTTAGGAGATTGATAAATAAACTTGATTCAATTGCCGAATGGATGAATATGACCTAGTTGAATGCATTATGTAAATTTGACGTGTCTACACAATGTATGGAATGCCATTGGATGGATACAAAGGATTCCAAGGACTATCTTGTGATAAGATAATGTGTTCGGATAACGAATGCTCATTTGGATAATGCTTCAAGGCTTAGATAATGTTGGATAGGATAGGACCAATGAAAATGACCCATGTCAAGATGTTTACCATAAGCAAGTGTAAAGTGTGCACCAAAGTTTTTCAAGATCAAGATAACTCAGACTATGGATGCAGATATATGCACATGGATTGGATAGATGGCCCATGGATGACTGGATTTATTATAGCTGAGATGGATGGAATATTGGATTTATTATGGATGAGATGAGATGCTTCCACCTAAAATAATGCACGTAGATGCTCGATTCTACACATGACGCCTGTTTTCTAGGTTTTCATCATGGTCTTGCCCAAAGCATAGCAATGCGGTTTTCACTAGAGGATGATTTTTCTCTTTATTGTTTTCAATCCTTTTTCTGATTTTATTTTTTTTGGATTTTCATATTTTTTTATTTTTTGTATTTTTTTGAAAGATTTTAAGCTCATGTTGAACTACCTTGTGGTGCTGATGTAGATGCTTCTATCATGATGTGTCATTGATAGCCTGCCTAAAGAAGTTGTTTTTCCAAATTACATGCACTTGAATGCAACTTTTGAGATTCTCGATCTACTTTGTTGATACTGGAGTTAACTTTGTCTTTGTGCGCACATTGCGATAGAGCGCCTTTTGAATCCTTATGATGAAGGGTCGTTGCCAACACATGGTCAATGTGATAATTTGATATCATGCGTGGAGGCATGGATGGAGTTTGTTTAGGAATAAAAGATGGATTGGTTGACAGTTTGGAATCTTTGACTCTCCAAACTTGGGAAGATGAGCAATGATGGGTGGATACAGAAGTGTGCGTGGAATTAGGACCAACTACTTGATACACTTTGTATGTCGCTTGAAAATCCTGCTTTTTCTTTTGTGGACATCTTTGATGGATAATTTTCCCTTTTTTATTTTTCCCCATAGTTTCTTTGACTAATGGAGTTCGATAGGGATAATCTTTCTTTGTATTCTTCGGTATCCACTTGTATTTGATTTGTCCATTATGCTTCTCAGCTTCTTTTTCCTTGATAACATTCTTCATACTTTGATTCAAATCTTTCTTTTGAAGTTGGTCCCAATTCATGGATGGGGTGATGGGTGGAAGAAGATTCATGATGTGACTAGTTGTAGTATTGGCATTGGTTTCATCATAAGGATTCTTTATGCTCTCTATGTTGATGTTTGTTTGAGACGAAGTTGCCCCCAGTATGGTGGTAGTAGTACCTTCATGCTTTGATTCTGCCTATTCCAAGAGCTCTTGTTTAGAATGCATTCTCTGATAAATGACCATTGCAAATGATGTTTTTGGAATTTGCTGCTCTCCTAACTCCAGAATATCCTGGTCTATCTGCCCTGATTCCTTGAGTGGATAATGTTGGATATCTTCATACATGATGTATTTAGTCTAGATTTTGGATATATTTGATCCTAATATTGACAACTCTGTTTGACTATACGAATCAATAACCTGCTCTTTTTGTGTAACAATGTCAGGAATAAAGGGATCCTATTTTGAATGAAGATCATCTATGTATCCATCCATAGAAAGCATCTCATGGGTAGATGGAGGAATATGTGCATCTTGCATAGATAGGAGAGTGTCCATTAGATCATTGTAGTATCTTGGAGATACAAATTCTTGATTTTGAATGTTTTCGGAGTTGCTTTCGACATGCTTTGGATCAAGTTCTTGACATGGGTCAGTTTCAAGGGATGGATTGCTTAGAAAGGGTTCTTGGATGTCGTCATTAGGCATGGGGAATGGATCAATATCCTCTTGATCTTTGAGTGGAATTGGATCAAGTGTCAAGCTCAGGATTCCTTCAGTATCTATAACCATGAGGTCAAAGGAGGTCAACATGTCTTGGAAAGGACCACTGCTAGACTTTGGTGAAAGATGTTGATCATGCTTTGGAATGAATTCTTGAGATATGTCCTCTAACTCATAAGGTGATGTAGAGACATTTTCAACATGATCATAGGTCAATGGATCATGCATTATGTGAATAGGATCAAATAATCCTAACACTCCTTGAAATAGATCACTAAAAAGTGGCTCTTGATGTATGGTGAGTTGATCATCATATGGGGTAAAAACATCTTCAATGTGCTCATTGATGAATAGGTCTTGAACATTGTTTTCAACAATTGTAGTAGAGAGATTGTGAATGTCTTTAGCCATAGGTTCAAGTGATGTTGACATTTCTTTGATTGGATCATTGTTGGGTGGTGGACTTTGATCATGATTGAAAATTGACTCTCGACATATGTTCATTTGATCATTCCAAGGATGAAGTAGACACAGCTTGAAGGTGCTCAGTGGTGGATTGATCTTGATCCCTGTTCTCAATATTTGTGGTGGAGAGATTGCCAATGCTATCATTGTCCCCAATAGTGATTATCTTTTGATCAATCAAGTCTTGGATGAGTTTTTTAGTTGAACACAATCTGATGTTTTGTGTCCCTTTATTCTATGATAATCACAAAGGTTCTTCTCGTTATACCCTGGTAGTTTTATGTCTGGTTCTTGATAGTTCACATAAACAGGGATTTTGATGAGATTTTTTTGTACCAATTATTGCAGGACTGATTCAATTGGTCTCCTAAGTGGTGTGTATTTTCGCTTATTACCTTCTGAGATTTGTGTCTTAAATTGACCTTGTTGTGATTGATTTTGGAGATGTGGTGATTGATCTTTGAGATGTGGGGGTTAGATTTGTTGATGTGGTCGATCTTGATATCTAACTTCTTGACATTGGAGATTTTGTTCTTGATGTGGTTGTGGACACAACTCAATGCTTTGATGACATGGTTCAATCAATGGTAGAGTACATTGATTTTGGAGTAAAAATGTCTCTTGTTTCAAGGCTTCAGTTAGTTTTTCAAGTGAAGCAATTTGGCCTAGCAAAACTTGGTCTTGATTTTGATCTTGGCACCCTTGATATAGTTGATTTGGCTTTTGTTTAAGCAGATTTGGAGTGTGTACTTGTGGTGTTTGATTTTGGACAATGTTTTGATTTGGGATGACACTCAGATTTGGCATGATAGGTTGAATTTGAACATTGTTGTGATTGGGAATAACATTGTGTTGATTTAGGTAACTTTGATTTTGCATGGTGTTACCTTGACTTGGATCAATATATGGAGTCGTTATCATTGTGTTTGGACTTTGAACAACATTTGAGTGATTCGTAAACATATTTATCCCAAAGTTTACCAAGTTTGGACTCAAAACATTCATGTTTGGTAAAGTTGTACTTGGTACATTCTCATTTGGCATTTAGGGATTTGATGGGATGATGTTGTTCATTTGAAGGCTCATGCATTAATTGTTCGGTTGAAAGACTTGTAGGTTTGGATTTTGATTTAAATCTACCATGGGGAAAGGTGTTCCAAAATTCAGATTGGGCATACTCACATTTATTGGGCCATTGAGGTTTGTAGGCAATAATGATCCTATGTATGGATTGTATAAATATGAGTTTTGATAATCCATTGGTTTTGGAAGGCTTTGATAGTTTGGTTGACTTGGATTACTCATGATGTATGGATCAAGTTTATATTCCATGTTCCTCTTGTGTTTTGACCTTGTTGACCTCTAAGGTGTTTAGGACCAATGATGAGATGAATGATGAAAGGGGTGAATGATATGGGTGTTGAATGTTTAGGAACTTTGGATCAATGCTAGACTTTGGGATTTGATTTTGATTAGTTTGATTGGATTTGGATAATGGACTTGTAGGCCCTAAGATGTTGGATGTGATCTTAGGATAAACTTGTTCAAAGAATTGCTAATTCAATTAAATGTATGAGAAAGGATGCATTCCCATACACCTAACTAAACAAGGTGATTTTGATTTTGATGATTTACCCAAGTCTAGAATGATGTTTTCAAAGCTCTAAAGTTGTTTATGAGATGGAGATGATAAATGTTTGGAATGGATGAAGTGTTTGATTTGATCCTAAATGAACCTAAGAAGGACTTGTTTACTAGGCCAAGATAGTGAAGAACATGCCTTTTCTCTAAGAGTAATTCAAACCAAAAGACCAATGTTTGCTCGAAAGACAATAAAAAGATAAACAAGCACATATGTGGGGTTCAATTTGAGTTAATCTTGGTTATGAATTTCTTTTACCACAAACACATTTCTTGCTTATTTTTCAAACTAAATGTCTATGTCTAAATTCCTTTTCATTCCACAAGGTCCATTATGTGAAAATCAAGGTTTCAAAAGAATAGTTTCCTATTATTGACTTTGGAATGAACAAATCAAGATATAGGTCCTAGTGTTTAGAAGCCTTCTAGGGATAAGAACCCCTAGGGACAAGTAGTAACATGTGGACTTTTCAAAGGTATTTGTTCCTCCCAAAGGGTTTGAAATTTTGATGATTCATTGAATGTTGGTTTCAATGTTTTGGATACAAGCACTGTGTTTTCAAACTGACTCACAAGCAATATAACATCCTATCTCAATTGGTACATTTTTCTTGGTGGGCTTGCCTCATGCCCTTCATAGTAGAAGAGATGATTTTACATGCAACCAAGGAAAAAATATAAAGGTATGTTAAGAATGAAGTCTTAACATCTATATTTTAACCAAGATCAGACATGGCAAGTAACTTCTTGGAATCTAAATTCCAATGCACCAAACTCATTGGATGGATTGGCAGGTTACTACAAACAAGGGTTTTAGTTCGGACTTTCCGTTCGTGGAGATTGACCCATACGGCGAGAGTCCCTTTTCAGATCCATCTCGTCGGAGCCAACTGCGTGATACCGGCATTTACTCCAATACCCACATTTATATCCCGGTTGGAAATACTATTGGATTTAGAGTGTTACCGGTTGAGTCGTTCCCTTGGGTGAGTACTTTTTCCCCAAGGCAGGCCCTCTAAGATAGACAAAAGTGAGTAAACATATTCATAGTTTGATCAACCTTTGTTTAGAAACAAAGGGAGAACACATGCAATAGGTTTAGTCACACTCGCACAATGTTTTGTTCAATTTTTAAACCCAAACTGAAGTGTGGAGGCAATATTTTATGCAACTTAATGTCATCAAAAAGACTTGATTCTCAAGATCATCGTGAAGCATGAGAGAAGTGCATACGCCTGTTTAGATGAGATTACTTTGCATAAGAGATTACGAAACATGGAAAACACATGTTCATTTTAAGCCTCAAAGCAATGATGTCAGTAGGACTTTGAATGATTATGAGATAAATTACACCTTCATCGAGAAAGCTTGTTTGGCAGTGGTGTTTTCTACTCAGCAGTTACAGCATTACATGTTAACCCACATGTTCAAACTCATAGAAAAGATTGATTCGTTAAAGTATTTACTCAGCAAGGCTTCTCCAACAAGAAGACTAGCCAAGTGAGTCATGATCTTGAGTGAATTTGATATCCAGTATGTGGATCGCAGAGCCATCAAGGGTCAAGTGATAGTCGATCAGTTAGTTGAAGCTCCATTACCAGATGATCATCCAATGAACATTGAGTTTCCTGATGCAGACATTCTTACTATGACAACACAACAATGGAGGCTTTATTTTGATGGGTCCTACACACAACGTGGGTCAGGTGTGGGAATTTTGATTGTTACACCTCAAGGACATACCATCCCAAAGTCCTATAGACTCATGTTTCCATGTACAAATAATGTAGCTGAATATGAGGCATTTATCATTGGCATCAAAGTGGTAGTTGAATGGAAGATCACAGAGCTACACGTATATGGAGATTCACAACTAGTCATTTATCAAGTAAATGATGAATATCAAACCAAAGATGAGAAGTTGATGTCGTATAAGAAAATGGTGGATGATTTCAAAAAGTACTTTGTGGATATCAAGTTTGAACAGATTCCAAGGGTAGAAAACAAGGTTGTTGATGCCATGGCGAGAATTGCTTCTCTCTTACAAATGCCAGAAAAGTGAGGTCGTTATGAGTTTATGGTGGAATAAGTGTCTAACCCTGCTTATGATAATCCTGAATCTCAAACCATTTGACATTTAGTTGATGTTGAATCCTCAATTTATGGAAAGACCTACACTTACCTAAAAGACAATATCCTTCCTCCTGATCTTTCCATAAACCAAAAATGCAACTTCATCTGCCAAACTGCACGACATACTTTAATTGCTGACATACTTTACCGTCAAGGTCTAGATGGTGCTCTCCTTCGGTGTCTAGAACATAATTAGTCTGAGATAGCTTTGCATGAGGTTCATGAAGGTATTTGAGGAACTCATTCAAGCAGACTAACCCTAGCAAAGAAACTCCTCTGTTTGGGGTATTACTGGCCAAACATGGAGGAATCTTTTTAGTTTGTTAAGAAGTGCCAAAAATTTCAAATACATGGTAACCTAATCCATGCACCAGCGCAAGAATTGCAACCATTCACTTCAAGATGGCCTTTTTGTCAGTGGGGACTAGACTTGGTAGGAAAGATTAATTTGTCTTCATCCAATGGACACAAATTTATAATCACAGCCACAGAGTACTTTACAAAGTGGATAGAAGTTGTTCCCTTGAAAAAAATCACTGGAAAATAGATTTCTTCTTTCATATTGAATTACCTCATCTATAGGTATGGCATTCCTCAATCCATTGTCATAGAAAATGGTATACCTTTTAAGAATCAAGATGTTCAGGAACTGTGTGAGAGGTTTCATATCCAACATCATTTTTCAACCCCATACTATCCTCAAGGAAATGGCCAAGCAGAGGCCTCAAACAAAACTATTTTTAAAATCCTGAAGAAGATTGTCAACGATGTTGGACATGATTGGCACGTTCAATTAAACCCTGCTCTCTTGGCATACCGAACTAGCACCAGAACACCTATAGGAGCTAAACCTTATGCCTTGGTATATAGATCAGAGGCCATACTACCTATTTAGGTTGAGTTTCCATCACTTTGTGTGTCATTGAAGGGAATTATTTTAAATGAGGATTATAGAGTGTCTATACTTCAAGAGTTGGAACTGTTGGATGAATGTCGTCAACAAGTTGTGAACCATTTGAAGGAATATCAACAAAGGATGTCTAGAAGCTACAATCACAAAGTAAAACCTAGAAAATTTCAATTTGGTGACTTGGTCTTAAAGGAAAACCCTCATAATCAACAAGATAGAGAAAAGAAAGGGAAATTTGAACCTAACTGGCTAGGTCCCTTTGTTGTCATATCAGTCTATGAATCTGGAGCCTATCAGTTGTCTACACCTGAAGGGGATTTGTTTGATGAACCTATCAACATTATCCATCTTAGGAAATTCTATACCTGAAATGTCTAGTGCATGGGGAAATGGTCTCCTAGATGAAAACCTAGAAAATAGGCGTCTTGGTGACAGAAAAATACAAACAAAAAAAAAGTGAAAAAGACAAAAAATACAAAAAAATCAAGAGAAAGGAAAAATACAAAAAAATCAATAAAAAGGAAAAATACAAAAAAATCATAAAATCTAAAAAAGTGCAATAAAAACACGGTGAAAACTTGGAAACAAGCACTACTTATGATTTAAACTAGCTTTTCCATCTATTAGATGAATGTCTTGATCGTTCACTTTTGCCATCATTTTCCACCTATCATTTGAAGGGAAACATCATGTACATATCCTCGCAATGTGGTCGTGTCTCAGCCTAGCTTGGGGGAAAAATATTGAACTCACTAAGGGAAATAAGCTTTGAGCTTAAGCAAATAGACAAATAGCAGTATGAAAACACAGCAAACCCAATGATCACAGTGAAATCCAACATTGAACAATCATCAATCGACAGAAGATCAAACCATCCAAATCAAACAACTTGAATCAAATCAATCAAAACAACTTTAGATGGATGAAATTCTTTTGAATCATGATTTTATCGCTTTAGCTTGAATGTTCAAATGTTCTACTTTGATTTTTGTTATCATTTCTTTAGAGCAACTCAATGATGTATTGAACTAGAGAAGCTAGGAAGGAGAATGGTATTTTCTTTGTCTATTGTCTGTGAATTATCATGAGACGTTCTCTACAAAGTATCACTGATGACGTTTGGAATTCATATAACAAAATAATTGATTCTTGTTTGTTTATGCAAGAAATACTCATGACATCTCGGTTTAATTATACCTAGATGATTGTGTTCACTTGCAATATCAAAAATCATGAAAGTAGTACTCAGGTCATCATTGGTCTAAAATATACCATTGATGCTTGTACTCACTTTCAACATTTTAAAGGCTCAATGATGATAACAAGCACGATAAATGGATTGTTAAGGTGAAAATTTTGGCATAGGTAGATTTGCATGGTAAAATTAGATTGCATTTATGTTAGTTTTTCATCTACAGAGTATTTTATCCAAAGGCTAGTGAAGAATTCAAAAACAATGTTATTTTTTATCATTGATGGATTGAGTATACTTGACATTAACAAAAACATCATCATTATCATGTACTTGCATAATAATTTTCATTGCATACATTGGAAAGCATTATTTTATCATTTAGTCATTCATACATTCAATCATATATTTACATTTATCATACCATATTTTTCATTTGTTCATCACATCATCTAATTGCATAAGAAAAATATTAAAAAGCAAATCATCTACATAGTCACATTTTCATTAATATTATCATATCATACATCACACATTAGAAGTATCATCACATTGATCATTTATTCATCCATTCATTACATCATATATTTGCATTTGAAATATTAAAAATGTAGTGCATTATATTCCATTTACATCATTATGTCATATATCATAGAAACAACATATCTGAAATCATACATATAGTTACATTATTATATCATTTGGGTAATATACATTATCATACAACTATTGATCCATGTAAATACTATGGGCACCATGCATCCATGCATCATCATTATAAGCATAATCACATTTAACATCATAAAATCATAGCATGTCATCATGATCACAAAATTGCATCCATAACATTATCTATAAATCATCACATGGCATGTAGAACAGGAAATTAAAATGCATCTATCATAGAATCATATAGAAAACATATAGATCAAACAATCTACCACATATCATATAAATCTCAAAAATCATAATGTCAACTATACAATGATGTCTGAAATGTCAAGAGATACAATGTCAAAAATGGTCGTGAATCAAAAATCAGAGTATACATCATACATCATGGAATCCAATCATAAGGCTATGTGTTGTTGGCCCCAGATGGTGCTGGCATCTCTAGACCAGTGCCTCCCCCACTAGACGTCCTAGGATCTCTCAGATCTCTCTGAAGAGGCTATGTCACACCCCTACTCATAGTCCTGGACTGACTCCTGCCTGATCAAGACTGAGCATAACTAACTCTCTGCTCTGAGTGAAATGCATCATGGTATCAGCCTCTATAATACTTGGCCTCTCTACCCACACAAAGAACCTCTCTCATATAATCAGCCACAGAGGTACCATTGGCTAATCTCTGCAATCTATTAGCCAATCCATGTGCCTGCTTTGCAGGTCATCTAGTTGCATCTCTCTCGACTATAAAGGAGGCTATATGTACTTATGCAGCTACCAACTGTGCCTATACCTGTGAGAGAGCCTTTGCATGATACTGTTCATGTGACTTCATTTGTGTATGCATCTACACTAATAACCCTTGGGCTTGTATTAGCTGACCCTGTAGTGTCTACACCTGAACCTATAAGCTCACAACTTAGGTTTGCTACTACTGGGAAGGTACTCCAATGTGGACACGTTGCTCTGCGAGAGCTACCAATGATCACCTCTTACAAGGCACCATGAAGTCTCTAACATCAATAGCTAGACCATCTCCTCCACCACCTCCTCCACCATCTCCACCACCTCCACCCCCATCTCCACCATCTCCATCTCCCTCCTCATCACCACTGCTCTCCTCATCATCACTGCTCTCCACATCCTCCTCCTCCTCACCTCCCTCATCTCTCCTCCATCGGCGACCGTGTGCAACTGCAATCTCCTCCTCACCTAGTAGTGGCACTGGCTCATCTAGAATAGAGATCCATGGAAAAGGATGTAAGGTGAGGAACTATGCATAATCTGTTGTAACCAGAGCCTTGATGATCTCAAGATGAATCTCCCAAATCAAAGGTTGTAGACTCTGGTACTCCTGCACTATAGCATCATATGATAGGTTGGGTCCCAACTCAGTGGAATCTATCTGACACTGGGCATAATGTGCAACACCCTAGGGCATGCCCTATATGATGCCATACTGTCTAAGCACCCTCCTCAACAAAAATATCTCAATAACAAAATGTGTCCTACCAATCAGATACATAGACTGGAAAAAGTATGGCATCTATGTAGCATCATCATCCCAGTGCTCATAATCTAGATAAGGCCACCATGTAATGGTCTCTACATCATCAAGAACTCTCCTCCAATGCTCCAAGTTTCCCATTCTAGGCTGAGCAAGTTGACCTGCATATATGTGAATGTACAGCCTCATGGAAGGTCATTGTCTAACCATCACTGGACGAGTAACAACTATATGCTCCCACACCCACACATGAAGTAATGTAACTCCTGAAGACAAACTGGCCCCTCAGAGGTAGACCACCTTATGCAAATTATGGTATAGATGAGCGAGCATGCACATACCCAATGCATATCTAGTACCATGGATGATCATGCTCTCCAAAATATAGCCCCACCCAATAGAAAGTCCCTTTGACCTATGATCAGGACAAAGGAAACCTCCGATGAAACTAGCAAGAACCAATGGCAAGGTAGCATAACCATCGAACATCTCTCGCCATGGAATCTCATAACCACTAATCATATCATCCTGAAAAACACAGCGTAGAGCATCGGTCCTGCCCTACTCTAAAGGATCATGGACTACCAACTCCCCAACAATAGGTATCCTCAAAATCTGCCATACATCCTCGAGAGCCACTGTCATCTCGCTGGTAGGAAGGTGGAAAGTATTATGCTCACTATGCCATCTCTCTTCTAGGGCTGTCAAGAGACCCCTATTAATCCTAATCTAGGGCATAGATAGAAGAGAAGACAAACCACATCGGGTGATAACTTTTGTCTCAGCCTGCACTAGATGCGATATCACATCAAATGTCCTAGGAAATCACTCTCGGATCTATAAGTTCATCAATGACTTCTATCATCACAGAATATCGAAAGTCGGTAATCTTTTTTAATTGATCAAACATCAATCAGCCTATCAAATCTAATCAGCTCTAGTGAGAATTTGATCAAATCTCGCGAGCAACTATCATTGAACCTCACCTATCATGAGGTCAATCATCAATCTAAAATTGCACCTCGCCTATCATGAGGTCAATTAATCAAATCAACCTTGCTTATCATGAGGTTTATCAATCAAACTATAATTATTCCTCACCTATTATGAGGTTAATTATCATCAATCAATCATCAAACCTCGCCTATCATGAGGTTGATCATCATCTAAACTATCAAGATCATCAATCAACATCAACTAAATGGTTGACAAAACAAAAATATCAAAATCAAGGAGTTAATTGACAAATTTCATCATTCTAACTTGGATGCGCTAAAATAGAGTTTCAATGCACCAGAAAATTCAATTTGCTATTAAAAATCATCGATGCACCAAAACAGGTGGCCATTATGCTAAATCAGCGTATGCACCATTTCAAGGGGTCTATGCGCCATTTTAGCAAACCAATGTACTAAATCAGTAGATGAGCCATTTCGGGAGGTCAATGCGCTAATCTAAGTAGTCTATGTGCTAAATCAATCAATGCCCTAATCTAGCCTACATATGTGCTAAAACATCTATCCAATGCGCTAAATTGTCGATGCACTATTTTAGCCTATCTATGAGCTAAAAACCCTACTCTATGCGCTATTTCAGTAAATGCGATAAAACAGAAGGTGCATGCGCTACATCGGCCTATGTATGTGCTAAAAGAGAGAAAACCGATTCAAAACATAAATAAAGCATGAAAATTAAAAAAAAAATGCAATTCACGAGGAGATTCCAGGGTACATACTGGAAGTTCGTAGGCAGTCGAGCGGTTTTTTTGTCACACGCGCTCGAAATGATGACTTTGGTAAGGAATGGACATTTTGCTCAAAATCACACTCCAAATTTTCAAAACTCAATATGCACAAATGAATTCTAAATTCATCTTTTTAGTTATTAAAAGAGTGATTAAGAGGTAATTTGGTGGGATTTATTTAATTTATTTTCCAAGGGGATTAATTCAAATTTCATTGCAAGATCATTTTTCACATTATTAGTCAAGAGATAAATCATTGCATCATCAAATCTTTATCATATCATCAAAAAATCATAAAAATTTAAAAAATTCGTGAAAAATTAAAAAAAAACCATCAATTTATCTCCCGAGGAGGCATATATCCATCATCACCTAAAAATCAACGTCTAGGGCATACTGAAAAATTTTCATCAGTACTAGCAACAACAACAAAATTTTCTTTGAAGCTATGCGTAAACACATCACTTCAAAGAGGGAAAAAATGTATACACCTAAAAATGGTCTAAATAAATCTGGTTAATTAAATACATTTATTTGATCAATTAACCTTTAATTCATCTACTATTAAATAAATAAAATTATTTATTTATATAGTTCAGTTCTTTAATTCTTCTATTCTATTTATTTACATTCTTCTATTTATTCTCTTCTTAATTAAATAATCAACTTCAATAGTTTGTATTATTTAATTATTTATTCCCTCTTAATTAAATAAACTAAATCATATAGTCTTATTTAATTATCATTATCCCTCTTTTATTAAATAAACAATTTCAAATATTTGTTTTATTTAATAATTGGTATTTCTTCTAAATATTCCAATTTCCTCTAAATTGAATATTTCCAATTTCTTGCTAATTTGAATAAATCCAAATATTCAAATAAGGGCATAATTCTATAGTTATTTCCTCTTTTCACTCACCATATGCACCTACCAAATTAGATATTTGATATCTAATTAATTTAACTCAACCTTCACGAACAAATTTGGAGACAAATTACATGCAAACTTCTTCATCTTCTTACATTGATCATTCCTATCCTCTAGCTGAATGTTTTTGTGGGGAGGAACAATCTCCATAATCTTCCCAGGCTTATTCATCCTTCACCTTTGATTCTTTCAAATCAAATCCAGACCTTTTCTTTGCTGCCACATCACAAATATGTTGTCGTGAATCTATAAATATAGCTTCTTTCCACAAGAAATGGATCCCAACTTTGTGCAATCTTACTATGCATAAATAGCATTAGAAGCATTTGAGCAATTATCATATTAGTAAAATAGCAATCATCATTGTAGAATCATGTTATAATCATCTTATTTTTATAATCATGGCTCTTCATATAGTTGTATCTTAGTTTATTTTATCAGTTTTATGTCATTTTCATCTATAGGATTACATCATATCATTTAGCAATCATTACATAGGATTAGATTCCTGCATCTTACATCATCGCATACTCTATATTGGTATTTTAACAATCATAGTGCTTACAAAATCTGAGAGCCCCTGTGATTTAATAAATCTTTGGAGTTAGAGAGCAATCAGATGCTTTCAATTGATTTATGCTTTAGTTAGTTTAATTGTTGTTTAAATCTATTGATATAATGTCTTATTGATTTTGTTTGTTATTACATTTGCACATATTTTACTCACACAGTTAGTCTTTTTGAAGGCTTAGTAAGCATCCTCCTACAACCTTTAAATTTATCCTCGTTTCTTGCCTTCCAAATGTTCCAAATAATTTTAGTTGAAAAGAAAATCCAAAAAAAATATTTTCTTTATCTATTTTTTTCCAGTCCCTTAAGAATTTATTTCCAATTGGCTTCCCCATTTTCCCCCATATCTTTTATTCATTACAAATAAATTTCCAAATTTCCTTAACATAAAAACAATTAACTAAAATATCTTTAATAGATTCAAGTATTCTACATATATTACAAACCTCAATATTTGCATGATTCAACTTGTAAGGTACCCTTTGCAATAGAATTAGCCATCTAAAACAAGCCTTTTTTGGTTCTAGCACATTAGATTATATTGATTTAAACATATTTTGATATTCTTTAACATTTAAACTAACCTCCCATCTTTTTTTAAGATACTCAGTAAGAGACACAAAGTTGGTTAAATATTTATAAATCATCTTGGTTTTAACATCAAGCAAAGGAGTGGCATCTTGCCACTTGTACTCCTTATATTGTTCTTTATTTTGTATACAGTTTGTGGGAAATTAAAATCCTTTACATTCTTCCTTTAGAGTTTTATATGTTCTCTAGTTTGATGGGCGTAGAACATATTCACAACTGATGGAATTCAAATCCTTCACTTTCCCATTATTCACAATATTCTTGAAGGATTGGATTCCTTTCTGGAACCACCTTTTAGTAGAGCAACCCTGCAAAAGAGCAAGGGGTCTTCCTTTATGTTCTAGAGTCCACCATATGGATCTATTGGTATGGACTAGATTATTGTTTGTATCATTAATATGATAATCCCTTACTTTGTTCTTGATTAGCTCCCAGGCCATCCATGGGCTTTTAAAAACTAGTGAGCCTGAATGAGTTACTGGATATTTGCTAATGAGAAGATCACAGAAAGGTAGTAGCTTCCAGGACTTCGTCTGATTGGGAACAACAAGTTGAATATTGTTCCTCACCAATACTTTCCAAGGTTCACTCCCTTCTAAGGCCTTAATGATCCACTTAGTAGCAAGTGTGATTTCATGTATTTTTAGATCCTTAAGGCCTAAGCCCCCTTGAATCTTATCTAGACAGCACCACTCCCTCTTGACAGAGTGTTTCTTTCTCTTTCCCTTACCATATGACCAAAGTCTGACTTATTTTCTTTTGGATATCATTGACTTGATAACTACTAAAAATTCAAATAGAAGCAAAGTATATACTATAAGAAGACAAAATCTTTTGACAGATTTGGAATCTACCAGCAAGGGACAAATAATGTTTATTCCAGCCATCAATTTTCTTCTCAAATTTAGTTTTAATCAACAACTACATCTCTTTTATATTAGGGATAATTGTAAAGGGTATCCCCAAGTATCTGACTTGCTTTTGAGTACCTCTCCACTAAAAGACATACTTTTCAAACTAATCTGGAGCTAGTTCATCCATCCAATCATGATAGATTTTACATTGGAGATCTTTGCATCTAAAGCTTTACAGAAGAATTTTAGCTTTTAAATCAATTTTTCCATATTTATTTCCTCTAAATCAACAAATATTGCAGTTCCATCTATAAATTGAATATTTATCAATTCATTATGGTTAGGGGGTGCCAAGCCCCTAATGTTGTGATCAATATGTGATTCTCTTAGCAAGTAGTACATCACATTAGAGGCAATTACAAAAAGGTTTGAAGCAAGGGGGAAACCCTTCCTGACGAATATTTCTAGAGTAAAATCCTCATATAGGGATCCATTCACTTCCACTTGAGCAATCACATCACTTAATAGAGTGTCAACCATGTTACAAAAAGTACTAGGGAAACCAAAGGCTTCAAGGATTATTTTTAAGAAGGACCATTTGACCCTGTCATATGCCTTTTCAAAATATAATAGAAACATAGTAGAGTTATATTTAGAATGCCTTGTCCATTCCATGGCCTCCCAACTTGTAATCAAGTTTTTTAAGATATATCTCCCTTTGATAAAATCTATTTTGGTATTATTTATAAATTTGGGGAGGATATTGACCAATCTTGTAGCTATTATTTTGGCTAAAATATTATAAAACACATTCAACAAAGTGATTGGTCTCCAATTCTTTATTATGGTTTTGTCACCATCTTTGGGAAAAAAAATTATGATACCTTTATTGATTTTATTTCCCAATGAACCTCTATTAAGTGCTTCCAAGTAAATTTTATGCAAACCATAACATATGCATTCTATAAAGGTTTTATAGAATTATATAGGGATCCCATCATCCCCTGAGGATTTATCATTATTCATATATTTTATGGATTTGTTGATTTCCTCTTTGGAAATTCCTTCAAATAATATGGTTGCATCCTTCTTAGAAAAAAAAATTGGGTTAATTTGCTTGATGTATGCCCTAGCATTGTGACTATCATCATTGTCCCCTTCAGAAGTAAAAATATTATTGTAAAATAGGGATAATTGGTTTATAATATCTTCTTCATTTGTGTGTAGGGACCCCTCATGCCAAATTTGGTCAATTTGTTCCTTGATGCATTTCTCTTTAATGTACCTAAAGAAGAACTTGGTACCTTTGTCACCACTATTCAATCAATTTAGTTTGGCTCTCACTTTTAGCCCCTAAATCTTATTTACTTGTAGTCTTCTTATAGTATTCTTGGCTAAGGTGAGTTCTTCGCACACTTTTTCATTCAATGGATCCTCTTGAATACTAGATTTGGCTCTTAGAAATTATTATTGGAGGTCATTCTCCTTATTTATTCTACCCATGGCCCTCTTTTTGCAAATGGTCTAGAATAAAATTTTCCATCCAATTACATTATGTTCCCACTTCTCTATAGTATTCAAGTCCTTTATCATCCTCTTGTTAATTCTCCTAAGGGTAGTAATGGTTTCCTTACAGTCATCATCATTTAGAAGGTTTGTGTTAAGAATGAAGCAACCATTCTTCTTATATTCCTTTATTCTACCACTACTCAATATTATCTTGGCCCTTATTGGATGATTATTTAAAAGTGTAAAAGGGTAGACACTCACTTTACATCTTTCTCTGTTAGGTCAAAGTTGAAGAATTCCCTATAGGCATAGAATCTACCTAGTCTATAGTATATACTTCTTCCCCTTTTTTGAGTATTACACTAGGTATACTAGATGTTAGTGTTTTCTTTCTTTACCCCCTCTAGAGGGTCAAAGAGGTTAAGTTTAGCTTTTATTCTTTTCCAAAAATACCTCTCACTACCTTTCTAATCCATTTCTAGACCCCCTTTTTTTTTCCGCAGTGTTCTCAATCATATTCACGTCTCCCCAAAATCCATGGTATGTCAGGTAGGTTGCAAAACCACTTCTATAAATCTATCATTTCCTCATATTCACTAGAATAATAAATGGATTAGATACCAAATTTGGAGTCTCATTTCTCATTGTGACCCAGACTACTTTGTTGCATTGAGAAATTTCATAATGGTTACATGTTGAGCCCAATTCTTGGAAATGAGGATAGCAGCCCCTCCCCTCCCTTTCTCATGTTCAATGGTAAAGTGGGAGGAGTTGTTTCAAATGAACCTCAAGTTGGTTTCCAAGTTAAAACCAGTGGCTTTAATTTATTGGAGGACAATATCTTTATTTGTTTCTAGGTTGAGAAACCTTTTGACAATGTATTTTATATCAAGAGATTCAAGTCCCCTGACATGCCAAGATATTTAGTTAAGATTCATTACAATCATATTTTTGGAGAGCCTCTTTCTCATTCCTAAAATTATCAAATAATTTAGGAATCTTTTCTTCAATTTCACATCTTTTAGAGGTGGCCACTTGGATCACCACACGTGTTTTCTTCCTTTTTTCTTGGTGATACTTAGACTACCTCTTCCAATTGGTATAATTTTTTCCTATTTTCTTAAACTTTTTGGTCCAGGGGAAGATCCAATACTAGGATCATGTTGCTTGTCTATAGTCTTCTCATTCTCCAAGGACCCACTAACTTTTACAAGTTTTTGGGTAGTGTTAGGTTTTAACCTAGCTCCCTTTTCGCCCTCAGTACTTTCTTGTTCAACCATAGCATTGCAATAGTTTCTACTCTTTACAACCCTATTTTCTAAATTTATATCCACACCTGAGACATTATTGCCACCATGGTTGGGTATAGTCCTAGAGAAATTTGTAATGTAGTGCTCTTTGTTTTTAATATTCACATTCATGACATCTTTTTCAATGCCTACATCCTTTTTAAATATTTCCTCCACATTTGTGTCCAGTCATGCAGTTTCAATGATGTTGTGGTAATGTTTAGGCATTAAACAATCACTTGAAGTAAAGCCAATATTTACATCACTTGACTTACTAGTAATCATCAAGGTATTAGTAGGTTCTTGGTCCACTATCCCCTGAGGTTTGTATAACAAAATTTGTTCATTTTCCATGTCAAGGTTGGAGGGGATTGTCCTCTTAATAATACCTTGTGGATTACTAATAGTCTAATTTTTACACTCTATTTCAAAGATGGTGTTTTTCACTAAGGAAGGTATTCTATTCATATCCTTATTATTGGCATCATTTACTCTACCCAGGTTCAAGTTAAATTCTATATTTTGATTAAAAGGAAAAATAGGTTTTGAAGGGACCTGAAACCCTTTACAAAAGAGACACAAAAAGCTACTAAGAGAATATAACAATCAACCACCAACAGCACCCAACCAGCAAAAAATCGACCAACACGGGAGCCAAATAAAAGTAAGACAACTAACAGCCAACAACTCCCACCAGCAAAACAACAGCAAACTAACCAACTAGAGACCAACAAAAGAAAGCAACAGAAATAAACTAGAAACTAATGAAGGCCACCCAGAGTTTTGGCCATTTCAACCTGTTGGGACTTATGTTTTTCAATCATATCCAGCAATTCCTTTTTTTCAGCATCAAAATCTTTTTTCCACTTCGTCGATCCTCTCCCAACCAACACCTTGTCATCAACCTTAATGGATTTATTTCCCTTACCCTTAGCCACATGATCTATCTCCGTGAGTTCTGAGAAGTAGACCTGCTCTTCCCTAAGCTAACTAATTTTCTTGAAAAGTGTCTCCAGGGCTTCAACGCTATTCTTGACTGAGACATGACTCACCTGCAACAAATTTCTAATATCATTATTTAAACTTGTAACTTTAGTTTCAAGGGCTTTCAGTCTATCCTCACATTGCTCCTTGAACTCATTATGAGAGTGTTCCAGTTCCACCAATTTGTCAATGAGGATATCTAGAACAAAGGTCTTCAGGATATTCTACAAATTTTCCTTAAGGCCCCTAATTTTAATGTTGATTTTATTGAATTCCTGCAAGGTCCATTTGTCCAATTTGAAGGTATCGGTAGCACCCGCCCTTGCCATATCTAACAGGCCAAATACACAGAGGGTCAATTTTTAGGGGCAGATCAATGTTTCTCTTGCCCTCACCCTCGACATTCTACTCCCCAACCTCCTTATCTAGAGAATCTTTGTGTAAATCATGAATAGGGGAATCCTCCACAGTCACAGCAGTTACTCCCATCCCCTCAGCCATTTAGAGGCGTCCTTACTACAAGACAGAAAGCGGATTGTGGGTTGGATTCTAAGGGCTCGGGTAGACCTTCCTCGCAGAAGAGCAAGGAGAGGGAGTGCAAGCGAGATATTGTGGATTGGGTCCACAAAACCCTCTTTGATATGTGCTTTAATAGAACTCCCCTCTCTGGAAATTGAAATTCATTTCTTGGAATATCAAGGGGATGAACAACCTGCATAAGCAGGACCTCCTAAGAAATCTTGTCTGGGACCATAAATCGGGCATTTTGTTGATCCAGGAAACTAAGATACATATTGACAAGTTGGAAGCCTTGAAGAGTTTATTTTTTAAGGACTGTGGGTTCCATGGAGTGAGTTCTGAAGGAGCCTCGGGTGGAGTGGACACCTTTTGGAATGCTAAGCTATTGAAAGGCACCCAAATTGTTGGTTTCAACCACATTGAGACTAAGTTTACTAGGCTTAGGGATTCTTATTCTTGGGTCATTTCTAATGTTTACGCCCCCAATTTAAAAAGAAATATGAAGAAGCTTTGGGATGTTCTTGGTAGTATTACGATGAATTTCTTGGATTTTCCCTAGTTGGTTATGGGTGACTTCAATACTTCATTATATGATGATGAGAAAATGGGAGGCTCTCAAGCTAATCCTAAGAGCAGATTTGATCTTAGAACTTTCATGGATGATAATGCCCTCCTTGATGTTAAGCTAGCTGGAGCCAATTTCACTCAGTCAAATAGACATGTGGGAATGGATAATATTCAATTCAGGTTGGACAGGGCTCTAATTTTTGCATCCTGGCTTGTGGACTTTTCCTGTTCGTTGTCCTCTATTACACATTGTGGGTCAGATCACTTCCCTCTTTCTTTTTTTGTAGATGTGCTTGGAAGGAAGAAATCTTTTCTATTCATATTTGAAGCTATGTGGCTCAAGGATCCTCACTTTTTGAAGTGCGTTGAAATATGGTGGCAAGTTAATGTGGATGGTAGTGTGATGTTTAGAGTTGCAAAGAAGTTGAAATTTGTCAAAAAGAACCTCAAGAAGTGGAATAGGGAATCGTTTGGTCATATTTTTTAGTCTAAAATATTTATCCTTAAAAAATTGGATGATGTTTAGCTTTCTATTCAGTCAAAGGAGTTATTGAAGGATATTCATATTCAAGAAGATGGTCTTTTGGCTCAGTTGCATGATGTTATTTCCAAGGAGGAATATTTCTGAAGAAAAAGGTCCAGAGCTATCTGGCTTAAATCAAGGGACTGAAATTCAAAGTTTTTTCACCTCACTTCCCTAAGGCATAAGGCTTCTAATAGAATTTCTTTGATCTGTTGGGATGGGTCATTGTTGGAAGTTGAGGAGGATATTTGGGGTGCGGCAACCAGGTTTTTTCAAGACCTCCTGAAGGATGACCTAATTTGGGATCAAGGAAGTGCGGATGCGGCCTTGGAAGCTATTCCCAATTTGATGTCGGAGCAATTGAATAAGGATTTGACTGCTATCCCCTTTGCCTTGGAAGTCAAGAAAGTGGTGTTTTCTTTTGAAGGTAACAAAACTCCTGGCCCTAATGGGTTTCCTTTCTTATTTTTTCAGTCATGTTGGGAGATTGTCTCTAAAGATGTGATAAATGCTACTAAGGAGTTCTTTGGCTCTAGAATTTTACTTAAGGAACTGAATGCTACTTTCATCATCCTGATTCCTAAAAATTCTGATGCTATGTCCTTCGGTGACTTTTGTCCCATTAGCCTTTGTAACTCTATCTATAAAAAAATTTCCAAAGTTCTTGTGACTAGACTGCAAAAATGTTTACCGCTTCTAATTTCTCATCAGCAAAGTGGCTTTGTTAAGGGGCGGTAGATCCTTGACTCTATTATCATGGTTCATGAACTTCCCCATTCCATTTTTGTTTCCAAAAATCTGGGGTTCTTTTTGAAACTGGATTTACTTAAAGTCTACAACAGAGTCAGTTGGAAATCCCTTCTGAGTGTACTGGTTAGATTTGGCTTTTGTAAGAAGTTTATCCAGTTGGTTGAGCAGCTCATCTCTTCTCCCTTGTTTTTTTTCTTGGTGAACGGTTCCCCTTCTCCTTTCTTTTGAAGCTCGTGTGGGCTGTGGCAGGGTGAACCTTTATTGTCGCTTATGTTTATCTTGATGGTGTAGGATTTGGGTCATAATATCATGAAGGTGCTTCAGGCTGGTTTGATGAGTATTTCGCCTTCTTCAAGATCTATTATGATTACTCACCAGTAATTCGTCGATGACACTATGTTGATGGGTGAGTCCTCTGTCAAGGAAGCAAGGATGATTAAGAAGTTGTTGGCTAACTACGAAAAGGCTTCGGGTCAAAAGATCAACCTTCCTAAGTGTCAACACTTCGGAAGGTTTGCAAATTAAGGTGGCTAGAATTTTGTCTTGCAACCATGGTGATTTTCTCTCCTCTTATTTGGGTCTTCCATTGTGTGTTTCCAAGGTTTTAGACTCATTTTGGTTGGGTTTTTTGGACAAATTCAGCAAGAAATTAGCTAGCTAGAAAGGTGCGCTTCTAAATTAGGTAGGTAAAATCCAGCTCATTTTAGCGACTCTTCAAAACCTAACTTTGTATGCTATGAGTCTTTTCAAAGTTCCTGTTAAGTTCAAAGGAAAAATGGATCATATTATGAGAATATTTCTTTGGTCTGGGGTGGAATCTAAAGCCAGGATTCCTCTTGTTTCCTGGGATCTAGTGTGCAAACCTAAGAAGTGGGGTGTACAGGGAATTAAAATTTTAACTCATTTAACAAGGCCCTTTTGGCTAAGAATATCTGGAGGATTTTGAATGGGGATGCAGGGTGGGCCCATCTAGCAGGTAATAAGTACTTGTTTGGGTTGGATAGGCCTTGGGATATGCTCTTTGTTGATTCAATTTCATCTGGATCGTGTTTCTGGAGGAATATTCTGCTCTGCAGAGATGTTGCTAAAGGTGTAAAGTGGTTGTTGGGCAATGGTAAGTGTATTCTTTTTTGGGAAGACATTTGGTGTGGGAATTGTCCTTTGATCTCCCTTTTGTGGGCTCCCCATATTGCTCCTCTCTGCAAATAGTTTTTTGGTGTCAAGGTGGCGAATTATTTTGTGAATGGGGCTTGGAAAAACTTTGATTCTTGAGACCAGTCTTTGAAGGTGCTTAAGGATTTCCTTGGATGTGTTCGAATCCCTATGTTTCCTAGGCAGGAGAGAGTTGTTTGAGCCCCTTGTCTAAGTGGAAACTTTTCAGTGGCCTCTACTTTTTTGAGTTCTATGGTGGTTCCTGATTCTTTTCCGTTTTGGGGGAGACTTTGGAATAAGTATTTGGTTCCTAAGGTTAATGTTTTCTATTGGTTGTTAATGCAAGGTAAAGTTCTTATGATTGACAATCTTTGTAAGAGGGGGTTTTCCATTCCCAATAGATGTGTTCTCTATGAAGCTAATGGGGAGAATGCTTTTCATATCCTCATTGATTGTGAGTACTCTTTTGCATTGTGGAGTAGATTCCTTACTCTTTGGGATGTGGGATGGATTTGTCTGGAATCTTTCATTAAGTTTTTTGAGCAGTGGTCATGCCCTTCTTACTCTCCTATGTTGTGGGCTCTTTGGGATCTTATGACCCCGCATATTGCTTGGGGACTTTGGAAAGAAAGAAATAATAGGATTTTTTGGGAGTCTAAGCTTAAGGTTGATAGTCTTTTTATCAAGGTTCATCGAGATATTTTGGAGATTTTTTCTCTCATTAGAGCTGACTGTCTGAAGTGTGATCCGACTATGTGTCTTGATGGCTATGACTTAAAGGTTATTTCTAATTGGAGAATTTCTTTTATTCCTACCATACACCCTAGGGCTAGCACTATTGCAAGGAGAAATACCAAATGGCAACCTCCTCCGAAAGCATGGATTAAAATTAACTTTGATGGGGCAGGGAAAGGAAATCTCAAGCTTGCAGGATGTGAGGGATGTTAAGAGATAGTTTTGGAAAACTTCTTGGTGTTGTGGCACTCCCATTGGGTAACCAGACAAATCATCGTGCAGAAGCAGAGGCTATGTTCATAAGTGTAAAGTATGCCATTGGAAAAGGGTATTCAAAAATTTGGGTGGAAGGCGACTCAATGAATGTCATTAATTATCTAAATAGAGTGCATCCCCCAAGTTGGTATGTGGATCAGCTAATCAAAGATACGGTAATTATGCTTCAAACATGTGTTGAGACCCGTTTATCTCATGTTTATCAGGAAGGAAACTCTCTTGCTAATTGCTTTGCCAATGTGGTTGTCAGCCTTAGCAAATTCCACTCATGGGAGGAGGGATCTATCATTCCCAAGAATACTAGGAACATCTTAAGGATTGATGATGTCAGATAATTTGATACAAATTTTATGGTCTTGTAATTCACCCCATTTGGCATGCTTTGTGGATGTTTTTTTGGCTCTTCGGCTTGTATCTGGTTATTTTATGCCAAAGTTGGGTGTTTCTACTAGGGGCTCAATGGGTGGTGATAGGAATCGTGTTGAGCCAAAATCATGTGGTGATATTCGAAGGAGGAAGAAGTTGTGGAACATTCTCAGTCATGGTAATTTTACTCCTTTTTTGGAGAGATTACATGGGCATGACCTAAATGCTTCAGCCAAATTTGTTTGTCTGGCATAATTGTAAACTTGTGATGAAGGGACTAGAGGTGGAAGTGAATGAGGACTTTATTGCTTCTGTTACGGGTTTTCTGACTATGGGTAGGAATTTTTTTAAGGACAAAAAGAGCAATGAGGAGGCCATGACCCAATTTTTTAACGAAGGTGAAAGGAAAAATTTAGTTAAGCTGGAGAATTGGGGTTATGATAGGAATTCCCTAAAGAAGATATGGGCTAGGGTTGTGGAGGTGATGATGCAGTACGTGGCATTGGAGGGGAGATTTAAGGTGCTTCTTGGCCACCACTTCACTCTACTTAATCATTTCAGGCATGGCTTGTTCATTTCCTTTCCTTTTTCTCTTTTATCTTCATTGGAATCCTCTATGTATGCCCATCTGAAGAATAGGAGGGCCCCTATCCTTCATGAAGAGCTTATTTTTCTTATTATGGAGTAGGTTTAGTCTATTACCTCGGTTCCCACCATCACTGGTAAGGGGGAAGGTTTTGATGCCCTTTCTGGGTCATCAGATTTGGAGTCCTCGTCGGATGAGGAAGAAGAGTGGAACAAGGATGAGGTTGGTGTGGCTTCGGGGTTGAAGAAGAGGAAGGTGGCGGGTTCCAAAATTAATAGGGCCCCCAAGAGATTGGCCATTTTTGGGAGTGAAGACATAGAGGTAGGGTCGGATGGGTCCTCTCCTAGAGTGAAGGATGTGGCCGATGATAAAGGTGTTGTTGGTGGGGCTAATGAGGTTGGGGCCTAGAAGATGGTTGATGTGGTTGAAAAACCAAGAAGGTTGTTAAATCCTCTATTACTTATATCATAATCTTTATTTATTGCAAAAGTGCAAGTTCAAAATCCATCAGGACTCTATTATTTCTATCATTTTTCATTTATTTATTTATCTCATTATTTTTCCTAATATTATCCATAGCAATTTGTTGTGCATTTTTATCTTCCATTATCATACCAGCTTCTTTTATAGATAGGGAGTAATGAATAATTAGAGAGTCTAGAGTTACTACTAGGGTTTTCATTCTTCCCCTTCATGAATCCTTAGGATTAACTTTATAGTTTTATGCTTCCTCAGCAAGGAGATTAAGTGAGTTTGACACATTAACCTCAAAGGGAACATAAATGATTGTCTTTGTTATTCCCCCATAGTTGTGTCTGCTATCAGTGTAGGTTTAACATGGGGTGTTAGAATTATGAAAAAAATGAGCCACATGATCAAAAAATGAACAAAGACACCTTCCATGCAAGAGATCTGCAAACAAATAATTTATATATTCCTCAACAAGAAAAATCTACAAAATACAAGAGACTATCAAATGGTTTGAAATCTTGAGAGAGCATAAGAGTGATAATACAATGAGGGTTGAGTGCTACATAGGAGTCATCCTAAATGGTAAAGGGATTAGATCATGATAAGTGTCAACATCACATGTGATGAGATAGAATGATCTAGTAATAGCTCACTTTAGTTAACATAGAAAAGCACTTAGTTGACTTAATAAAGAACTCCTAAGTTTAGCTTAAGTGCATGAGAATAAATTAGACTAATAATTAATTAAAGATTAATTAATTATTAGCTAATGCATGATTACTCTAACACCCCCCTCAAAATGAACTTAGGGGGTAGCTAAAAACCCTAAAAAGAATGCATGATGGATCCCAACAAACAAGGCTTGGTGAGGTACCCATGTACAAAAAAAAGATCTCTCAAAATTGGAAAAAAAAAAAAGAGAAAACCACTTGCAAAAAAATCCTCTCCAAAAGGGATAAATATGAATGAAGGACTGAAAAATCATCCAATCAAACAATGTCCTAAAAAAGAGGAAAATGTAGAACATTGTTGAAACATAAAGAAGTTGTAGATTATTGTCAAATGATGACTGATATAGTGTTGAAATGAAGAACCTCCTCTAAAACAAATGAAGATCAAGATCAAGATAACAAGAATTTGCATGAGTGCCCCCAAAGACACTACTCGAATCAAATGGAAAACAAAGGAAAAACATCTATAATTTGAAGATACAAATATCAACATGAAGAAGACAATAATTTGTATGAGTGCTCCCAATGACACTACTTGAATCAAATGGAAAACAAAGGAAAACCCTTGGAAGTCAAAGATACAGTTGGTACATGAACCTACACGAGTGACCCCAATGACACTACTCAAGATGAAAGATTCGAGTCAAAAATGTAGGTACCAAATAGTTTGAATAATACTAATCATGAGAGAGAAAATAATATGTATGAGTGTCCCCAATGACACTACTTGAGTCAAATGGAAAACAAAGGAAAACATCTAGAACTTGAAGATACAAATGGCACATGAATTTATATGAGTGACCAAAATGACACTACTCAACATGCAAGATGCAAGTTGAAAATAAAGGTACCAATAGTCTTTGATCAAATGAAAATAAAAGGTCCCCTCCAAAAAATAGGAATGCAAGAGTGTCCATATGGTAAATGATCCATCTAACTAAAATGCATGTAACTAGTCCCTAATGTACATTGCATTTGAAAGTACATAGGAACAAGAACTAGATACATAGATCACTCAAATCGTGAAACCAAGGAAGCATTAGCACCAATAGTAGAACCCCCCCCCCCATAATGCTAAAAAGGGAGAGCCAAGATAGGAACACTGAAACTATGTGAAACCAAGAAGTGCATGTAGGACAAACAACCTGCAAATAAAAGGGTGTGCAAACTAAGGCACACACACATGAGGCAAGAATCACTAGGATTCACTACTATTGTGGAAGGGACAATCACTTGACAAAGGTATGATGGAAAACCAAAGGTAAACATCAATCCCCCATGGCACTTTATATCATAATGCAAAGACAAAAGGCACAACAAGATGTGCAAAATCCCAAAAAAAATATACACCAAAATGGCACTTTATCTCAGTGCATCTACATAATAAGGAGTGCATACAATGGATGTCTACAATGCCCAAATAGGACAAAATACTAGAAATGCATGACGAATAGCCAAAAATGAGTCATCCCACGCAAACAAAAAGTTTCCAACAGCTAAGACGTCCAAGTAATTCACCAGAATGTGAATACATAAAAAACTAAATAAAATGTACTTGGAGAGAAATCTGGAAAAAGTTCATGGATGGTTGTGAAGAGCTCTGAAAGACAGTCTCAATGCTGCTAGAATCATTAAAAATGGAGAAAAAAGTCAAAATTTATGAGCTCGAGATTGAAAACAACACCTCTGACTTCAACAGGCTGTAGAATGCACCAGCAACAAAAACAGGTGATGAGACCCACATCACTAGAAAATTGGCAGAACCAACTTTTTGATCTCATTTTCCTAAAAATGATATCGTACGCCCATTATGGCCAAAAGAAAAAAAACCTCCTTTAGGGCACAAGGAGGGTTCAAAAGGGCTTCTCTAGCGATCGTACTACTAACATCAACATGATGTCATGTTGACATCAGCAGAATATGTTAGGGAATATTTCTTGGCACAGAAAAAAATCTAGCCTTTTGTGCAGAAAATAGGTGATGGAATATGCTCGTAGTACCTAGAATATTTTTTGAATTTCCAAAAATATTTTGTAGGGCTGGAAAATCATCGATGGCTGAAAAAAATTATACTACACTGGGAAAACTTTGTGAAACCATTGGTAAACATTTTTTAGTCTTCCAAAGTTTGAATCATCGGCTGATAAGGAAATACCATTGGTGGGGTTTTAAGGCCCTGATGAACAATCTACACAGCAGCTCATGCATGGGCCCCCTTAATATATCCACCTAATAAAAAAAATTCAACCCCTTGAATAAAACCCAAAAAAAATGCTTTGCTTTTAAAATAAAATAAAAAATTCATGACCAAGGATACATACAAGGGCCGTATGGGCCCTTGTAAAAAAAATTCCTCAAAATCTCCCAACGGGTAACTAGACAAATTTATAGTCAAAATCCATCAAATTGGCCTCTTGAATCCAATGGTGAGGTCCTTTTTGCACCAAAATTGTAGCTACCCTCTAGATCCAAAAAAAAAAAAAAAAAGCAACCACTTCAAACCCTGGCAAATCTGACCTTAGGAATCCAAATTAGACCAAACAAAATCCAAATATAACTTTCTCAATAGCTTTAAATCCAACGGTGAGGTTCTTTTCATGCTTAAATGCACCAAAAAATCACCCACCTCCAAATTTTGCAAAAAAAGCAAAGGGGATTCCAAATGATTCCAAATTTGACACCTATAACCCTTGTTAAAGAAAAAAACCTTGTAAACTGAGAAGCAGTTCACTAAATCTAAGCTCTAATACCATGTTAGAATTGTGAAAAACAAGAGCCACTAGATCAAAAAAAAAATAAAGACACCTTCCATGCAAGAGATTTGTAAACAAATAATTGTTATATTCCTCAACAAGAAAAAGCTACAGAATGCAAGAGACTATCAAATGGTATGAAACCTCGAGAGAGTAGAAGAGTGGTAATACAATGAGGGTTAAGTTCTATATAGGAGCCGCCCTAAATGGTAAAGGGATTATATCATGACAAGTGTCAACATCACATGTGATGAGACAAAATGATCTAATAATAGCTCACTTCAATTAACATAGAAAAAACACTTAATTAACTTAATAAAGAACTCCTAATTTTAGCTTAATTGCATGAGAATAAATTAGACGAATAATTAATTAAAGGTTAATTAATTATTAGCTAATTCATGATTACTCTAACATGTGGGATTCTTCCTACTCCCCCTTTGTCATTATAACAGTCAATTTGTACCAGGTGTTGAAAAATGAGGTGTTTTCTTAGCTTAATACTCTGTAAAACTTCAAAATTGCTGTTCTAAGTAAGTCTTTTCTTTGTTACATAAATTCTTTGTGGATGATTATCTTGATTAATCCATTTTACTGTTGTAGAATGTAGAGAGAATTATTAAGAAGAACTAGACAGGATAATAGAAGGATCACACAAGATATACGTGGAGAAACCCTTTCGGGAAAAAACTCCACCAAGAATTATTCTATTATTCAAACTCTGAATTACAATAGCTCCAATTCTTGCTTGAGAATGCTTCTTCTATCTTTCACAATCTTCTTCACACCTGCAATAACAACTCCCCAACTCTATTCAACTTGAATGAGATATATAGACAATATGCAACCTTGTAATAATCAAATGGTGATAATTACAATGCATAATCTCAAGCCCTTGAAAAGGTACGCCATATTCCTTCAAGTAGAGTTCTTCAGTGAAGACTAAAGCTTACAACATGTGCATCATGCATTTGGGTGTCCCAAACTGAAGCTACAACTTCTCCTTCACTTCGGTGATAATTCCAAAGCTATTCCTCAAAGATGGCGCCCACAATTAAAGCTACTTAACTGAGCCATCAGAAATATCTTATCATGCATTGGAGTTAATTCCAATAAAGCATCTTGGGCGCCCAAGTTAGCTTCAAGTGCTTTATTGTTAATTGAAACATTTACTCAACACCATTCCCAAAGAATGGTCATCCCTTGTTAACTAAAGGTAGTCCCTGTTATCTGTCATACAACTCAATGTTATTAGCCATGCATTACAAGTTAACTGAAGCTAACTACATGCAACTCAAAATAACTAACATGCATGCAACATGCACTTGCATGCCAAGATAAACCGAACTAAAATCGATCAAGGGAACTAAACTGAAGCTGAACTTAGCTAACTTTCAAGCATGCAAACATCAAATCCTAACTCCTAGGATCTTTACATGCATTAGTGTTAATTGTTACTCCGTATAGTTAACTAGACACAAGGTGAGTTTCACCTTACCATGTGTGCACCCACATGCTCCTATTATTTAGGAATAAATACAAATGTCAATTTCATGATTTATTTCATCCAAATATTAATCTCATCCTAATCTTAGTGTTGTTGAACACATTCCAAGAATCTAGGAGATACAAAAAATAATTAATGTTTAGGATTTGCAATTAAATGGCATCCTATTTCCAACACTAGGTTAGGGTTGGGATTACCATTGGTTACATTAGGGATGGATAATCTTCAAGATATAACTATAGGATTATCATTTATGTTCATAGGACCATTCTTGTTCTTTTCTTGCTTAGGATTCTAAAAAACCCCATTGGGCTTGTTAACTTTGTCCTCCATTTATGTATTAAGTTTAGACTAGTTAGATTTGTTGAGAATAATAGGGCAGATTTTTTCATATGTAACCTTCCTTCCTATACAGATAGCATGCAATTAATGAAATCCAATAATTCTAAATAGAAACATGTGTAGAGTTTTCAAAAATAATTTCCAAAATTTATGGGACTTCCACCCTAGGGACCAAGGACACTAGAGCCTACCTGAGTGTCCATGTGAGGGAGGGAGATTTTTGCTTCATCCACACTAATTGTGTTTCTTGTTGGAGCCAACACTTGATGAATAAATTACCAAAGAAAAGGGGGGATTTTTTTAATATGACCCACTTAGGGCATGAGAGTTCCAAAATTTCCTCACTTAGGGCATGAGAGTTCCAAAATTTCCTCACTTAGGACATTGGGTGACTAGGAAAGGGCACGAAAGATACAGTTTCCTATATTCCAATAGGGTTTCTTTCAAACCAATTCCTGCATTTTGTGCTCTTTCAAAAATATTGGGAATAATCCTCATTGGATCATCCTATTGAAGGATATGTGGATACCAAGCTTTTTTTCCCATACATTTATAAACCACCCATCTAGGTATTTCCTAGCCATAAGTTTTGAGGTATCTACAACTGCCATGAAAACAACAACCTTCCTTAACCTATTTCTTTCATGATAAATTGCATTATTCATTTTTGCATTAGGTGAAATGACCAATTTATTAGGGTTTTAGGAGAACTTACCTTGTCCTTTTCCATTAGACTCAAATTCAAATCCCTCTCTATTACATAGCACCACAAACTTTGCATTAGACAAAATTGCAAAGTTCTCCTCTGCCACAATATCCTAGAAAGACCTATTATGGTCATTAATGTCTTTTATACCATATGGCCCATTTGTAGGGGTTTTGGGGGTACTTGTATCCCTTTCCATAAATGCACAAGAGATATGAAAATTGATGCCAAATATTAGAGTATAAATACAGAAGGAAATCAAACTAGAACAAGCAAGTGAAGCATAATTCCTACCATACACAATCAAAAGGCAATAAATGGGAAGAAAATTAAAAGGTGTATGGGTCACCCACTACTTAATGCAAACCTCCATGGAGGAGGGCTCTGCATCCCCCACCACCACAACTTGCAGAAACCCTAGCCAACCTTCACACCCACTCCACCTCCTCTCATGTTTACTTCATGTGTCCAAGAAATATCTTATGTTCCAAATTTTGATATCATCTTCCATCTTGCTACTTTAGAATCTTATATCATACAAATTTATGATTTTATTCTTAGTATTATGTTACACGATTTGTAGCTTCAACCTCCATACACTTGGTGGAAGGATTAGAAATGCAACTATGATTATTACATTTCAAATTTATATTCTTATCTTATATTGAGTGCTCAATTCATTTTCCCTATTAGTTACTAAGCTCAACCAATGTTGAGGTCTTCATTCTTTCCCTCACACTTGGCTTTTAAAACTTGTAAGAATTTGGTAAGATAGAATTAAACCTAAAATGGATCACTTCCTTTGGACCTTGTATAATTATGGAATATACATCTCAAAATAGCTCATACACCTAGGGAATTATGTTATGCCCTTAATCCTATAGTATGCATAGGCTTATGAGTAGTCAACTTGTGGCTACCTTAACTATTAAGTAAATTTATATGATAATTATTGTATTCTTATTTAGATATTTAGGTTGTCCTATATATTACATTTAGGAATCTAAGTCATTATGGGTGACACTCAAGATATAACATGGTTATATATTGGAGCTACTGGCTAGTTTATTATCATCATATTGCAATTTATGTTCTTAGAGATTTTTGGAGGTTTACCCCCTTGAAGTGGCTAATTATTCTCAAGCATCATCAAGTATTTTTAGTTTATTTCCTCTTTTTATGGATTTTATTTTATTTAAAATGGTATCAAAGCATGATCTTTTCATTGTGAAGAAAAGAAATAAGGCAATTTTTTTTAATTTAGAGGTCATTTTGGTAAGAAAATATCTCTCTATTTTGGCCATATTTTTCCTAATTTTGAAAGGGTTTGTCAAGGGAATATTCAACCTTCTACAATCTATATTTGAGGTCAAAAAAATTGAGTTATAATATAATTAGGGTTTCCAAAAAAAACATCCTAGGGAGGAAAATAAGCATTTTTTCCTAAATTTTATAAGATTGAACAAGGGTGCATTGATCCACTTCCAATCCTTATTTTGAGGAATGTAGAGTTGTAGAAAATTTCTTTGATATATTTTTGAAAGGTGAGATGATCATTTATATTTTTTGTGTGTGTGATTTATTGAAAATTATTTTTTATATCATTGAAAGGCTTACAACAAAGGGAAAAAAGAATTTTGTCACGCTTGGAAAATATTCAAGTAATGAGGATGTGGTTATTGAGGAGATTGGTCTCATAGTTAATGAATCTATAAGGGAAGAAATTAGGGGAAAAAATAATAGGATGAAATATGTTTTGTCAAATATTGATGTGATGATAGATGTGAAGCTAGAAGGTCTCAAGAGGATGCTTAGACAAATAGCTTCTAGCAAAGGTTTTAGAGATTCCAAACATATGGAGTCAAATAAGAAGACTTGAAAATTAAATGAGTCTCCTAAGGAGAATGATTCTTTTGGGTTTGAATCATAACTAAAGATAAATATTCACTCAAGTAATTATATAGCCAAAAATTTCACACCAAGCATGGATATGAGAAATTTTGATGGTAATGATCCAACTAATCAGCTTTACCAAATGGATAAAATCTTTTATCTTAATCATATTCTATAAAAAATTGTAATAGAATCCTTATACTTAGATCCTAACCAATTAATTCGATAGCATCGACTATGTGAAGGGAACAAAAACAAGGTATGTGTTGTCACACAGTTTATTTTCCAAGAAGAACTCATTAAAAACTATGACCTAACAATCAATCATTATGAATAGCTACTTCAACTAGCTTACCAAATTAAAGTAAATAGGTCTCTAGTCAAGGATTATAGTCATTAATTCCATTAATTTAAGAGTGGAGAATGTTGTGGAGGGAATTTTGAATAAATTATTCCTATGGGGTTTAAAGAACCACATTAAATATTAGGTACACATGTTTTGTCCAAGTTTTGTGTCCCAATAAATTATTATGGCAAGGCGGGTAGAGGATAATTTTATGGCCAATGGAAGGTAAGGTTTGGTAAATGTAAGAGATAAAATCTCTCCTACATAGTCATTTTTTCAACCTACTAGGTTGCCCCCACTACAAATTAAAGAGAAGAGAGTGAAAAGGTTATATTTTAACTTTGATGGAAAACACAATTAAGGACATAAATGGATTAAATTATTCTCTATTGAAGGAATAACTGAGGAAGACAAGTAGGAGGAACAATTATTACAAGGTGAGAATAAGTTAGATGAGGAATCAATAAATACTCAACCAACCATTTCTTGTCATGAACTTACTAGAGTTAGCATCCTATAAACTCTTAAGGTGGTGGGTTTCTTGAATAATGATTGAATAAGAAGAGGAGGAATCATTATTAAAGGGGGATAATGATTTAGATGAGGAATTAATAAATATTCAACCATTCATTTCTTATCACACACTTGCTAGAGTTAGCATCCCACAAACTCTCAAGGTGGTGGGTTTCTTCAAAAAATAGAGTAATAGTATTGATAAATTTGAAAAGCACTTACAACTTCATTAATAAGAAGTCGATACTCATGTGAATTTTTTATATTTCCTAATCTAGAAATTTTAGGCATGAATTGTAGATTATGATGGTATTAAATGGGTAAGTGCAAGAAGTTGGGTTTGTTAGATGCACAAGGAAACTGAGAGGGGGGGTGAATCAGTTGTACATTAAAACATCAAAATCCTTATTAACATTTATATCTTTATTATCCCTTAAATTCTTAATTAGATTTAGCATGAAAGTAAACAAAATAGCAACACATCAAAATACCATGCACAATAGAACACCAAATTTATATGGAAAACCCAAGAAGGGAAAAACCATGGTGAGGATTAGCTCATAATATAAAGTAGTAGCAACATTGAATACAATAGGCTCACTACTAGAGGGCTCACTTCCCAAAAGAAAGGTCTCACTGCCAAAGGACTCACTATCTAGAAGAAAGAAGATAGGAGGGGTGGATCACTTCCAATTTGAACTGCTAACAATGCATCTCTCTTATGTGAAAGGTATAGTTTCACTAAAGCACAAATAACTCATTAAATATACTAAAATGTAGATACCTTCTCCTCACTAAATCTAGGAGTAATAGGCATTAAAGCTCACACTCAGATCACTACACTTAATCAAATTTGCATCTTTTGCACACCTTCTACAAATCCACACAACTCACCTTATATTTATACTATCTATGACCTAAAACAATCTCAATCAGGTTGGCCTTAAAGAAACATATGTAACATCAAATAGGTTAGAACCAAAAAATTCCATGGTGTAAAGAACTAAAGGCAGACCACACCATAACTTAACTAGGACCCAAATATACACCAACACACTACTCAACACCTCCACAAACAACAATCATCCTCCACAATTAGCGCTTGCACACCAGGTTAGCCAAACCTACACTAACACTAACAAGTAACCACAAGCACACCTCTCCTATTGGCATATGGCTTCTAGTGTTGTCATTGATGGAAACTGAAGTCATTAATCTAGTCCACATGTCAGTATTTGTCTATACCGAAAGGCAGAGTGAAGAACAGGGTATCCGATTGAAGCTTGAATCTGTCAAGTAGTTTGCATTACCAAGTTATTAGTTTTGGTTGTGGATCTCAGGAAATTTCATTGGGCATATGAAATTTCTTACTCTCAAGTTTTGTGTTGTCGCATCAATTGGTGTATGAGTTAGGAGATCCGGTTGTTCGATTTTCTATTTATCAGTATATAAAGGTCGACTATGTAAATGTGGGGTGTTGCGGATGTTTAAGGAAAAATTATTTGGAGTATTTTTGTGTTTGAATATTTTGTTTTGGTTCCTAACTATGCTATGGCTGAATTTGGTGATGCACATTAAAATTTATTCATGATTTGAGCTAACAGTTGGAAGATATTTTCTATTTTATTGAAGCAGACATATAGCGATTGAATTCTTGGTAGCGAATATATATATGAGATTGATTAGTTCATTTTGGTATGCATATGTGTGAGTTCAATATGTGTTGATGTGTGTGTGAATATCAAAAGATTAGTTGAGCAATTTTTGTTTGTGCAAAAGAGGATTTTTGTGAAGCGAATTAAGGAAAAGCAAAGTGAAGTGCAGAATCAGATAGAAGGTCTAGAATCTCATCTATGAGCCTAACCAGAACTATAATCAGGAATTTGTAGATGCTATCTATTCAGTTCAACCTTTTTTTATAATCCAATTTTTTTGTAAGGTAGTGAGCCTTCCTTATTTTGAGCAGTGAGCTCTAGGAAGTGTGCCTGAATGCAGGTGCATTCCCATTTTGTAAAACACTATATTTGAGTACTCAAATTGTGGATTAACCTCCACCATGGTTTTTCCCCTAACAGCGTTTCCATGTAAAAATCCTTTTGGTATGGTGTTGTGGCTTATTGTTTCATGTTCATGCATCTTTCATTTGATTGAATGTTTTAAGCACTTGGAAGGATAGATTAATAAAGTTTAAAATTGCACAACACTGATTCACCCCCCCTCTCAATGTTGCTTGAGTCCAACAATTGGTATTAGAGTTGAGTTCCTTTGAAAAATTTTAACAGCTTGAGGTAGATCTTGGAATGTAATGGACTTTGGTAGTCTTCAGTAGCAGCTTGTGGTGGTACTTGATGATCTTGATCAATCTAAGGCAGAAGTCTGGGAATTGAAAGGAAATCTTAAGGATGTTGAGAAATTCATTCAGAAGTTGAAAGATCAAATTATTAAATCCAAGGAAAGGAGAAAGGACCTCTGTGATCAGATAAAGAAAAAAGAGAGTAAAATTATTGAAGAAAGCAAAAGGATGGATGAAAATCATTTGAATCAAACCTTGAAGGAAATAACTAAAGAATGTCAAAAGCTTGCCAGAGACAATGCTACCCTAAAGCATAAGATGGAATCTTTCATGATAAAACTGACTAAGGAGATTGAAGATAGAAAGAAGAAAGAGGAGAATCTTTCCCATACCCTAAAAGAAATATTTGATGAATGCAATAGAATAAATAGAGAATTCATTCAGTTGGAAATGGAACTGCAACAATCTAGAGACAATGAAGAAGAGCTTGAAAAATAAATTGTTATTCTGAGATGAACTAGCTACTGCAAATGAATACAAGGAGAAGTTCAAGATTAGTTCTATTAAGATTGATGATCTAACTCAAGGGTAGAAGAATGAAAATGATAAGCAAGGTCTTGGTTATGAAAAAGGAGAAAGTTCCAGATCTAGACAAAGGAATTTCAAGCAAGGAAATCTAATGGACAAAGAAAAAAGGCATCTGGTAAGACAACCTAATGCTCAAAAGTTTAATGGATATTGTTTTTCTTGCAATAAATTTGGTCATATGGTTGCTCAATGTAGAAGTAAAATGAAATCAAGTGATTCATCATTTTTCGGTCAGTGCTTCAATTGCAATAAATTTGGTCATAAGTCAATTGAATGTAGAAATGTGGAATGTTATACCTGTGGAAGATTTGGGCATATTTCTAATCAATACAGATTGAGAAGAAATCAATGGAATGACTTGTCTGGACAAGGAAATGTTGTGTGTTTCAATTGCAACAAATATGGTCACATTGCAAGATTCTACAGAAACAAGAATATGGATAGAAGAGGATTGGTATACAAAGAAATAAATATGCAGAGAAATGATAAAGGAAAAGGGAAAGTGATTGTGGATGAAATAAGAGATCAAATGAAGAAGACATAGGTGAAGAAGAGTTCATCTGTTACAGGAAATGAACCAGCACCATAACTTGTTTCTGGTAATATTTTTGAGAACTATTCTTAGGCCTTTGGCCTAGGGGGGGCTGTCAAGAAAAATCCTTCAAACCCCCTACCAATAATTGACACCGAGATGTGGACGATTGCAGTGGTTGCACTATTGATCTATAGATGCTATGGAATCAGTTGGAAAGGATATTATGCTAAGTTAAAGGTCCGCATAATTTTTTGTTGACAACTGAGAAAACAAGGTATCCGGATAAGTTAGGGAAAAAGCATTTATTACAATAAAAGTCAGGCGTGTGAGATATAAAAAGGGAGTTGAAACCCTCATTTTCCACTTTGTGTCGAAGAAAAGGAGAAGGAGAGCATTCTGCATTAGAATTTTGAAAGTGTAAAGAGAGTTCAGCAGTGAAACCCTAATCCATCAGGTACTTCGATTGTATTGAAAAATTTGATGTGCGGTTGAAGAATTTCTTTGGTATTTTAAAGTCATGTGTATGGAAGGTAAAATGGAACAATTCAAAGGAATGGTAAAATTAGATGAGTATAGTCACGAGAAGATTAGAGCTAAAAGAAACATGTTGTCGAATGATGAATTGAAATGGTTGAATGAAGCAAAACATAAAAGCTTGGATATTTGGAGTGAATTTCCTTATTTCAGAAATGCAGAAATCATTGAGTTCATTATGAACAGATTGAATGATGATATTCTAACTTTGGATAAACCCTACAGCTGTAGCTGGATTATGCAAGGTTGGGGAAGTATCGAGGAAGAAATCAATCTGAAATAAAGAAGTTGAAACCCTAACTGGAGTAACTGGAGACCAAAGGGCATTGATAATATCCACAATTAAGGATTTAGTGACAAGGTCCATTGCACATGGAATATCTTACAAAACTTTTTCAGAAATAGAGAAGGTGCTACTTTGACAGGTGCAGTTTATATTTCACACAAGATGATAATGGAAGATCCAGATTTTGATCTTTGTGGATTGTTGAAAGATCAATTGATGGAGAACATGCAATTGACAAAGGAGACAGGTTACCCTTTCAAGTTTGGTACTTTGGTTATATGCCTTGTGATGTATTTTCTGAATTATGTTCCCATGAACAACAATGTAACATGGGAAGAGAGTGAGCTAGTTTGCAAGTAGATTTACATATACTCTAACAATTTGGCAAACTATGATCAAGTATATGAAATTTTATTTAAGGGTTTACTAAGAAAGTTTGGTTCAACTAGTGTTTCCATTCTGGTAAGAGGACTTGAAGTTGGTTCCTCTTCCAGTGAGATGAAGAGAAAGAAGAGAAGAACAAAGGAAATTGCTCCACCAGCATGCAAGACTCTAAAATTTGAAGGGAAGGGAAAAGAATAAGTGATTGTGAACATACCAGATGAGGAATTTGATGAGAAATTTGAGGACACCCTTAGAAAAGAAAGGAAAAAAGCTAAACCAGAACAAGAAAATGAAATGGCAAAAGGAAGTGAAGAAGAAGGTGATCTAACCAAGGAAGATCTAATGTAGCTTATTCATGAGGAAGATGGAATGCAAAACATTACAAACATGTGGTCTATCAGACCTTCATATGAGCAGGACATGATCTTAAGTGTACTAAGTGCCCATTTTATGCACAATCATATCAATTTGGAGAGTTTGCAGAATAAGTTTCCAGAAGAGATGATTGAATGTATCAAGGAAATCATGGACTCTGAATCTTAGAATAAGGAAGAAGAAGCGATTCTACACCTGAAGAAGCAGTACAGATTGTCACTTACCAAGATGAAAAAGCACATGAATGAACTAAGACAATGCATAAGCACTACAAACAACATTTATAACTATTGCCTTTGATAGCCTCATGCAATCATCAAGTACATAGAGAAGCTGGAACAAATTGAAACAGAGTTGAACAATATTAGTCAAAACTTTGACATGTCTCAGGATGTTGATGGTGCAATCAAGAAAAGAATTCAAGAACTACAATCAGAGCATACAAATTTTTATAACACCAAGAATAGGATTGTTGACACTTTTTGGAAAGTGAAGGACATAACCGAATGCAGGTTGGAACAAGTGATTGAGATACTGAGGAAGGGAGAAGTATTGGAAGATTTCTTCACCATTCCATAATCCCTCACCAAAATTATCAACTAGAAATCTAACAACAACAGCATGATCTTAACCACCGGGATTGCAATGGAAGCATGGAAGAAGTTTCTTCCGGAGTTGAAGGAGAAGCACAAAATAATCTTGAATTAGCAGTTGTATTTCTTCAAGTTTTTGAATCAATTTTTGAACAAGTTTTGGTTACATTTCAAAGGGGGAGAAAGAAAATTTGTGTCCTTGATGTCAAAGGGGGAGAGAGAGTAGTGAAAAATGCCTTATCAAACTTAGGGGGAGTTTTGTTGATTTTTTTCACCTATGGCATTTTGAAGCTTTGAACGTTCTGACACTTAGTCATTTTTTCACTAAGTGTTGCCATCAATTCCAAAGGGGGAGATTGTTGCCATATGGCTTCTAGTGTTGTCATTGATGGCAACTGAATTCGTTAATCTGGTCCACATGTCAACATTTTTCTATACTGGAAGGCAGAGTGAAGAACAGGGTATCCAGTTGAAGCTTGAATCTGTCAAGTAGTTTGCATTACCAGGTTATCAATTTTGGTTGTGGATCTCAAGAAAGGTCATTGGGCATATTAAATGTCTTACTCTTGAGTTTTGTGATGTCGCATCAATTAGTGTACTATTGATGTCTTTTTTATGAACTTCTCAACACAGGTAGTGCGAAGGTGCACTACCTCTCTTGAAAGACAATTTTCCACAATCAGATTGCGGAACACTATCCCAAGGTCTCTAATGTTAGGTCTTGACAGTGCTTGGAATATCTTAGTTGTTTGATGTGATTTGTTGGAATCACAAGGCGGACTTACGGATGAGTTACAAAGCATGGGAAGTTGGGTTTGCAAATGCAGTTTCAAAGTGTTGGAAGTGAATGAACAATGGTTGTCCACTCAAAACAGCAAGCTGGAACTCATCAAGTTCATCTGATTTAGCTTCATGGTGATACTTTGGGTCCTACTCTAACCAAGGATTAAAAGAAACAACAAAAGGAGAAGGGTTAAGAAAGTTATTCTAATCATAAGCTACGAATGAATAGTAACAATGGTGGCTGCTAAAGTAGATAGACTTCCTAAACTGGGTTTTGCTTGGCCAAGAGAAACCTACAGTTGCACAAAACCAGTGCAATCTTCTAAGGATTGTAGATTTTCACATTACATACACACATCATGTACATGCAATAGAACTAAGTTGCAGCAATAAAGGAAAGAGGCTCAGACTAGCTTTGCAAAGTGATTCATCATCAATGAACCACAAAAAGCATGAGCTGGAAGTCCATCAAATACTGAAACAGCAAACACCATCACCACTCTCATTCAAGAAACTAACACTAAAACTAACATGGAAGGTGAACCATGCATACATAAAGAGAAAACTCAAAAGGAACACTCATAAATCATGCAATGTTGCTTTCTATTGCTACAAAATGTCTTTACATCAATTCTCCAACCCTTACAAATGAGGGGCAAGCCCCTATTTATAGTTTTCCAAAACCCAAATGAATGGCCAGGATCAATTTGCAATGAATGGCCCATATTTATTTACAGTAGGGTTTCACCTACCCCACAATATTCAACAATTAAAAATACATTCCTTGTCTTTTCTCTGTTTTGTCATCTAGTGTCAGTCACTGTAGCAATTTTGTCATTTAGCTGATTTCCCATTTCACTATAGCTGAAACTGCTTGAAAGCTGCCTTCTTACTTGATGTGTTTGCAATGCTCTTCCTTGGATCAAATGAGCCCGTCGACGATTGGCATCAATGGATTGGTTGCCCCTGATTCAACCGGATAACTCTCTTATGCTTTCTTCAAGGCCACCCCCTTGCATTTTTGTCCTTGACTTTCTTGGCACAAGCCTTCTTCTAACGCGACCCTGTGGGTGGGTGCTAGCGGGAGAGGCGATCATGAAATGAATGGTGACATGAGCGATGCGCTTTTCCTTGTTCAGCTTTCTCAATGGGTCTCCTAACGGACCTGCAATAGGCTCCTTGAATCCGGTGTACATGAAGTGTCGTAAGTGCTTTCATACACAAATCAAGGAAAACGTTAGTCAAATCTTGCAAAATCCTTGTTAGATCCATCCATGCATCATCAAAAGATCATAATATTCATATTTGGAGCTCATTTGGACCATAAACATTAATCCGAGCCGTTGGGGCTCCACGGATGTTCCAAAACAGCCAAAGGGGGACGAAGCTCTGAAACCATCAAAACTTAACGGAACGTTGATGAAACCTTGGCAGTTCACTTAGACACCACAAACACATCCCAGATCCACCAAAAAGTTGGCCCCAAAGTCAAAAATGTGGAAACCGAACCGACAGGGCTCCACGGATGTTTCCAAAACAGTCAAAGAGGGACGAAACTCCGAAACCACCGAAACTTAATGGAACATTGACGAAACCTTGGCAATTCACTTAGGCACCACAAACACATCTCAGATCCACCAAAAAGTTGGCCCCAAAGTCAAAAATGTGGAAACTAGACTGGCAAGGGTCCACGAATGTTTCCAAAACAACCAAAGAAGGACGAAGCTCCGGAACCACCGAAACTTAGCGAAACGTTGACGAAACCTTGGCAATTCACTTAGGGACTTCAGGCACATCCCAGATCCACCAAAATGTTAGCCTCAAAATCAATAATGTGGAAATTGGACCGACAGGGGTCCACGGATGTTCAAAACGGCCATGGAGGGGCCGGACTCAAGAGGCCGGGTCGCCGAGGCCTCATGGATGTTCAAAACGGACAAAGAGGGATGGAATCCCAGAAACGGCCACGGAGGGGCCAGACTCTGAAGGCCAGGCCGTCAGGGCTCCACGGATATTCCAAAATAGTAAAAGGGGATGAAGTTTCGAAACCACCGAAACTTAACGAATGTTGACGAAACTTTGGCAGTTCATTTACGCACTTCAAACACATCCCACATCCAAAAAGGGTTGCCCCCAAAGTCAAAAATGTGGAAACGGGAGCGACGGGGGTCCATGGATGTTTCCAAATAGCCGAGGAAGGGGATTCCGGAGGGAAAGTTCTGAAACCATTGAAATTTAACGGAACATTGACGAAACCTTGGCAATTCATTTACGCACTTCAAACACATCCCACATCCAAAAAAGGGTTGCCCCCAAAGTCAAAAATGTGGAAACGGGGGCGAGGGGGGTCCACGGATGTTTCCAAATAGCCAAGAAAGAAGGGAATTCTAGAGGGAAAGTTCTAAAACTATCGAAACTTAACAGAACATTGACGAAACTTTGGCAATTCATTTACGCACTTCAAACACATCGCACATCCAAAAAAGGTTGCCCCCAAAGTCAAAAATGTGGAAATGGGAGTGACGGGGGTCCACGGATGTTTCCAAACAGCCAAGGAGGAAGGGAATTCTAGAGGGAAAGTTCTGAAACCATCGAAACTTAACGGAATGTTGACGAAACCTTGGCAGTTCATTTACGCACTTCAAACACATCCCACATCCCACATCCAAAAAAGGTTGACCCCAAAGTCAAAAATGTGGAAACAGGAGCGACGGGGGTCCACGGATGTTTCCAAACAGCCATAGAGGAAGGGAATTCTGAAGGGAAAGTTCTGAAACCATCGAAACTTAACGGAAAGTTGATGAAACCTTAGCAGTTCATTTATGCACTTCAAACACATCCCACATCCAAAAAAGGGTTGCCCCCAAAGTCAAAAATGTGGAAACGGGAGCGACGGGGGTCCACGGATGTTTCTAAAAAGTCAAGGAGGAAGGGAATTCCAGAGGGAAAGTTCTGAAACCATCGAAACTTAACGGAACATTGAAAAAACCTTAGCAATTCATTTACGCACTTCAAACACATCCCACATCCAAAAAAGGGTTGCCCCCAAAGTCAAAAATGTGGAAACGGGAGCGACACAGGTCCACGGATGGTTCCAAACAACCAAGGAGGAATGGAATTCCGGAGAGAAAGTTTCAAAACCATCGAAACTTAACGGAACATTGATGAAACATTGGTAGTTCATTTACGCACTTCAAACACATCCCACATCCAAAAAAGGTTGCCCCCAAAGTCAAAAATGTGGAAACGAGAACGACAGGGGTCCACGAATGTTTCCAAACAGCCAAGGAGGAAGGGAATTCTGGAGGGAAAGTTCTGAAACCATCAAAACTTAATGGAACATTGACGAAACCTTGGCAATTCATTTACGCACTTCTCCCACATCCCACATCCCACATCCAAAAAAGGTTGCCCCCAAAGTCAAAAATGTGGAAACGGGAGCGACGGAGGTCCACGAATGTTTCCAAATAGCCAAGGAGGAAGGGAATTCTGGAGGGAAAGTTTTGAAACCATCGAAACTTAATAGAACATTGACGAAACCTTGGCAATTCATTTACACACTTCAAACACATCCCACATCCAAAAAAGGTTGACCCCAAAGTCAAAAATGTGGAAACGGGAGCGATGAGGGTCCACGGATGTTTCCAAATAGCTAAGGAGGAAGGGAATTTCGAAGGGAAAATTCTGAAACCATCGAAACTTAACAAAACATTGACGAAACCTTGGCAATTCATTTACACACTTCAAACACATCTCACATCCCACATCCAAAAAAGGTTGCCCCCAAAGTCAAAAATGTGGAAACGGGAGTGACGGGGGTCCACGGATGTTTCCAAACAGCCAAGGACAAGACAAAGGTAGAAAAGGGGACGGTGGACCTCATTTCTCCGTAGATTTGAATACCCCAAGTAGGTGAATTTGGGTAGGGGATTTGATCATTTGAAGGCACATGACTAATTTAGGCTCAAAAAATAGGGCACGCAAAACAAGACAAGAGCAAAACAGCTTGTCGAGAGCGAAAAAAAGGGGGTCCCTGCCTACGGCGGGGCGTGTGTGCAAAACATGCACAACAAATGGTGACTCGCTAGGGAAATGCTCTAGAGAATTTTGATGACAAACAAGAATCACGAACCTAGAATCTCTAGTTCTGACCTTCATGCTAGGGCAAGCAAACCAGACGCCCAACCAAAGGATCAAAACCATTAGCCAACCAAGTATGCTGGAAATCCAAGTGTGTGCAATTGCGTTAATTCCCATCCTTCAGTTGCTACAGAAGCCCAAGCTCCGTCAAGTTAAGCTATGTAGTTTATTTCAACTCCAAAATCATTCGGGACATTGACTCGCTGCCAGTCAAGCGTCCATAGCTCCGACAAGGTTGTCGCTGTGATTCTCCCGAATATTGCTCTACTACCAGCCGGGCGTCCATAGCCCTGGTAGAGTTGCTCAAATACCCCAAAAAGTTGAATTTTCTTGTTCTTTTAATTTTCAATGTTTTCTTTCTTTCTTTCTTATTTTTCTCTTTTCAGCTCTTTTATTTCAACCCGCAAGCATTGAAGCTCGCGCTCAGGGTTAAGAATCATAGTGGCGCTGGAGCAGAATTTTAGATTTTTCACTTAATTAGACTTCACAAAAGGCCCTACAGTGATTGTCGAATTCTTAAGATGTGTAAGAGCTGTAAGATTTTAAAATACGTCAGAGTCGGACTAAACCAACAACTTATCCTCTCTAAATCAAACACCTAGATCACTTGACACTAACGGAAGACCTTCACCATCCACTCTGAAGATTTGATTAGAGTTTGACAAAGAAATATGTAGAACAAACCCATGCGATAATTATGGTTGTTGTGCGCACAGATGTACCCAGCTAAAAGCATACAGACCCCGAGCAAAGCAGCAACAAAGCGAAAGAAAATAAAAAGCAAACAACCTACAACAAACCAACTAACTTAAGGAAAGCAGGAAAGCGAAGTATTTACAGAAAAACCTATATTACTCAAAACGGGCTATGTACAAAGATATTTACAAAGCACTATGTTCAAGCAAGGTGAGTTGACATTAACACTCATTGGATTTTGCAGTGCATGCACAAGCAAATGGGCAATTGTTGTTTTTCTTAACCATGCAAATTTATCTTTATATTCTAAAAAAATGAATTCAATGTTTCAACACTCAAGTTAAATCACATCATCATGAAAAAACAGCAATTGAGGAGGCTCATTGAACCCATGGTTAATCCATAAACATGTTCGTTTTCCCTCATTCCCATAATCAAAATAATAAGTGCAGCTATGAGAAATGATAGGGGCAATGAAGGATAAAACCTGGATGTCATCACATGGAGGTGGCAGTGTTGGATAGTCGAGAGCAAGCACAACATCATTGATCGTTGCATTGGCAGCCTCGAGCGGGTGCGGTGGAGGGTGCAACACTTCAAACATTAAGCTGGCATAAGGCTGGGAGGATGGGGCAGCAAACAACTCTTCCAATCCACCAATGGGATCCACAACCTCCACTGGTTGCTCCTCGAGGAAGTACACCTCATCTGCCTGAGTTTTCGTTGCCCAAACCTCTTCTTGATTGCTGCCTTCAAGGGGTAGCATGCTGTCCCATCTCCTTTCCCAAGTGTCAGCCTTATTTTCATGATGTTCAGTGTCATGGGACGATGACATATATGAATCTATCCTATTGCAGCCATCTAAATATGAGGGAGGATTAGCAACGATCATGGCGGAAGGACTCCAAGTTGCATCTTGTAGTCGGTCAAATGCTTCATCTCTGTTAGCAGCTATCTCAACACCCCCGCCTTTGTCTTCTTCCCTTTGCTATTCATGCATCTCATTATGATGTTCAATTGGTTCCTCTTGCTCACTATTGCTGTAAATAGAGAAGGAGCTCCTCTCTCAATTTGGAAACTCTAGTCCATCACTATTTGGGGGCTCAAGGAGTATGTATTCATCGCTACCGTCTTTTGGGATGTTCTCTTCCTTGGCATGAGCATACCTCCGTAGTGCAACTCCCAATGGAAAGAAGTCATCAATTGATGGCACCTCGTCAAGGGGACCAAAGTCTATTTCACAATTTCCCTCCAAAGACTTGCTAAAAGGCCCATCGTCCATGGTACACAACTGCTCTTCAAGAGGAAGAACTTCTTGGTGATTGGAGGACAACATTCCCACTTGATCTACTTCATCGCTCGGAATTCTGAAACTGTATTGTTGTCCTTCTTCTATTGCTACCACAACATCCTCTTGAGGCCTACCTTCAGCTGAGCCATCACTTGGTTCAGGCTCTTGGTCTTCTTCTTCGATATGGGCAGCAAGTAGAGGAGGTCGGGCACTTGGTTGCCTTGCTTGTTCTTTGACTTGTTTCATGGCTTCTTTGCATAGCTTGGATGCAAACTCAGTGTGATAAATCATGAAGTCTGCACCAATTTGGCAATAGTAGCACCTCCAAATCCACTTGGTATTTCAGCTCCGACCAATCCTTTGCTAATCTAGAGACGAGCTGGTCATATATTTCCGCTATTGGGTCCTCATCATCATTCGAAAAAGAAGCTTGATGGTAGACAGCCATGGCATGTGGTTGCTCCCACTCCCCCAAATCTGCATTTTCATATTCTCGATCGCTATCATTTATGAAGGAGAGGTCTTCCGACCTGATTTTGCTTATGTTTTGATCATCTCATTATGTTGCCCCAAGGCTTTCAGCCTCCTCTTCTTCTTGATTTTCAACATTTGTGTTGGTTGTCCTAGCATATGCTGCTGCAAATTCTGTTAATTCATCTTCAATTGTCGTTTGTTCCTCTTCTTGAGTAGAGGATTGCTCTTCTTCAATAGAGGGAAAGCCTACTAAACTGGTTACAATCAGATTTTCATCAATGCACTTTGTTGTCCCAAGACTTTCAGCTCCTCCCCCTTGGTTTTCATTTTCTATGTCTATTGTCCCAACACCAACTTGTGTCCAACTAGTTGGTTTATCTTCAAGGTGTTGTCCTACAAATGTTGACAGCTCTTCTGCCTCATGGGATGACTTCTCCTCATTGGAAGTTGGCTGCTCCAACTTGTTCGAACAACCCTTGGCTTGATCAATGATGTTGTCACATGATAGACACATAAATTTTGAATGTGGTGTATTATGAAATCTACACCAACTTTCCATTAGTACTTCCTCCAATCTTGGTTCATCCTTGCTGCTCAAATTTCCTGGATCAGCTCCTTAAACGCCTTGGCTGCCATGGTTTGCAATTCTTCCTCCGAGTTTGCAAGGGCTAAAGGCTGATAGATTTCCCAAAAGGGAATTTCTCCCTACAATACCCTTTTGATTCTGCTCAAGAATGTGAGACATCCCAGCTCATTGTGCCTATGAGTGCAATGGATCTGACATCTATCCGCTAACGCGAATTGCTGCAATGGCTTCTTTAATCTCTTATTCAAATTTGCATGTAGTTGGGAGATGTCAATTTGTGCATGTTGCTCCATTTTGACTCAGCTTCTACTTGCCTTCAAAAAATTTTGATTTTTAGCATTAAAAGAGATCTCCCTATCTCAGATTTTTTCTTTAGGAGTGTTCTTTTCGAATTCCAACTTTCAGCTTTGTAGCCTCAACATGTCAGCCCTCCTTCTAGTGCCAATTATGTTGATGGCGTTAGGAGGAGGGCATAAAATAAATCACTTCAAACCTTTAGCTTTGTATTCCCAATGTGTCAACCCTCATTTTAGCGCCAATTTTGTTGATGTGTTTTTTATGCACTTCTCAACATAGACAGTGCGTAGGTGCACTACCTCTCTTAAAAGACAATCTTCCACAATCAGATTGAAGAACACTATCCCAAAGTCTCTAATGTCAGGTCTTGACAGTGCTTGGAATATCTTAGTTGTTTGATGTGATTTGCTGGAATCACAAGGTGGACTTACGGATGAGTTACAAAGCATGGGAAGTTGGGTTTGCAAATGCAGTTTCAAAGAGCTGGAAGTGAATGAATAGTGGTTGTCCACTCAAATCAACAAGTTGGAACTCATCAAGCTCATCTGATTTAGCTTCATGGTGATGCTTTGGGTCCTACTCTAACCAAGGATTAAAAGAAACAACAAAAGGAGAAGGGTTAAGAAAGTTATTCTAATCATAAGCTACGAATGAACAGTAACAATGGTGGCTGCTAAAGTAGACAGACTTCCTAAACTAGGTTTTGCTTGGCCAAGAGAAACCTACAGTTGCACAAAACCAGTGCAATCTTCTAAGGACTGCAGATTTTCACATTACATACACACATCATGTACATGCAATAGAACTAAGTTGCAGTAATAAAGGAAAGAGGCTCAGAATAGCTTTGCAAAGTGATTCATCATCAATGAACCACAAAAAGCATGAGTTGGAAGTCCATCAAATACTGAAACAGCAAACACTAACACTAAAACTAACATGGAAGGTGAACCATGCATACATAAAAAGCAAACTCAAAAGGAACACTCATAAATCATGCAATGTTGCTTTCTATTGCTGCAAAATGTTTTTACATCAACTCTCCAACCCTTAAAAATGAGGGGCAAGCCCCTATTTATAGTTTTTCAAAGCCCAAATGAATGGCCAGGATCAATTTGCAATGAATGGCCCAGATTTGTTTACAGTAGGGTTTCACCTACCCCACAATATTCAACAATTAAAAATACATTCCTTGTCTTTTCTCTGTTTTTTCATCTAGTGCCAGTCACTGTAGCAATTTTGTCATTTAGCTTACTGCCCTTTTCACTGTAGCTGAAACTGCTTGAAAGTTGTCTTCTTACTTGATGTGTTTGCAATGCTCTTCCTTGGATCAAACGAGTCCGTCGATGATTGGAATCAATGGATTGGTTGCCCCTGATTCGACCGGACAACTCTCTTATGCTTTCTTCAAGGCCACCCCCTTGCATTTTTGTCCTTGACTTTCTTGGCACAAGCCTTCTTCTAACGCCGACCCTGTTGGTGGGTGCTAGCGGGAGAGGCGATCATGAAATGAATGGTGACATGAGCAATGCGCTTTTCCTTGTTCAGCTTTCTCAATGGATCTCCTGACAGACCTGCAATAGGCTCCTTGAATCCTGCATACATGAAGTGTCGTAAGTGCTTTCATACACAAATCAAGGAAAACATTAGTCAAATCTTGCAAAATCCTTGTTAGATTCATCTATGCATCATCAAAAGATCATAATATTTATATTTGGAGCTCATTTGGACCATAAACATTAATCTGGGCCGTTGGGGCTCCACGGATGTTCCAAAACAGCCAAAGAGGGACAAAGCTCTGAAACCATCGAAACTTAACGGAACGTTGATGAAACCTTGGTAGTTCACTTAGACGCCACAAACACATCCCAGATCCAACAAAAAGTTGGCCCCAAAGTCAAAAATGTGGAAACCGGACCGACAAGGGTCCACGGATGTTTCCAAAACAGCCAAAGAGGGATGAAGCTCTAGAACCACCGCAACTTAACGGAATGTTGACAAAACCTTAGCAGTTCACTTAGGCACCACAAACACATCTCAGATCCACCAAAAAGTTGGCCCCAAAGTCAAAAATGTGGAAATTGGACCGGTAGGGGTCCACGGATATTTCCAAAACAGTCAAAGAGGGACGAAGCTTCGGAACCACCGAAACTTAGCAAAACGTTGACGAAACCTTGGCAGTTCACTTAGGGACCTTAGACACATCCCAGATCCACCAAAATGTTAGCCTCAAAATCAATAATGTGGAAATCGGACCGACAGGGGTCCACGGATGTTCAAAACAGCCACGGAGGGATGGAGTCCTGGAAACAGCCACAGAGGGGTCAGGCTTCGGAGGCCGCATCGCCGAGGCCTCACAGATGTTCAAAACGGTCAAAGAGGGATGGAATCCCGAAAACGGCCACAAAGGAGCTGGGCTCCGAAGGCCGGGCCGCCGAGGCTTCACGGATGTTCCAAAATAGCAAAAGGGGGACAAAGCTCTGAAACCATCAAAACTTAACCAAATGTTGACGAAACTTTGGCAGTTCATTTATGCACTTCAAACACATCCCACATCCAAAAAAGGGTTGCCCCTAAAGTCAAAAATGTGGAAACGGGAGCAACGGGGGTCCATGGATGTTTCCAAACAACCAAGGAGGAACGGAATTCCAGAGGGAAAGTTCTGAAACCATCGAAACTTAACGGAACATTGATGAAACCTTGGCAATTCATTTACGCACTTCAAACACATCCCACATCCAAAAAAGGGTTGCCCCCAAAGTCAAAAATGTGAAAATGGGAGCGACGGGGGTCCACGGATGTTTCCAAACAACCAAGGAGGAAGGGAATTCTGGAGGGAAAGTTCTGAAACCATTGAAACTTAACGGAACGTTGACGAAACCTTGGCAGTTCATTTACGCACTTCAAACACATCCCACATCCCACATCCAAAAAAGGGTTGCCCCCAAAGTCAAAAATGTGGAAACGGGAGCGACGGGGGTCCACGGATGTTTCCAAACAACCAAGAAGGAAGGGAATTCCGGAGGGAAAGTTCTGAAACCATCGAAACTTAACGAAACATTGACAAAACCTTGGCAATTCATTTATGCACTTCAAACACATCCCACATCCAAAAAAGGTTGCCCCCAAAGTCAAAAATGTGGAAACAGGAGCGACGGGGGTCCACGAATGTTTCCAAACAGCTGAGGAAGGGAATTCCGAAGGGAAAGATCTGAAACCATCGAAACTTAACGGAACATTGACAAAACCTTGGCAGTTCATTTACGCACTTCAAACACATCCCACATCCAAAAAAGGTTGACCCCAAAGTCAAAAATGTGGAAACGGGAGCGACGGGGGTCCACGGATGTTTCCAAACAGCCAAGGAGGAAGGAAATTTCGAAGGGAAAGTTTTGAAACCATCGAAACTTAACGGAACGTTGATGAAACCTTAGCAATTCATTTACGCATTTCAAACACATCTCACATCCAAAAAAGGTTGCCCCCAAAGTCAAAAATGTGGAAACGAGAGGGACGGGGGTCCACGGATATTTCCAAATAGCCAAGGACAAGACAAAGGCAGAAAAGGGGATGGTGGACCTCATTTCTCTGTAGATTTGAATACCCCAAGTAGGTGAATTTGGTTAGGGGATTTGATCGTTTGAAGGCACATGACTAATTTGGGCTCGAAAAATAGAGCACCCAAAACAAGATAGGAGCAAAGCAGCCTATCGGGAGCGAAAAAAAGGGGGTCCCTACCTATGGCGGGGCGTGTGTGCAAAACATGCACAACATGTACGAGTTAGGAGATTTGGTTGTTCAATTTTCATTTTATCAGTATATGAAGGCCGACTAAGTAAATGTGGGGTGTTGCGGATGTTTAAGGGGAAATTGTTTGGAGTATTTTTGTGTTCGAATTTTTTTTTTGGTTCCTAACTATGCTATGGCCAACTTTGGTGAGGCACATTAAAATTTATTCATGATTTGAGCCAATAGTTGGAAGACATTTTCTATTTTATTGAAGCCGACGTATAGCGATTGAATTCTTAGTAGCGGATATATATATATGAGATTGATTAATTCATTTTGGTATGCATATGTGTGAGTTCAATATGTGTTGATGTGTGTGCGAATATCAAAAGATCAGTTGAGAAATTTTTATTTGTGTAGATGAGTATTTTTGTGAAGTGAATTAAGGCAGAGTAGAGCGAAGTGCAAAATCAAACAAAAAGTCCAGAATCTGATCTGAGCCTAACCAGAACTATAATTAGGCATTTGTAGATGTTATCTATTCATTTCAACCTTTTTTTTGTAATCCAAATCTTTTGTAAGGCAGTGATCCTTCCTTATTTTGAGTAGTGAGCTCTAGGCAGTGTGCCTAAATGCAAGTGCATTCCTATTTTGTAAAACACTATATTTGAGTACTCAAATTGTGGATTGACCTCCACAGTGGTTTTTCCCTTAACATTGTTTCCACGTAAAAATCCTTGTGTTATGGTATTGTGGCTTATTGTTTCATGTTCATGCATCTTTCATTTGATTGAATATTTTAAGCACTTGGAAGGACAGATTAATAAAGTTTAAAATTGCACAACACTGATTCACCCCTCCTCTCAGTGTTGCTTGAGTCCAACATCTCCAAGTCTAAACACATCTCATGGACCACACAGCAACATTCTAAAACATCTCAAAATATTTCACATCATCGAAATATTCACCACTACTACTACAACCACCTGAAACTTAAGAACACCTTTATTATGTGCTACCAGACACACTAGCACAGACCTCCACAGTGGATTGACCTCCATCGTGGTTTTTCCCCTAACAGGGTTTCCATGTAAAAATCCTTGTGTTATGGTGTTGTGGATTATTGTTTCATGTTCATGCATCTTTCATTTGATTGAATTTTTTAAGCACTTGGAAGGATAGATTATTAAAGTTTAAAATTGCACAACATTGATTCACCACCCTCTCAATGTTGCTTGAGTTCAACATCTCCAAGTCTAAAAACATCTTGTGGACCACACAACAACATTTCAAAACATCTCAAAATATTCCACATCATCAAAATATTTGCCACTACTACTACAACCATATGAAACTTAAGAACACCTTTATTATGTGTTACCAGACACACTAGCACAGACATCCAACACAAGAAAAAACCTTGTGGAACACCATAGCACATCAAACTTCAAGGGAAGGTAGATACATAATATATAAGCACGTTCCTATATCTACAAGACAAGAACCTTCACTGTGAAGAAATGCAGAGCAATCTCATTTATCCCAGACACCTTGTTTCACTAGACAGATATGTTGTCAAACACATCTTCCACTGTAGTACGATCCAAAACCTAGAACTCTGGATATAGAACCTTTGAATACCTCTAGTCATCATATCCAAACCACGCAAGCATATCTTCAACCATGAAGAAATGTGGATCAGAACACTGAACACCACTCTATCACACTAAACTCTCTTTTATTCAAATTTTATAAAAAGAACTTGGAAACCAAGTGAACCAACTACATCAGCAACACTACTAACATCTTTGTAACACATCTACAGCATCTGCAATTCCTCTCATCAACTATTGCACATCCAATTATCTCTCTAGACATAGCTTCTACAACTATATTGAACTAAGACATCAATGTCAACACCAGCATTATATTGGCATCAATACCAACAACTCCAATGTTATGGGTTGACATCATCACACTAGCAGCATTCCAACATTCTCTTCATACAAGGGGTTGACATCAATGACAACTCTCAAACAACTCAAGCTTCCAACAAGGTCCACTTTTTGGCCAAAAGTGGAAGTATTTTTCCTAAAAATAAAAGTTTTTCATACTTGAGTAAAAATTTGAAGCTCTTACACATAGAATCTTAAGAAAGTTCGGTAATATGAAATCTAGGATTTTGATTATAGTTTTAAAATATGCAATTTATTATGATACCTGGATGATACAAAATAATTTTGTATAGGATGTACAAAAATCACTTTTTTAAGTAATTTTTTTAGGGCCATAATATGCAAATGTATGGAAAGCATAATTTGACATCAATTAAATTATTTTTCTAATTCCTTTTAGGGAAAGATGTGTATTATAATGATGTTTTATGAGGATATTTTTTAATAATTTTTTTCAATTTTAATAATTAATTTTTTATTGACCCTAATTGTTATTTTTGAAAACCTCTCATATATGGAAAAAATAATTTGAGTCAAACTAATCATAAAATTATTGTTTTTTCATTGTGTAAAGAATGATATCTAGATTGATGACATATTTTTTTAACTTTAAAAAATAAAATTATTAAAAAATATGAATAGCTAACATTTCAAGTTTATGGGCCATTTTCATCATAAATTAAATAATAAATAGAAAAACAAGTCCAATCATTAAAAAGTTATATATTTGAAAACTAGAAATTGCCATCTATGATGGGTTTTAATTTCATCAAAAAATATTAAAAAAAAGTCACCAGCCATATTGTTAAAGTCAAAATTTCTCTAGTTGTTTTCATGGTATTTTACTTGTAGGTCCAATGCTGGGGGTTGGGTTTCCAAGCCTAGAAAATAAAAACCTTGGGCTTCAAATTTTATGAAACATGTATCCATTCTAAAAAGGAGCGGGAATATGATGTAAATAGAAACAAGTACCCATTTTAAAATAGGTTCACATTTCATACGGGTGGAAATTTAGGTTCAAGAGCCTGATCCTAAATGGTACCTATCTTTTATGAAATGGGTAACCATTCCTATCAAGATTTTTTTCCTGTTTGAGCAACTCAATGACTCGAGTCTCTAAATCACCTTCAAAACCAAAAATAACCTTCTACAAGAGAGAAAATCAAGAGCATAAATTTACAATAATGGATGCAAGATAATATTAGATCAAATGTGATCAAAAAGCAATGTTCGAGATTGCAATGGTGTTGAATTGAAATTAAATTATTTACAAATGAGAACCCCTTGGTTATATAGCCAAGGTGAGACATAGGATTAGACAAGATCATGGCAAGTGTCTTAATTCTATGTAATGAGACAACTAACTCACCAAATATTAAATGGTCTAATAAACGAGTATTAAATGACATGAAAAGTTAAGATAAGATAAGATCACATGACACCTAAGACTTCTATAAATATTCCTATGACCTAAGTAAAATTAACATGTAAATAGGACCTATAAGTGAACTAGATAAGTAAAATACCTATTTACACCAACACCTCCCCTTAAGTACAACTTAGGGAGTATATTAGTATGGAAATAATGTAAAGATGGGTCCTAGCTAGTATGCCATGTTAGGTACTATTACTAAAAATTTTGACCCCCTATGAAAAACTAAGTCTCTCATCTAATCTTTTTCTCTAAGTAAAAGGTGTCAGTCTTTCCCTTGGTTCTCGAAACCTTTTCGGGTCTCATCTAGGTTATCACAACCTCATCCCCACCTAATACTTTAAAGTTTAAGTTGAATTTATCCCTTGAGTTCAGCCTTAGGTAAGTTTTCAAAAATAATTCGGAGCCCGAAGTACTTGTCACAACTTTTGCAAGTTCCAATGAATTCAAAGTTAAAGTTATCTTAGAGTTTTGTAGAGGTTTCGAAACCTCTATCAATTCCTGACAAGGTTTTCAAAACTTCCCTTTCTTCTGATGGCAAGCCTATCATCAAATTCTTTTGTTCCAAGAAGCAGTGCAAATAATATTACATTTGAGATTAAACACTTTGAAACTTTATAGTAGTTTTGAAACCTTTGTCAGCTCCCGACAAGGTTATCAAAACCAATTGTTACACCGAAGAAGTTATCCCTAGCCGTTCCCTTTCAAATATTTAAAAATTGGTTAGAGTAAATGGAAAGATGTGGAAGCTTACATGAGCCAACCTGAGCAAGTGGTACTTTAACTACTCACCCACTCCAATATTAATTGTGGATGTTTTAAAGTGATTTTAGCTATTTAGAAGGTGAATTCTAATATCGACTAGAGAAAGGATCGAAGTGAAGCAAAAAGGCGAACCCGCACAGCTAGTTATTCTGAGGAGATTTGAGCATAATTGAGGTACTATTTTTCTTGACTAAGCCATAATTTACTGAAAAATAGTGTAATTATGCTTTGGGGTGGAGAATTACACTGAAATAAGTTTTTCTCTTTGTATAATTGGGTGGGTACCCTAGGGTTTCAATCAGAATGAAGTATAATTATCAGGGTTATGAATATGTTTTTAGCTTAACTAGAATAATGTCAAAGATAGGTGATACCAAGTTAGGGCATGTAATTTTAAATGAGTTCTGGGATAGAATTGGGAAACCCATTCCATCACCCATTACATAAAGATTAATAGAGAGTGGATTGTTGCAAGTTGTTGTGTTCTCAATGGCTATTCAATACCCAAATTTAAAAATGGAATGTATTACTCATTATGACCTTGAAACACAAGAAGTCAGGACAAATGATAATTAGCTAGTGATAAGGATTCAAAGAGCTAATTTTGCTTCTTGATTAAAAATTCCAGAAAGAGAACAATACTTTTCTTTTGATTTCACCTCTTCCCAAATTACTTTTTAAAAAAGGAAAGGGAATATAGGAATGTAATTTCCAAGGAGTGATTTTCCACGCCTAAGAGGGGTAAATCCCAACTACCCAAGAATTTTCACAAGAGTCACTCAATGAGATTTGTGATATAATTGTACTTCTGCATAGGCTAAGGGGGAATGAGAGGGCTCATAAATTTGAAGAATGGATGTATTTATTCATTCAGATCATTATTGGAGGAGACCAATTCTTGGATTGGGCACAGCTCATATATGACCAAGTGCATCATATGATTACCAATTTTTAGGTCAACAAGTTCTTTTGCATGTCCTCATATTTAATCTATACTATTGCAAACACTAGAACTTGGCTTGAACTGAGGCCAAGTCCAGCTCTACATGATGAAGTTATAATATTTGAATACTATGATAAGTTGCAAGTAGGGAAAAGTTATCATCATCATAGGAGAGTTAATGGCACTTTCACCATGAGGGTGACTCAAGAGATACAAGGGGATATTGTCTTAAGAATTACTCTTGAAGCCATTCAACTAATTGATACCTATGGAAGTCATTTCATATAGTTCCAAATGTTTTCTTATATCAGGATCAGAGGATTCGATGGTAGCCCATTGAAGCTTCCCAAGTTTTTTGAAGATAAGTTTTTGTTGATAGAGGTCCATAAGCAGGTGGAAAAAGTGAATAAGTGGTTCCAAGAAAGGAAAAAGTTTGGCATACAGTTCCCAACCAAACTTGGTTATTTTTCTTGCAATTCTATGTTTGATGCACTCAACATTGAGAGATACTTGGTTAAATATACTTTGCAATTCTATGATGCAAGATTCCCTTTTGACCATAAAGATTTTGTAAAGAACAATCTACAATTAGGTCATGGATTCCATCATGTTCCTAACCTAGAGGATTATTAGGATGATTTCCCTAATGAGTATAAGGTAAGAAGAAGGAGTTGGATGAGGTTGACTGTGAATCAAATAAAGAGATTCAACTTAGGTTGGAAAATCCAAGATATTGAAGGCGATGAATTCGACCTAGTGGATCCTATTTTTGTTAAACATATACAAATTCAGCCTATTGTGTATATGGATTGGAGCATTAAGTAAGTTGAGACTATTGAAGCTAAAATTGTAGTTTTCTTGAAGAGAACTCAAGAGTGGGTTTCTAGGAAAAGTACAAAAAAATGAGCACCACCAACTTGGTCACAAAATACTTAGACACAAAGGGAAAGTAATCAACCTCCTATGACTTCAAGGACAACATCTTCTACTTCACAACACATTCCATTGGAAGGATAAGGTGGCAAAGGTGATGAACCCCTTAAAGGGAATTCACCAAAAAGGACATGCAGTGAAGATGCTCTTGAATCTCCTCAGCAAGACAAAGATAAAAAGGCAACAGGAAGAAAAGGAGAAGAAACAATCAATGTCTCTACTTCCCCATCTTAGGCAATTACCTCCTCCCCTTCTCTTGATAATTCTCCTGACATAGATGTGCATGTCTCCCAGAGGATTGGACTAACTCCTTCTTCTTCTCCGGAACAAGAACGATTTGTTACTCCTTGAGAAGAACATTGGTTGCCTTCTCTAGCTCTAAACTAGATATCACTCCTACCACTTCCTCTTAGCTCAAGAAAAAATTGTCAAAGAAAATAAAGATTGTTCCAATGAGTCTCCTAAAAAAGGACCCTATAGGTCAGTTAATCCAAATGACCCCTAAGCTCAAGTGACTAAAAACTACTGCTAGATTATTAGAAGATGATAAGACTAGAAACATATGTGTGGAAGTAGCTCATCCTTCTACACAAAAAGAAGTAATCCAGGGCACTATTAGTGACTTTAATGTTACCAAAGTAAACTTAGGGCCATCTACAAGAGATGGAGATGTATGAAATTTCCAAATTACAATAGCTAGATTGGTAGAGTGAATATCCAAAGATAAGAAAAGCAAAGATGAATTAAAAGCTCAAACCAGAGTCCTAACTGAATGTTTGAAGTTTGTATTTGGCATTGCTCCATAACCAATCACCCAAACTAAAGTTGAATTTGATCCATCATCAACAGTTGGAAAGGAGGTAGTGAAAAAAATATAGAATTACGAAATTTTTGGGAAGGCTATAGATGAATGGGTCATGAACATATTGAATAAGGGAAATCAATTCATCTCAGATATGAAAAAGATATCTAAGGTTTTAAACACTCTGAAATCAAAAGTGGAGAAGGATATTTCCTCATCTAAACTTGAAGAGATAGTGTGGACCAACACTTTGGGTGAACTTAAAGGAGTGTTGGATTTGGGTCCCAAGAAGTTTTTCAATGATAAAATCCTTTCAAAAATCATGGATAACTATTGTGCCATGTGGAAAAAGAGTGTTGAGTGGAAACTCCATGTAGTCAAATAGAATCTACAAGAGTTTGGAAAAGTTTTGATGGACTGCAATACCATTAAAGAGGAAGTCCATAAGAACTTCTTTGGACTTGTCCTACAATTTGTGGATGAAGGTGATGGTGGAGACAAGGATGAGGAAGCCTTAAAATAAAGTTTCAAAAGAATAATTTATAACATCACCAACACACGACCTTTTGATATTGAGAGTCTTAGAAGATTCGGCGAGATTGATCTAGTTCTATTTCAAATAGTTGGATGTGTAGCCACTTATGAGGGAAGACTTGAAGTTGGATGAGATAAGGCCATTTAGAAGCTTTGAGCTAGAAACATCACCATTCCTCAACATAAGGAAATGCTAGTTGTTATAAAAAAATTCTATACTTTCTGAACGAGAAACACCACCTCATCAACCCAATCAATCGAGGGACCGATGAATGAAATGCCACCTAAGTGAATTTCTAGTTTCTTGTGTTAGTTCTTGGTTAATGAAAAGACTTTATTTTAATTATTAGACAATTATACTTTTGAAAGAAGCGGTTATGAATCCGTTGGATATATATATGTGTAATTAGGATAGAGGAACTCTCTCTTAGCAATTTTGTGAACTTGATACTTCAATTTCAATATAGAATGCATGATTTGAAACCCCTATTCATCTATGTGCATTTAGTTTTCATGAAGATAAATAGAATTCCTTAAATTTGTGTATTTGATCTATTCTCCTGCAGTTATATTATTCTTGTTTGACTGTTTTATCTTCATGGTTGGTTTCATTCTTAGGTTGTATTGAATTTAAATCTATTCACTTATATGTTATGCGGTATCTACTAGCCTTTGTACCAGTAGTTTTGATTTTCTTATTCCATTGCATCTAATATTGGGAAGCTTTTTTATATTGGGTTTTATTCACCTTTACTACTTTCGAGTTAAAAGCTTCTTGATATCTTAATTTGAAGATTTCCAATATTTTATCAAAAATCCAAGAGGGAGTTGTACCTCTATAAAATTCAGAGAGTAGTCATTTTTCATAAGGAATGATTATCTCGAGCTGTTTGTTGGAAACAATTGCATATTTTCAAGTAGATTATACGAATAGAATTTCAAAGTGCCAATCTGTTAACCAACATGTACCCATGTACAATTACAATCTCTCACAAATAGAGAAAAAGGATAAAACCCAATGGGATAAAAATCCTCTCTAAAAGAGAGATAAAAACAAAATTCTCTCTATGAATAATGAGAAGGATAAAACCCCATGCAAGGAAAAAGACCCCCTCATAAGAGAGAAGAGAGACCATACGACCCCCCTTAATGTAAAGCCTCCTGCAATGATGGTAGATGCTTGACATTGAATGATGAAGATGATTCAATTTCTTCGAACAATAGTCCTCCCCTTAGGAAGAAAAAAAACAAAGATGGTAAGCAGAATGTCTTTACATTCTTGAAAGGAAGATGTGAGAAGAAGGATGATGTGAGATGTTTATGAACTATGCTCAAGTATCTCCATGGTGATGCTAAAATATAACACACTCCAAACAAGCATTTTAGGCCACACTATTGACAATGACAATCCAAAATCTAGTAGAGATGAATGTAGAACACAATCCAAAGACAAGGATCTCTCCTCTAAAGATAAATAAGACTCCATTTTTTTTTCAAAAGTATTCATACTTGTATCAAATTGTTAAGAAAGATCGTGTAGAGAATGAACAAGAGGGTCAAAATTTTCCCTCACAATAATTGAAGAAGGATCATCTCCATAAAAGAGACGATGTATACAATCAATGGTGTCTCCCAAATTTGAAATGTGGGACTTAACAAAAAAACCAGTAATTTCTATAAAGTACTCACCCCATGTAGCCATATATTGAAGATGATATATATCCTACTGCATTGGGACAACACAAGAATCATCAAATACAACAAAAGATAAAGGAGATGAAATTCAAGGCTCAAGAATGAGATCATATGTGATAAAACCCAAGTTCAAGTAGAAAAAAGTCTCCTCAAAATCAGAGTCCCCACTAGAAGTGTGATCAATGGTTAAAGGATTAAAGCCATCATCAAACATAAAATCTGCAAAGTTGTATAATCAAGATGCATGATCAACCATCCCAATAGCAATAATATTTCTACTCTCCAATTCTCTAATGATAATTGAATCAAAAGTGAATTCCACAGTCCTCCCCACTTCACCATGGGTAATATGATAGATGGAAAGAATATTGCTTGAAAAATAAGATACACATAAAACATCATTGAAAGTGCCCCCTCAAATATCAATAGATCTCTTCCCAATTATATTCAAGTATATTGTTTCTCATAAAAATAGGTGACATGGCCAAGGCTCAAAAGAAGAGAATATAGACTGTGAAGATACCATATAGTGAGATGCTCTTTAATATAGAAGTCATCTCCATGATCCAAGACTTGTAGAAGCACAAAGAGCTTGTCCTTTTCTACCTAGTGTAGTAACTATACCAGCATGACCTTTTTCCTTATTATACTATTTTGAAGAAGAATATGTTGACTCAAACATTCAAGAAGGTAGATCAATGTGATTTTTTTAAGAAGATGTTTTAATTCATTCAATATCCTTCTTATAACAATAGTTTTCATCATGTCCAAGCTTCTTGTAATATGAACAAGTAGGCTTCTCTTAGATTAGATGATTTATCTTTGGAAGAGGATGTATTTTGTGTTTGATTTGAATGTGTATTATTATTTGATTTCTTTTATTTCTTATTAGAATATTATGACTCTTTCACCTAACTAATGAATAATGTTTGAGATTTAGGTGATTGTATGAGACCCATAGAAAGAATTTTTTCTCATGTATTAACATCTTAAAAATGTTGCAAATGAAGGTGTAGTATATGCAAACCCCATTGTTCACCTATGAGTATGAAAGATAGAAAAAAAAAGTTGCATAATCAAGACAAATTTTTTTCAATGCATTGTAGACCAATTGAATGTCTTTTTTATCAATTCCACATGCTTTACATTGCTCTCTTAGATCATTTACCTTAGTGATATAGTCTTGAATGTTTTCAAAGTTCTTAGGATCAAGGCTCATCATTCATTATCAATTTATTTCCTTTTCCTTCATTTTTAGTTCCATATAATGTTTTCAATTTGTTCCAAGCCTCATGATAATCCTTACATGATTCAATTTGAAACAATAGACCTTGATATTGAGATACGAATACATACAAGATATTTAGTATGTTCAATCATCCATTTATCTTGTTTCATCAGCTTTAGGTTTAGGTACCTTATTCTCAACATATAGAGAGTGGCCTTAAATCATTAGAGCACTCCATGCATGTTCATGCCAAGTTGAATAGTTGTATGATGCTAACAAAGGAACCTTAAAATGATCTATGGAAAAGAAGAGTGCTAGCAAACAAATCAAAATAATGCACGGAGAGCGCCCCCCCCCCCAGATCACTCAATTAAGAATTCCTCAAAATTATGATTTGACACTTTATATGTAGTGTGATTATAATTCCATAATTTCTTTCTAAATTTTACAATGCCAAGATGGACCAAAGATGGAAAAATACAACAATATCTCATAATGAGATCCTCAAACTAAAAATACACTTTTTTAATATGATCTAAATTGAAAATTAAGCCTTCCCAAAAGAAAAAACCTTCTCCAAGTGTTGATATGTCCAAGTGATCAACCACAAGGAAAATATGCAAGATTCTAAATAAAACATGTTTGGGGTTGAATATAGAAAAATTGCATGGATAGAAATGTAGAGCTCTTCAATACCTTTCCAAGACCACAAATTTTGGATAAAATGGAAAAAGTTATGAGCATAGAGGTCCAGAAAGGAAAATATGACTTCAATTAGCAATAAAATTCACTTGAGCAAAAATCTAGAAAAATGGCTTACACCACTGTGAAGTGCTCAAAACTAGCTTTCTATTGATATCTCATTTGAAAAATTTCAATACCCTGGTAAAAAGTTATGGCATTTTTTTTTAAATTCCTTATTAGGGCTTGGGGGAAAAACTTTAGTTCCAGGTGCTAAAATAGCAATCCTCATATGACCACTCCGCTACTGTAGGTTTAAAAATAAATAAATAAATAAGTGTGTCACTCATAAGGTGATGGGCGAGCAGTGGCAAGGGGTGTAGCGCAACCCTCAGGCTCACCACACAAGTGTGGGATTTGACCTAAGAATTAAGACTTTTAAAACAAGTGAAATTTTTATTTTAAAAAATATTAAATAATAAAAATCGCAAACAATACCAAATGATGTCAAAGATGATGCTAGTCTGATGCAAGATTGTATTGCAAAATGCATAGAGGGAATATTCAACTAAAAATTCCATCAACTATACTCTACACACATACCTATAGTACTATATGGCCCTTGCAGATCCATACCATATAGATTTCATACAACTATACAAACAAATAATCTGCCAAAAATATAAAAACCTCAAAAATGGACCAAAAAAAAAAATCCCAAATATTAAGTGTTTTATATGAAAATAGGGGTTTTGGGGCCTTTTGGACTCAATTTTGAAGTCTATTTTTCCCCAATATGTACCCAACAAAATATCAATCCAGAATCACCCTTAAATCTAAGAAGGAGATTTGCAGACTTGAAGCTCTAATACCATGTTAAAGTCACTCAATGACTTAAGCCTCCAAGATCACCTACAAAACCAAAAATAACCTTCTACAAGAGAGAAAAGCAAGAGCATAAATTTTCAATAATGGATGCAAGATAATATTAGATCAAATGTGATCAATATGTAATGCTCAAGGTTGCAAATGGTATTAAATTGGAATTAAATGATTTACAAATGAGAACCCATTGGATATATAGCCAAGGTGAGACATAGGATTAGACAAGATCATGACAAGTGTACTAATCCTATGTTATGAGACAACTAACTCACAAAATATTAAATGACCTAGGAAATGTAGAGCCTCTCTAATGTCTAAGTAAACTAGTGATATAGAGTATGCACATGGCTCAGAGGACTTGAGGATCCTTAACTAAACAATTCATTATTCATAAGAGGGTTGCATTAAATTATCAACCAGGGAGTTATAGAACTTTAGATAGTTCTATAAAAATATATGCATCCATAGATTCTAGATACATCCTACATCAATTGAGTATAGGTGAATACACATGTGCAAATATAGTAAAAGCTAGAAAATAGAATAAATTTTTAATACAAAAATAGGAGAAAAGAATGTAAACAACTACCTTATGCTATGGGTACCTAATACTTAAGATTGTAACTGTTAACCATTAAAATGCAGTGTCCTAACTTAGCTAATTCCTCTAGAGTATGAAACCAAACATTAAACTACAACTTCCAATTCATGAATTATAACACATGCTTTCATAAATATATAACTAAAAACTACCAATTAAATTTCAATAATGCATTATCTAATCTAACAATAGAAACTAAAGTGGTTCAATAGTACCTCAGGTGGCCCTTGCTCGAGTTGTTGCTTCCACAAAATTTATCAAAGACCCACTTACTCAGCAAACCGTGATATCAAACCAATTTCCTTTATTACATTCTAATACTAAACTATTACATGAAATCTAATAGGAATTTGTTGATCTTTATAATGTAACACGTGTTATATTGTTGCAACTACTGAGTAACAATGATAAACATACGACTAGCTAACTAGATCTCCTCCTTGACAGAAGATCCTACTATATAGGTTCTGTGAGGAGTTTCATTATTCATGGACTGAAAATAGACTTATGAAACAACTATCAACTCTTTCCTCAAGGATAGGAAGAGGACTAAGTTTTGAAATAGAAAACAATAATTGTATGCAACAGGAGTAGAAAAACCAAATACAGACTTCTATATCCAACCGCTTAACTGCTCATAGAAAGAAATGTGTTCACAGAATAGTTTTATCATAAATCAATCCCACTGCAATTAGACTCCTCCTAGCTATCTTATTGGTGAGTAAGAGTGATATTTGAAAACCCATAGACTGATCTATAAATAATCTCCTTCATTTCCTCTACAAGTGTCACACCCCGGTCAGTTGACTCCTTGTAAAAAATCTGCAATCCTTATGTTGTGGGTTGGCAGTTCTTCTTGTTGCAATGTGTTATTCTTATTCCTAAGGCATCTACATTATTAAAAATCATAAATTAAACATAAAATCCTACTAAATTTCATAGTCATTCATGCATTCATAGATACATATATCAACATAACATATTTCCATTTACACATACTTAAGATTGCTTAAAAGTAAATAAAAGGCATAAAAGGTCTTTGTTAATGTCTTGAAACTTGGCAGAAAGAGATGATGAAAAGTATGAAATAGTAAAAGGATAATCTAATTATGGAGTCCATCAAGAAACAAGTATTAAATGATATGAAAAGATAAGATCACATAACACCTGAGACTTCTAGAAGGATTCTTAGGACCTAAGTAAACAAAACAGGTAAAAAGGACTTATAAGTGAACTAGATAGGTAAAATACTTATTTGCACCAACATTTTCAAGCTTGACATTTGTGGGTTGAGTTCCATGTAGTCCCTGGTCTTTAGGTTCCTCATTTTTGTAGGTAGGTGTTGTAGTAGGGGAACCAAAGGGTATTTCTCCCATTGTTGTAGTCATGGAAGGTCCTTTTTTTGTTGTTCTTGACCCCTTTCTTCTTCATTATGTATTGGAATAATGTTGTTTATATTGTTACAGTTTAGAAAATTTTCCCAAGATACATTGGGAAACTAAACCCTAAGACTTTTCTTAACCAATAAAGTGACTAAATAGAAATGTAACAAATCCAACTGATTAGTTTTCCTCATGTATTTTGATGAAATGATTTTTAACAAATTGTACCAAAAAAATAGAACATTTACCATCCTTTGATGACATAAATGACTAAGCAGCTTAAAATGAATTGTGTACAATTGTGATTGTCTTCCATCATAAATTAAATATCTAATAATGTGTGAATCTATAAAGGCTCAAAGCCAAGGTAAATATAAATGTTTTGTACCTTGTGAGGAGTCTAAATTCTCCCCAAGCAAGGAGAATCCATTTTTTATTGTGATTGTGTCTACCCTCACTAGAAACTCTTCTCTAAACCTTGGAAAACCTGATACTTTTGCTATAGTTGCCTCTAATGCATCCACAATTATCTCATCATTTTGCAAGGTGCTAGAAATTTTTTGGGTCATAAGTTCATTGTATTGTGTGAGTCTAAGGAAGTAATCTAACCAGCCTGCCTATTGGAAGATCGGCACACATTGTCTATCCTCTAGCAGAAAATTATGAGCTACAAGCTCTCTCCTTACTATGTCACCTCCGATTATAACTTCACAAGTTTTGTTTTACTTTGCTTTGTGTTTGATCACCTAATTTTGTTGTTTCCTTGGCTATGCTCTGTGTTTGATCACCCAATTCTAATCTAAAATTGTCTTCTCTGCTTTGAACTCTTGTTTTCTCATATAAGAAAAAAAATTGAATAGGAAAAAATTGATAATAATTAAAGCCTTTTGGATAATCCTCTCCCCAACTAAAGATGTTAGGTATCCTCAATTATTAGGTACAGAATGGACGAAGTAATAAATAATAAGTAGTGGAATTTGAAGCATGATGTTGAAATGCATGCACGAATGATAAATATTTAAAAAAGTAGAAAGCTTGAATGTTAATTATGAGAGTTAAATGTGAAGAGTACCTACTGACATGCTATGAAATGAAGTATGGAACGTGTGAAATTTTTTGAATGCCACCACGCAACATGGGAAAAAGATTTGAAATTGTATGAAGTGATGGTTAAGAATTGTCAATGGTCGTAATTTGAAGTGTAATTGAACATGAGTGTAACATGTGGCCATGAAGTAGGAGTAATGAATAAAAAGCTACAGAAAATACATGATGGGAGAAGCGAAATTTATTGCATGGTACAAGTGATGCAAAAAGTGGATTTGATTGTTATGTGTGATATGAAGAAATTGTACGAAATAAAAATGAATGGTAGTGGCTACATGTAGTGGTGGAATGATGGAAGTGCAAGTTGTAGCTTAGGAAAATTCAAGGTTATAAGACATTAATCAATAAAAATCAGATCATAAAGCCCTAAGCAACAATGAAGTACAATCCGATTATGAAAACACAAAATAACAGAACGATGTTACCCAAGTCTTCATGCTATGGTTGAATAACCTCCATTGCTCTTCTCCATTTTTCTACGAAGTGTGATCGAAGCCCTTAGATTATTCATATGCAACAATAGCCTAAATATTATGACAGCAAAATATTGAAGAAAGTATTATCTCAATAGCATTGCAGCCTATATTCTCTAGATATCTCAAAATGATAAATAGCAGCGCTATTTATAGAGTCGGATGCAAAATGGATGGTCAAGATTAGATGATTTTTATTTTGATCAATGGCCTAAATTAAATGAGGCAAGATGGGATAAAATTGAAAGTGAAGGAGAATGAGGAAATTGAACGATTTTTTGACAAAATCAATTAGTTCGAAGAGGAAAATGCATTTTCAAATAATAGAAACATTATTTAATTTCAAAAGGAAAAGTCAAGTTATCTTTTTGATTAAATGGAAATTTAATTCAAAAAGGTGAGCGAAAAGGCAAATCATTAATTAAATGAGATTTAATTAATTTGTGTCAAAAAAAGCTAAAAGTGAATAATTAAATAATTAACATAATTATTCAATTATAGTGGAAAATGCAAATAAATAAATATATAAAATTTATTTAATTATAGAAATTAAAGATATTAGTGACGCAATTAAATAAATGTAATTTATTTAATTAATCAAGAGTAATGGAGAAATGAATTAAATTAAATTAAATAATTAAGAATTATTTAATTAATAGTAGAAATATGACCCTAGACAATGGAAAAAATGATGTTAGCAAGCCTAGGAAATATTTCAGTGTCTACATTTGCCCCTCTTTGATACAATGCAATTTATCATGTTGTGTCAAAGAAAAAGATATGCCCCAGTGTAAGGAAGAATGACGAGGAGGTAGTGGTATGCCCCCTCGAGAGGACAAGCAAGTTCAAAGAACATGAGTGTGCTCTCGAAAGGGATGAGAGGACTAGAAGATGAAGGACAAAAGGATAGGGGAATAAGGATGATGAAGATGTAGAATAGAAGAAATGGTAGAGCGGAAAAGATGAATGTTAGCATAGAAGACATGGATGTTGAGATAGTGCTAGTTGAGATAATTTGCAGATATATATTTTTCTATGCAAGGCTTTTGCATTTAATCATCATTGGGTGGTAAAATATGAAAAATGGACAACAAACACCATGGTAGGACATAGACCAAGGTGTGCAAGGTCATCCATCTACAAAACAAACAGTTGTCGACAAGGAATGTCCCAACTCACACTAAGGATCATGTTGCCCCAATCTTTTTGTCAAGACAAATTGCAGACATCAATCAAATAAAAGACGAGTCATGAGACATCATCGCTCCTCTAAATCCTACATGAGACATCCTCGAGGTGGCTAGTAACATGATGGAAGAAAATCCAAAAGATCAGTCATTTAGATTGTTTTCCAATAAGTGTTTGCCAGTATGTTAAGTGACTGAGTGATCGGTGGACTATCTTGGCAAGGCCTAGTTTCAAGAGAAGAAACATATTTTTTAAGATGTCAAGTCTATTTTTGATCATGTAACTACCTATATAAGGCAAATGAAAAAGTGTGATAGTGACAAGGTCTGATTTCAAGAAGCACACATCTTGTATAAGACCATTTGTTTTGATCGATTTGACTGGTTTGATTGGTTTGACAAATGACTTATTTGACTTGGAGACTTGTTGGCTTGCTTGTCTTGTTGATTCAAGATTTGTGTTTGAAGTTCATATGATGATATTGTGTCTGAGTTGACAATGTCTCATTTATGTTGACTAACCTGACGAACCCTAAAAGACTGACCTAGGGGGCCTCGGGAGCTCATTGACAGATGGCCTTTCCTATGTAGCAATGCATAGAGACCTCATAGTTTGACATGACCCTTGACTTTGTTTCAATTTCAAAGGATTGAATCATGATTTTATTTGACAACACCTAAAGGACTGGCCTAATGCCTCGGGGGAACATCGATAGATGGCCTTGCCTACATCTAGTCGTAGAGGCAATGTAGTTCGACAATGACAAAGACTGACATGACTAAATTTGGCTCTGTTTTGGGGATTTTTTGAAAGTTATATGAATATTATTAGGTTTTTTGCATGTTTTGATTTTTTTGGATTTTGAAATTTTATGATTTTTTTTCTTTTTTGGGAATATTTTAATATCTTTTTGTCTTTTCCGAATGTTTTTATTTTTTTGTCTTTTTTTAATATTTAAAAAAAAAAGTTGTCTTTTTGTGGATCTCCAATGACAAGTGTAGAATCCAATGAATCCAAGTGTTAGGAAATTTCCCCAATCAGGTATAAGACCAATTTATTAAGGGTGGGATGGGAGAGGCGAAAAGATGCATAATGTTAATTGTTATTTTGGAAGACACAAAGATGATGGAGGAGAAAGGATGCAAGACGTCAACCACTTGGAATTCACGATAAATATGACAAGGCCTTATGAAGCATTTCAAATGGGAGATGATGGAAGGTAAAGACATTATTCTGGATTAGGGTGGAAGACTAGATAGAGTGATAATAGATGACGGAGCAAAGATTGACTACACATGGTGCCTGTTTGTTAGGTTTTCACCATGGTACTTATCCAAAGCACCACTGATGTGGTTTTCACTATTGGATGAATTTTTTCTCTTTTCTATTTTTTTTTTTTTTTGTCACCAAGATGCCTGTTTTCCAAGATTTCATCAAGGTAACAATTTTTTTGATATTTTAATTTTTTTTGTATTTTTTCATAAATTTTTCCCATTCTTTTGTATTTTTTTAGTTTTATCCTAGCTCTCTGAAGCTAGGTATATAATTGATAAGCACCAAATCCATAGACTGTCTTGACGATGCCCTAATTCTATTCCGATGACTGTGCTAGATAAAAGGACCCAATCTAGATGACAAGTGCAAGTGGAAAATATGAAGGGTGGTAGATGCGACAAATGAAAGAGGCTATGATAAGATCCCTAATGTGCACACTATGTCGGCCATCAGGCTTCAGACAAAAAGGAGCTTGGGTGACCAATGAGCTAGAGTACGTGAAGGGGTCATCATCAAAGATACATTGAAAGACATCACCAATGGTGTGATATGACAGATATGCGAACGTGGATGGTTGGAATGGAATATACGGTATGAAGGAGAGTGATGTGGACAAAGACCTTGGATCAACAAGCTCTTTTTTTGACTTTTTTCCTTGATAGATGCCCCTAGTGATTTTTGATGGAGAGGCATACTTGGAGATCGACTTTTGCTTGCTTTCACTTTTGACTTTTATTTTTGATTTGTTCGATAGCTTTTTATTTTCGCTAGGGGACTTGTCTTGATCTTCTTTTGTTTTTGATTTGTCCAATAGCTTTTTATTTTGGCTAAGGGACTTGTCTTGGTCTTCTTTTATTTTCATTATGTATCTTGATTCTTGATCTCCTTTTAAAGATAGCTCGTTCATTAAAGCTTTTCCTTTTTTCTTTTCTTGAGCTATGACTTGTTGATCCATGCCTATTATGCGGATGAACGTGAGTGAGATGGAGGAAGTAGGCGAAGTGACAGGAATTTTTAGTGAACAAACAGGAGTGGTGATTCCATCAATGGAGTCTTTGGGACTATCCTTTTCGATATTGTTAATGTCAAAGGAAGCTTGCACATCCTTAACGACTTGGAAAGGTGGCTTAGGAGAGGTGATGGTAGAAGATGCATATCCTAGCCTAGGGTAGGTGGGATGGAAGGATGATGATTGGATATCCTCAGTGGGGTCATGATCAAAGAGTGGGTTATCGTGGATATGAAAAGCTTGAGCGGAAGAAAATATGGAAAAGGCCAATGTATCATCAGGGTCCCAAAAGGTTTCAATCCAAGCACAACCATCTTTTTGCATTCCTTCTATAGCTATCTTGATAACATTATTGGAATTATGATCTTTCTCAGCAGCATTAGCATTATCGTGCATCGGTAAATTATCCATACAGTATTCTCCACATCCAATGTCATGGACTTGGACCTTGGGGTTTGATGGTGCGATAAATGGAGTGGATGACTTGGTCAATGATGATGGATCAATGTAGTGGGATCTGATAAGGCCTCTTGGTTGATAGCCACTTGGAATTGAGTAGTCCCTTTTAGATTGTTGTAATATTGAAAGGGTTCGGGATCGCTTGTGACTATAATTTCAATGCCTTCATGAGGAGACTTGTGGCATTAATGGTATATAGATGGTACGGCCTTCATGGTGTGGATCAATGGTCAGATAAGGAGGTTGTATGGAAGTTCAAGGTCCAAGACCTGGAATGTGGTATTCAAGACAACTGGTCCAACTCTGATTGGGAGTGTGACGAAACCTTTGGAAGAGCATTCTTCATCGTCATATGCCTTGATAACAATGCTTTTAGTTGTATCCACACATGCTTCAAAGAGGCCCAATGCCTTTACCAATTTTGAAGTGCAAATGTTCAATCTGGCTCCACCATCTACTAGGATTCATTTGACCTTGTGTTTTTGGATGAAGACTTCAAGGTGTAATGGGTCGTTATGGTTTGACTTGGGTATAGAGTAATCTTTGTCAGAAAAAGAGACATGGTGAGAGTTGTCCAAATATCCAACCATGGCTTTAAATTGGTTGACATCTAGGTCAATAGGACAGTGGTTTCTTGCAAACCCTTATCGAGGATAGCTTTGTGTTCAGGTGATATGTGCAGTAGCTCAAGGATGGAAATCTATGCGGGTGTCTTGCCCAATTGGTCAATGAGATTGTATTGGGCTTTGGATTATGGCTACTTTGGAGGACCAGATATGGTAACCTTAGTCATGCAGATAGGGATGGCACATTTAGGCTACTTCTTAATGGTGATTGTGTTAACATGATCATCAACAGCTCAGATGTGGTTAATAATTATGTAGTCAAAAGAGGCATTCGTATAATTGGCATGGTTGTTTGTCTTTTGACCCAAACTGGAGAATTTTTTGGAACCATGGTATCGCAATGAATTTTTGAAAATCATATGGTCTTTATTAGAATTTTGTTGTTGTCCCTTGACCTCTATGGTATCATTTTCAATTAGGTCTTGAATCATGTTCTTCAACTAATGGCATGATGAGGTCTTATGCCCTTTGATGTGGTGGTATTCAAAAAAGGAATTGTCATCCCACCAAGAGGGTATGAATTGTCCTGGGTCATATGGTTTGGGCTCTTGGAGTTGTATAACATTTGATTGTACTAGCTTCTTCAGGACATATTCAATTGGTTCTAGTAAAGGAGTGTATTATCTTTGTGGGTATTACATTGGTTGTCTTGGGGGTCCCCAATCTTGATTATTTTGTATCATGTTAGTTGCTTGATTGGAAACATATGGTGTGTTATTGTTCATGTTGGGTGCTTTGAGAGTCAATGTGGGACATGTTCTATTCACAGCTTTCATGTTTATGACTCCATTGTTTGTTACATTTTGTTACCAGACCAAAACTTATTTTTATCATTTGATGTCCCTGGGGCATTTTGTGTTTTGGTGTATGTTTTAATTTCCCCTTTAGCGATAAAGTTTTCTCAAGGAGGGCCCCCTTTTCAACAAGGTCGATGAATAAGGGTTGTTGTTTGTCTTAGGATTACTATTGATCCCAAGTGTGTTGTCTCTCCTGGTTTCTGGTAACTAGGTTGTTTGTGTTTCTGTTGTGTTTCTACAGTGTATCAGTTGTGTCTGTATTTTTGTTTCTTGGGTAACGTTTGTGTATTTGTGTTTTGGTCCTGATATTTTTTGGCCCCTGAGGCTCAATGTGTAAATGGTATGGAACCCTATAAATGTTGCTTATCTTATCAAAAACAAGGTCAAAAAATGTGGAACAAAAATGGGTTTCCAATGCATATCTTAAGTTTGTGTTCAGGTTTTGCACAAACATGATAATTTTCTATTTTTCAGGAATTTCAATAGGACAATAGCTAGCTAAACTTATCCATACCTAAAATAATGTTATGAAAGCTTCACCCTCTTCTTGTTTAGTTTGACATAGGTTAGAAATAGTGATGTCATTTTTTATATTGAAAGCAAAGTGGGTGATAAATTTGTTAACAAGTTCATCCCATGATCGTATGCTTTTTGGTAAGTGGGTGAACCATTCTAAAGCATGTCCTGAGAGACTCCTAGGAAATAGTCTCATTAAGTATGTTTCTTCTAAATCAATGTCAATCAAGGCTGTATGAAATTCCCTCACATGCTCGATGGGGTTTCCCCTTCCTTTATATTTAGGTAAAGTTGGCATGACATAATTTGGAGGAAGAGGAGGCATGTATAATGTCCTATCAAATGGGTAAGGACATAACTCTTAGATGGAGTAATTCTTCTTATTTGACAATGTCATGGTTTCTAGTTGATTTTGCAAGGCCAACATTTTATTGGCTTGGACATCATATGGTGGGAGTGTTGTGCCTACGATGTTTACAACTGCATATTGGTAAGGTCCTAAACTCATGTTTTGTGATCCAAAGTTTGTGTGGGATGGTATGTTGGTGTTGACGTGAGGTGTGAGTGTTTGAGTTGTATTTGGAATTTGGATTTGTGGTGTGAATGTTGGAGTTGGAATTGGAATTTGGATTTGTGGTGTAATGTATGAGGTGTTGGTATTGGATTTCACTTGGATAGGATTGGAAGTGTTTGGACCTTGTGTATATTGACTATTGACTTGAAAGGAACCTTTTGTATTTATGGACCTTGTGTATATTGACTATTGACTTGAAAGGAACCTTTTGTATTTACTTTTTGGGGAAACTTTATGCTAGGACCTTGTGGCACATTGGTGTTTGTGTTAGTTCCATGAATATGAACTCTAGTCCTTTAATTTGTGCTAAGAAGATTTGATAGTGTGGTGTTCAAGGCCTTAGATGTCCCAAATGGATTTGACTATGTGGTGTTCGTGGCACTTGATGCTTCGAATGGATTTGAAGATATGTTCATTGTGTTAAATGCATTAGGTGTAGAACCAAAGGGTTATGACATGGACTGTGTTAGGGACTGTGTCATTAGTCATGCCTTATGTAATGCCTTGTGTGCCAAATAAGGTGTGAATTGTTGTTACGTCTTGTGTGCTTCCTCCTAATGGCATAGATGTATTAACTTGCAAGACAGAGCCACTAGAGATAGTTGTATTGTTTCCTTGAGTTTGGTTAATGGATATGGATGATGCTCATAATGTATTGACATCAAAACTAGGAGGTAATGTGGCACCTTCTATCAATAGTTTAGCTAGGTAACATTGAGGGTCTTGTGCCAAGAATTCATCCACAAAAAAGGAAATTTCAGGATCTTGGGTAGCAGCCTCTAGTTCTTCTATGGCAATGTTTCCATTTTAGTCTCTAGTTACAAATTTCTCCAATATGGATTTGTAGTCTAGGTGTCCCATGTGAGGAGTTTGCAAATGGGTTAACAAGCTCATTGTCTGATGGGAAAGCCATGTCTTTTCATTTCCTTTGCAACCTAGTTTCAACCATGTAAGGCTTGCAAAAGGGAATGGATAGGGAGATCATTTGGTGTGATGTCCAAAGTGACTATACAAAGGTATGCCTAGAGATGACTAAGATGTAACTAAGACCAAGGTTATGCAAGATAAAGGATATGTCTAAGGACAATACCAAGTTATGGATCCAAAGTGAAAAGGTGTCAAGATGTCAATAGGATGGTGTCACAATGAGGTCCACGCTAAGACAATGTCTATGCAAGATGGCTATAAATTTTTTTGGATTTTTAAAGGTATAAATGATGTTTAAGGATGATGTCAAGTAAAGGAACCAAAGTGACAATAGTCCAATGTTAAGAGTGCCACAATGAGATCAAAGTCTTGAACAATGTCTAAGGTATGCCAAATGGAATGCAAGTGGTAAAGGATGGTAGGTGAAAATGGAAATATGACCTAAAGTGATGACTAAAGGTATGACTACTAAGCACCTTATGGGAAATAAAAAGCAAGGTTGCTTGACCAAACTAGGATAGCCACAGTTAAAAATCTAGTTTATCAAGCTTCAATGATGGAGATGACTAAATGGAAAGGTTTGACAAAGGTGGTCTCAAAATAGCCTTGTGAGTTGAGGAGCCAACCTAAATGACAAAGGAATAAAGATGGTGGAAAAGGTTGAAGTCAAGACAAATCCAATTTGGTCACTATGGACTAGTCTCAAATCTGATAAGTTTCCAAGACTAAGGTCTACAACAAGGTATATGCAAATTAAAGGATGTCCTAATAGTTTTCCTATGGTGAATGCAAAATATGCAATGATAGATAGATGGATGGATAGTGAATGACAGGGCTACAAGTCTATGATTAGAGGACTAGGTAATGCTTAAGATTGATCAGAAAATGGCTTTGTTTAAGTTTTCCCTAAATTTTTTGGTGGCAGGAAATTGCGTCATTTCAAGTCTCAATTGCAATGAATGACAATCACTTGCGGTTTTCTGGAAATGGCGATTGTGGTTGCATCGAAGGACAATCAATTGCAGTTCACAGTGTATTTTCTTGGGTTTGACTAAGTTTTGACCAAATTTGAAGTGATTTTGCAAAGTCTGATTTTGGAAAACACTGAAAACAGTCTAAAAACACTTGTCTTTGTCTAGTTTGAATGTGTAAAATGTTTAAATGTGTAAGAAGACACTTATAGACAATGAACAACCTATGCTTCTCAAGGATACCACTCGCTAGATCCCCACTTGGATTTATCCAGCCAACCAAACAAGGCAGACAGCTAGAGACTTGGTGGCGATGGCTCCCCCTTATACGGCACACACTTCTCGGGCACACCAGGTCCCATTACCCAAAGAGGAATTTTTGCCTCTACACATGAATGGTGAAGATGTGGGGCAGCTTCAGAATGACCATTCCTGTGCAAGCAAGTAAAAGGGATTTTGGCCACTAAAAAAAAGGTTCTTAGTGAATAATCAGAGACATGGCACCTCGCAAGTGTCCAGCAATCCACTTAAGGCTTTAATCACTCTACTAGGTGCTCTTATACATTTTATGGTAGGTACTCTATTTCGAGTGACACTACACGGTTAAGGCCTACATACCATGAGGACTTGAGGGTTTAGTCTTATCCTTTTATATAACGACCTGAGACAAAAACTAGTTGGAGGCATTCCCTCTTGTGAGGCAAGCCCTTCTAAAGGTGACAAAAGTAAGACAAGTATGTTGTTTTTGATCTCCAAGATTGCATGAAGCGCGAGGAGAGAGTATACACAACACCTTTATCTCACACTCGCATGGGGTTCATTTTAAATCCAAATCAAAATGTGTGGGTGATTATTCAAGATGCCAAAGGAATGCTTTTGATTCTCAAGATCACCAAGTGCCACGAGAGGAGCATACACATTCAATGACAAAAATGCAAACCACAAGACATGACAAACACTTGTTAATTTTAACCTCGCTTATAATGTCAAAGTAAACACTCGAGTTCTTTTTAGACCAACTAATCTAAATGTGATCTAATCTACAAAAAAGAAGACACAATGTTTCAAGATAGATTCGCTGACAATCGAACCTACAACACACTAATTAGTAGTTTGAGTCACTAGTCTTCGACAAACAAGAGTTTATATTTTTGTTTTCAAGTCTAGACATTTGAACTTGCAAAAAGCCAAAGATTAGCCACAAAATCAAAAACTAAACTAAAAAGAAAATTAGCATTTAATCCAGCTAATAAAAATTAATAAACAAAATTAATCTAATCTAAAAATCTAATTAATCTAAATGAAAAATTTAAATATAAACTAAATTAGAAAAATCTAAAATCTAAATCTAACTAAATTAGAAAATCTAAATTTAAATCTAAGCTAACTCAAAAATCTAAATCTAACTAAATTAGATTAGAAAAAATCTAAATCTTAAATCTTAAATCTAACTAAATTAGATTATAAAAAATCTAAATCTTAAATCTTAAATCTAACTAAATTTAATTTAAACTAAATCAATCTAAATCTTCTTGATACCGTGACACAAAACTTGCAAATTTTGTCAGAAAATATATATATATATATATATATATTCCCACACATGTTGTATAGCCTTTGGAAAAAGTCTTCACATCGGGTTCACCATCTATAGCTTAGGAAAATTCAAGGTTAGAAGACATTAATCAATAAAAATCAAACCATAAAGCTCTAAGCAACAATGAAGTACAATCCAATTATGAAAACACAAAATAACAGAATGATGTTACCCAAGTATTCATGTCGTGGTTGAATAACCTCAATTGCTCTTCTCCATTTTTCTACGAAGTGTGATTGAATCCCTCAAATTATACATATGCAACAATAGCCTAAATATTATGATAGCAAAATATCGAAGAAAGTATTATCTCAACAGTGTTGTAGCCTATATTCTCTAGATATCTCAAAATGATAAATAGCAGTCCTATTTGTAGAGAGTCAGATGCGAAATGGACGGTTGAGATTAGATGATTTTTATTTCGATCAATGGCTGAAATTAAATGAGACAAGACGAGATAAAATTGAAAGTGAAGGAGAATGAGGAAATTGAACAATTTTTTGACAAAATCAATTAGTTCGAAGAGGAAAATGCATTTTCAAATAATAGAAACATTATTTAAATGAAAAAGGAAAAGTCAAGTTATCTTTTTGATTAGATGGAAATTTAGTTCAAAAAGGTGAACGAAAAGGAAAGTCATTAATTAAATAAGATTTAATTAATTTGTGTTAGAAAAAGCTAAAAGTGAATAATTAAATAATTAACATAAGTATTCAATTATAGTGGAAAATGATAAATAATTAAATAAATATAAATTTATTTAATTATAGAAATTAAAGATATTAATTTAATTAATCAAGAGTAATGGAGAAATGAATTAAATTAAATTAAATAATTAAGAATTATTTAATTAATAGCAAAAATATGACCCTAGACAATGAAAAAAATGATGTTAGCAAGCCTAGGACATTTTTCAGTGTCTACACAAGTGTTATGGGCTACTAAAGAAAAAGGTCCCTTTTGATTATTTTGCTTGGGGGTGTGATGCTACAAGTCCTGTGAACTTTGTTGTAGGTTCAAAAAATGAATATGTTTGAGTATCACATGTGCATGTGTGTGCATGTGATGCTTGTGATGCTTGTTGTAGAATTATACCTTCGAAATAGTAGTAGGTGAGCTAGGTAGCTCATCTACTGATACTTCTAATGAAGTGCTTGTAATTGTTGATGAATTATGTAACTTTGGTTCCAATTGATGTTGTAATGTTCATAAGAATTCATCCTTCTCTAGTGGCATTTTATACAACTTTAAGCGATGGACATTCACTAAAAGTGAAAACCTTACATCATCAATAGTTTGTAGTTGAACTGCTCCATTAGGAAAAGTTGTTTAAATTTCATATGGGCCTAGCCATCTAGTTTGCAATTTCCCCTTGTAATCCTTATGCCTGGAGTCATGGAGTAGTACCTAATCATCTGCATTTAATTGTTTTATCTTAATGAATTGATCATGCTAATGCATCCTTTATTTTTGTACAACCTTAGTGTGATGAATTGTTTCCATAAGTAGCTCATCCAAAGCATTAAAGTTATGCAACCTTTCTTTTTGTGATGTAGTTAAATCCATGTCCAATTGCATTGTTGTTCTCATATTTTTGTATTCAAATTCAATTGGAAGGACTACCTCTTTTCCATAAACCAATTTATATGGTGTGAAACCTATTGTTATTTTCCACGTTGTCCTATAAGCCCAAACTGTTTTAGGTAACTTGGCTGCCCAATCCTTCATGTGGATTTGCACCATTTTTGTAAGAATTTTTTCTATATCTTTATTATTCACATTCACTTGACCATTTGTTTAAGGGTGATAAGGTGTAAATTTTCTATGTCTGATCTTATATTCCTACACTAACTTGTTGATCAGATCTGAGGTAAATTGTGGCCCTTGGTCTATCACTGTTTCCCTCATAACACCATATCTTGTAAAGATATCTTCATAGAGAAACTTGGCAACATTTCCATCCCTTGCAAATTGCAAGGCTTTGACCTCCACTCATTTTGTAAGATAATCAATGCAAACCAGTATATATTCTTTATTGTTGGATTTTGGAGATATAGACCAATAAAATCTAGTCCCCATTTATCATATGGTTCTATTACTAGTTTTGGCTGCAGTGGCATTTCATCTACTTTTGTAGGTCATCCCATCCTCTAACATCTATCACAGCTCCTTGTGTATTTTATAAAATGTTGGCCAATAATAGCCAATATTTGATATTTTAAGAGTTTTCCTCTTTGCTACAAAATTTCCTCCATAAGGTTAATCATGGAATGCTTTGAAAATTTCATAGACTTCATCTTCTTTGATGCACCTCATTATATTATCAAGCCTTGTGTGAAATAAATATCTAGATACCCATGAATAAGGGAAAAAAATCAACTAAATGTATTTTCTCCCTTGGTGAGAGATGTGGTGGTGTTTTCCCTACAACTATATAATTGGCTATGTCTGCATACCAAGGTGTATGCAAAGAGAGGGAAAATAAGTGCTCATCTAGAAATGAATCATCTACAATATCCTCTTCTAATTTTTTTGGCAATCTAGAGAGAAATTATGCTACTACATTGTTCTTTCTTGGTTTGTCTACAATGGTAATATCAAACTCTTGAAGTAGTAACAACCATCTCACAAGTTTGACTCCAACTATTGGTTTATTCATCAAGTACCTGATTGTTGTGTGGTTAGTGTCAATGAATATAGAATACCCTACAATGTAGTGCCTCAAAATATTAATTGCATAGACCACTACTAACATCTCCTTTTCAGTTACTTTGCAATTGATTTTTGCCCCTTGAAGGTTCTTGTTGATATAATATATGGGATACTTTAGATTTCTCCTTTCTTCCCTAACATATCTCTAATAGAAAAATTAAAAGCATCAATGTGAATATGAAAAGGAAATATCCAATTTGTTCCTCCTAATACTAGGGTCTTTGTAAGTGCTTCCTTAAAGGATTCAAAGGCATGTTGACAAGTAGGTGTCTAGTAAAACTCTACATCTTTAGACAATAAGACAAACAGTGGTGTTGCAATTTTCCTGAAATCTTGTATAAAACTCTTGTAGTACCCAACATGACCAAGAAAGCTTCTCACATCCTTTTGTTTCTGAGGTACAGGCAGTGTGGATATTATCTCAATTTTATTTTGGTCTACTTGGATTCCCTTATTGGACATAAAGTGTCCCAAGACTACTCCCTCAATCATCATCATGAAATATTTCTCATGACTTAGGGACAGGTGATGATCTTGACATCTCTATAATACTTTCTCCATATTAGCAAGTTCTTTCTCATAGGTATTCACATAAATTGTAAATTCATCCATGTAAAATTCCATGAAATCATTTGCAAAATCTAAGAATATGCTCAGTACTACCCTTTGGAATGTTCTAGGTGCATTGCATAGCCCAAATGGAAAGATAGAGTAAGCATATGTACCCCAAGGGAAAGTAAAGGTTATCTTGTCTTGGTCTTCTACAGATATCTTGATCTGGTTGTATCCATTGAACCCATCCACTATGAAAAAGTATTATTTTCTTGCTAATGAATCTAGCACTTGATCAATGAATGGAAGGGGAAAGTGGTATCTTTTGGTTGTTGCATTTAACTCATGATAATCAACACACACTCTCCATTTCCCTCCCTTTTTGGGTACAATTACTAATGGAGACACCCATTAATTGTCAGAGAGTGGATAGGGTGAAATCACATAACTGTGTCTCACTTTTGAGACAATGAAATTTTTGGGGGAGAATGCAAGTTTTTAAAATTCACCTTTGATCGAAGTAAAACCTTTGATCGAAGGACCTTCGATTGAAGGTATATCACTTTATACCTTTGATAGAAGGTAGACCTTCTATCAAATGCAAAGGCTTAAATAAACATGACTTTACATAGTGACCTTTGATTGAAGGTACCTTCGATAGAAGGTGTCAAAAATGATAACTTTGGATTTTGCATCAAAATTTTCCTCAGAAAATTTAGTTTCAAACCCTAGGTTGGACCTTCATATGAACTTAACTTGACAAGATATTTTCCAAGATTGTAGCCCTCAAAGCAAGCTTTCCAAAAAGTATATTTTTGATATGTTTTCATTTTATCATGTATTTCATTTACAATTTTTACTGAACATAAGTTTTTCTCTAAACATCAAGCTCTTCATTCTACAGAGGTGGAAAAATAGTAAACCATTGTAAAAAAAATTAAAATTTTCAAAAATAGGTATTGATGTCCTTGTTTCACCAAAAAAAAAAAGATTTTGATGTATACACAAGAAGTTATGTTGGATGAAACACATGTATGTCCAAATTATAGTTACAGTGACTTTAGAAATTAACTGAAAAAATATGTAACAAAAAATTATGAAAAAATATCCTTTCCCTAGATATTGATGTTGAGATTCTATATTTTTAGAATCAAAATTTTATCCTTTATAGAAAAAAGTTATGTTGGACAACACAAATGTTACTTTCTAAAAATGTTGTTTTATGTTTAAAAATAGTTATTAAAGGAGATGTTGAAAGATTCATGATTTATTTCAAAATATATATATATATATATTTAGAATCTACACATAAATTTCTACAAATCACTAGTTTGCATCATCTTCAAATTCTTAACAGTTTAGCTACTATAGGTCTCAGAAGATGAAGATTCAATTAAAAATATTGATGTAAATGTCCATCTTGGGAAAAAAAGTGAGACACAATATTATGTTTTGTAGTGGGTCTTGCAAGTATGTTAAATAGTCATATTATTGTGGGTCCCTACCATAATTGTTCTACATGATGTTTGCAAGCAGTTTATCTTCATCTTGGATTTCTAACATAGGTCTATGCTCAATAGTCATTAATGTTTGTAATGAGCATTGATCATCCTCATCTAGGGCAGGTCATATAGTTTGCTTTAAATTTGTATGTGGCTGGGCAGGTGGATAAAGGACTAGATTTTTAGTCACATTTCCATTGGAGATTATCATGTTACTATACCTACAACCTATGAATGCATCTGTAGTAGCTAACCAAGGTCTCCCTGGGATTAAGGGGTATCTTGCAATATTTTCTTTGGGTTGTAACACCATAAAGTCTACAAGGTATTCCCATGAGTCCAATGTTATAACTAAGTCATTTATAATTCCATCATGTTTTGCTATAGACCTATCTGTTAACTGTAACACAGTAGTTGTAGGTCAAAGCTCTATTAGTTGTAATTGCTTCATGGTTTCCTCTGTTATCACATTAATGGTTGCTCCTAAGTCAATTAAGGTATTCTTGATGGGAGTTTCATTGATTTTGACATCCACAACAGGGCACTCAAGGTCTGCATATTTAGGGACAACTATGTTTCCTAACATAATATCTGCAAGTTGTCCTAAAACATGCACAATCTAAGGGCCCTTGTGTTTTCTGCCTAGCTTCTTGAGACATAACTCTCTTATTGTCTTGGTATAAATTGACACTTCTGTAATTTCCTATATGAGGGGTATCTTTATGCAAACATCTCTAAGTTGTCCTAATAAATAAAATTCATCTTCTAAATGATGTTTTTTGTATTAGTCTCTCAAGGAATGGAGGTTTTGGACTCATGGTTGTTAGTTTATCCTAATTTGATTCAGGGTCCCTAGGTTTTTTGTCCATAGTTTCTACTAGGAGTTCCTCACCAGTCAACTCTGTGATGTGAGAAGATGAAGGCCCAGCTAACATTTTCCCTTATCTATGTTGGACATCACTCACCTCAACCCCATAAGTAGGGTATTAGATGGTTTTGTTAGCATAAGCTTGTTGGGAAGGCTTCTTGTTAGGGTTAGGTGTAGGTTGTGATGGAAATTGAGGTGCTCTTGGTGGTGTTGTTGCAACCATGGCTAGATTTTGCATTATGGATGGTTGTTGTGGTTGCAAGGGTTGTCATGGTTGTGGGTAATTGAGGTTTTGATTTTGATATTGTTGACCTCCTCGCCACTATGATGGCCATTGGATTTGTTGGGGTGGCCACTCGGAATAATAATTTGGTCCCTGGTAATTCTATGGTGCCCATATGCCTTTTTGTTGTTGATTCCAATTAGAGGCTTGGGGCATTGGCCATTATGGAATTTGTACACTATTCTAAGATTAAGGATTCTAATTTGGGAAGTGTGCATTACTACCTAGAAATGACATATTATAGGTCAAGGGATCTTGGGGCATACCTTGTCTTGGTTGTCATGGCTTACATTGAGCAATGTAAAACACTTGACCTTCTTCATCTTCTAGGGCATGAAACTTTGACTTCCCTTGTCTTTAGAGATACTAGCCATCTTTTTACACTTGTAATTAATCTTCTTCTAGCAGTAGTGTGGGCAGAATTCTATGAGGGTTGCCTCTGCTTCTTCCTACTTCTTGATATGGAGGGTATCCAGTTGGGTATCCTAGTGGCTAATGATGTCCTCCTTCATATTGGATAGAATATTGCTAAGATCCGCCCTTAAAACTCTAGTGGATGATTTGTTGAGAGAAGAGGTCCTATCACCCCTGGTCTTCTTGATGAATGGCCTGGAGTAATTTCTACACACTTTACAAATCTCATCAAAAGGTAATTGTGAGATGTCCCCTGCTCCAATGAGATTGAGGGAATCCATTCAATCTTCATTAACTCCCCTTAAAAATACTAGTTTTAAAGATTCGTCGGAGAGTCTGTTCTGATGAGATTCCTTGAGGAAAAACTAAAACCTCTCAACATATCTTCCAAAGGGTCATCCTCTCTTTGTGACATCGTGAAGGTGTCATCCCTCTTTCTATATGCGCCTCTGCAGTAATCTTGATATTTTCCCAGGAATTGTCTTCATAGTCTCCTAGTTGGGAATAGCATTCCTTCCCAACCTTATAAACCAACACAAAGTAGCATCCTTTAGCATGGCTAGGAATAATTTAAACCAGTGAGCATTTGTAGTGTAGTCATAGCTCTGACATAGCACATCAAATTTGAAGAGAAAGGTGTTTGGAACCTCTATAACCTATCCATAGAAGACAGGTAGTGTTGAAGGAGGTATATTCTTAAGTTCAGCAGCCCTTTTGTGGTTGGTTATAGGGAATTAAAACATCACATGCTCTCCTAGGTTATCCACAGTTTCTTCAGCCATGATATCAAAGTTTATTCTAGAAGCCTCCTCTTTATTTGGTGTAGCTACTGGTGTAAGGGATGATTCTTCTTCAAGTATTCCCTCTATCTATTCACTTTTTCCACCAATATCTTCTAACACATCGTGTGTTGAGGGGAGAAATCTTCCCAGAGCATCTTGCTACCTTCTCATGCAATGGTTGTGATCTTTAGATCAATGGTTCTTGCACATTGTTAGTGTTCATATTGTTGTCGATGGCTAAAATTGTTATTTATCCTAGTGTTAAAGCAAAGATTCTATACTATGAAAGCTTGAAAGGAATTGAAAAACACACAAAAGAGTCTTGAACTTAGCATCATCCCCGATAATAGTGCCAAAAATGTGGAGCCTCTCTAATGTCTAAGTAAATTGGTGATATAGAGTATGCACACAGCTTAGAGGACCTAAGGATCCTTAACTAAACAATTCACTATTCATAAGAGGGTTGCATTAAATTATCAACTAGGGAGTCGTAAAACTTTAGATAGTGTTGGAAAAATATATGCATTCACAGATTCTAGACACATCCTACATCAATTGAGTATAGGTGAATACACATGTGCTTTATATAGTAAAAGTTGGAAAATACAATAAACTATTAATTCACAAAATAGGGGAAAGAATGTAAACAACTACCTTCTACTACGGGTACCTAATGCTTAAGACTATAATTGTTAACCATTAAATTGCAATTTCCTAACTTAGCTAATTCCTTCAGAGTATGAAACCAAACATTAAACTATAGTGTCCAATTCATGAATTACAACACATGCATTCATAAACATATAACTAAAAACTACCAATTAAATTTCAACAATGCATTATCTAATCTAACAACAGAAACTAAAGTGGTTCAATAGTACCTCAAACGACCATTGCTTGAGTTGATGCTTCTACAGAATTTATCAAACACTCATTTACTCAGCAAATCATGATATCAAACGAATTTCCTTTATTGCATTCTAACACTAAACTATTACATGAAATCTAACAAGAATTTGTTGAACATCTTTGCAATGTAACACACATTTTATTGCTACAACTACTGAGTAATAATGGCAAGCAGATAACTAGCTAACTAGATCTCCTCCTTGATAAAAGATCCTACTATATATGGTATGTGAGGAGTTTCATTATTCATGGACTAAAAACAAACTTATGAAAAAATTGTCAACTTCCTCAAGGATAGGAAGAGGACTAAGTTTTGAAACAGAAAACAATAACTATATGCAACAGGAGTAAAAAAATAAAATACAGGCTCTATATCCAACAGCTTAATTGCTCATAACAAAAACATGTTCACATAACAGTTTTGTCATAAATTAGTCCCACTGCAACTAGACTCCTTCTCCTGGTTGTCTTATTGGTGAGTGAGAGTGATATTTGGTGACCCACAAATTGATCAATAAATGATTTCCTTTATTTCCTCTGAAAGTATCATGCCCCGATCGATTGACTCCTTTACAACAATCTGTAATCCTTATGTTGCAGGTTGGGAAACCCGTTGCTAGAGGTTGATAGTTCTTCTTGCTGCAATGGGTTAGTCTTATTCCTAAGGCATCTCCATTATTAACAATCACAAATTAAGCATAAAATCCTACTAAATTTTATAGGCATTCATACATACATATATCAACATAACATATTTCCATTTCCACATACTTAAGATTGCTTAAAAGTGTATAAAAGGCATAAATGGTCTTTGGTAATATCTTGAAACTTAGCATAAAGAGATGATGAAAAGTATGAAACAGTAAAAGGAAACTAGCTAATTATGGAGCACATCAAGAAACAAGTATTAAATGATATGAAAAGATAAGATCATATAACACCTAAGACTTCTAGACGGATTCCTAGGACCTAAGTAAACTTAACATGTAAATAGGACTTATAAGTGAACTAGATAGGAAAAATACCTATTTGCACCTACATTTTCAATCTCAACACTTCCACTAAAAGTGGACCCAACATCTTACATTTACCTAAATTGACCATGGAAGAGTATCATCTTGATTTCCCAATGTTTTTTTTTCATATGGATGTAGTAGGTATAATGTTGGGAGTATAGTGGTGCACCACATTAGGAACAATTGAGACGAACTTCTAGTAGCTATTCATGAGATATCATTCAAAAGGAAGGATAGTCAAACTAAGAGGGTTTGTACAATGTCCCCACAATTGGTAAGCTCTCATCAAATGCAAATATACTTAACAAGGGGCTAATGGAGGCCTAATTGTTTTCACTAGTAGCTTATCAATCTAATACTTCTACCTAGATAGATCTACAAAAAGTTATAGATAATCACTTAATAGTTTTAGAGATGTGCCTAAAGGAATGCCTCCTAAAAGGAATCAGGATCGTGCCATTTAGCTAGTATTAGGACCCAACCCTCCAACATCAAGCGTTACAGGTACCCATAAATAGAAAAAAGTGAGATTGAGAAGATGGTTCACAAGATGTTAGAGGTAGGTATCATCAAGCATAGCCAGAGTGCTTACTACTCTCCGATAGTGATGATGTATAAGAAGGATGACACTTGGCACATGTGTCTAGATTATAGAGAGCTCAACAAGTACACCATCAAAGATAAGTCCCATATTCCATTCATTGATGATGTACTAGATGAGTGAATGGAACTACATTTTTTATAACTTAATCTTAGATTAGGTTATTACCAAATTTGACTCAAGGAAGAATATATTCTCAAGATAGTATTTAGTACTCATGAGGATCATTATGAGTTTCTAGTGATGTCATTTGGTCTTTATTTTAAATTTTGATGTTTCTACCTTTAAGCCATTTTGAGGAAGTTTGTATTTTTGTCCTTTGATGATATATGAATTTATAGCAAGACATGGGAAGACCATGTATATCATGTATATCAAGCATCAAAAGTTCTCAAACATCACCAACTTTATGTTAAACCTTCCAACTGTGATTTTGGTCTCAAATATGTGGAATACTTGGGCCACATATTGTCTCATGAAGGAGTCAAGATTGATCCTAGAAAAATATAGGATATGATGGGGTGGCTTATTCCTAAACCATTAAGAACTTGAGGGATTCTCTATGATGCTAAATATTATAGGATATTTGTGGAGAACTATGGCTACATAGCAACAACCCTCACAACTCTATTGAAGAAGGATGTTTTTCAATGAAATGAGTTAGCTAATACAATATTTGAGATATTGAAGGAGGTTATGTGCACCACTCCTGACTTTACTAAGGATTGCATTGTAGAGTGTGATGCTTCAAGAAATAGTAGAGGAGAAATTATCATGTAGGAAGGTAGTCCCATTGCTTTTGAAAGTCATCAATTAAAGGGTAAAACTCAACTCAAACCCATTTGTGAGAAGAAAATGTTAGCTATTCTTCATACAATGAAATAATGGAGGTCATATTTGATATGTAGATGCCTCAAAGTTAAGATATATCGCGACACCCTAGAATGTTTTTGGAGCAACAATTACCTTCTGAAGATCAACAAAAGTTGGTCACTCAATTGTTTGGACATGACTTTGAGGTCATCTATAAGAAAGGAGAGGAGAATATTGTGTTTGATGCACTATTTAGGAAGGATGAGAAGGATGAGGACATTATTGTGCATTATTTCAATATTATAAGTAGAATGGGTCGAAGCAGCCAAAGTAGAGTAGGAGAATGATGTTGCTACAAGGAATCTAATTCAACAATTACAAGATGATCCCACTAGTTCAAATAAGTTTTTTTGATGGGATACTTTTTGTGGTATAAAGAAAGATTGTATCTATTCAGTAATTCCACCTTCAAACACAAGATCCTTGAAGAGCTCCTTGGTTCTCCAATTAGGGCTCATTTAATATTTTTGAAGACATATCATCTAACCAAGCAAGATTTTTTTGTAGAAGGGCTTAAAGACAATGTTCAAATATTCATGGTTGAATGTTTGGTATGTCAAAGAAATAAAGGGGATACAATAAAGATGTCTAGTCTATTGCAACCCTTAGTAATTCCTAGCCAATATTGGGAAGAGGTCTCCATGGATTTCATTACAAGCCTTCCAAGATCTAAAGGTAAGAGTGTCATCATGGAAATGGTGAATCACCTCGCCAAATATGCCTATTTTATTGCATTATCCCATCCTTTTATAGCAAATATAGTGGCAAAAGCATTTATGCAGAACATACAAAAGTACATAGTACCCAAAGGGCTATTGTTCGTGATCATAGTTAAATCTTTACTAGTAACTTTTGGACAAATTTATTCATTTGTATGAGTACTCAATTAACTCATAGCTCTTCATACCATCCTCAATCATACAGACAAATTAAAGTCATTAATAAGTGCTTGAAAGGGTATCTATGTTGTTTCACTTTAAATAAGCTAGCTCAATAGGGGAATAACACTTCCAAAGTTCTTCAAAAATGTTTTATGGAATTATATGCATATCATCTCCCATCCATCACATCATCATTGAAGATGACTCCAAGAGTTCAAGTTATGGAAGACTGCATGACTCATCAACAATAGGTACTTGAAAGACTCCAGGAGAATTTAGCCATGACATAATATAGAATGAAACAAACTAAACAACACCATAGCCAAAGGATTTTTGAAGTATTTAATTAGGTATTCATGAGATTGCAACCTTATAAAAATATGCCCCTAAAGCAACAAACAAAGAATAACAAGTTGTCACCAAAGTACTATGGTCCATACTAAATTATGCAAACGATATGCAACATAACCTACAAGCTTGAGCCATTTCCAACAATAACGATACATGTAGTTCTCCAAGTCTTGTTTACATTTGGTGATCAATCAATAGATCCCTACACAAACAATATTATTTGAGGTAGGTGAAGGAATGATCAACTTGGATCTAAAGTTAATTCTCTAATCATACACAAAGATGTTGGGAACTAGGACAATTGTCATTTATCTCATTCCATAAAAGAATTTGTCAATTGCAAATGACACATGGGAAGGCAAAGATCTCATGCAAAAGCATCCATAACTAATCAAAATTGGGTACAAAGTTTCTTTGAAGAGGCATGCTACACCTTCAAACATATAGTGTGCATAGGGTATGGGTAATCAACTTGTGAATATCTTAACTTTTATTTAATGTTATATGATCATTTATTATATTTTTATTTAGATATTTAGGTCATCCTAGATGTTATATTTAGCTACCTAAGTCAATATGAGTAACATCCAAGCTATTAGTAAGGTACATATAGGAGCTAATGGCTAGTTAACTTTTATCCTAACAAAATACTTGTAATATAATTCTAATATTAAATTCTAAGAAATATTTAATAGTAAGTAATAATATAAAATTTGAAGTTAAAAAAATCCATTAGAACATTGGAAATAGATAAATTAAATTAGTTACAATATAAAATTTTGAAAACAAATTTAATTGACAAGTGATATTTAAATTGTGCATTCAAGAATAGCTTTAAAAAATCTAACTATAAAAGATATTTTTTATAGCTATTTTTGAAGTTTGCAATAACAAGTGAAAATTAACAACAAATAAGAATAGGATATAAAATATAGTCACAAATCAAATTCTTAATAATTAATTTCTAACATGATTTAAATTATAATAACTATTTAAGCAAAAACTCATTATAATAGTATTGTCTAACAGCAACTACTAATAAGAACTCAACTTTTTAATAAAATAATCTTCCAAATAAATAATATATTTCCAAATTAAAAATTTAAATGTTTTTACTTTAATAACAATAAAAAATAAATTAAATATTTTATAAACTTTGGATAGTTGAAAAACTATCAAATATTATAATAAATAAATTATCCTACGAGGACGGACTAATAAGTACATAGTTGGCATTAGTTTTTCGCAATTCATATAGTTTTTGAAAAACTTTATGTAATCAATTGTATTTTTTAATTGGCATTGCCAATCATACAGAAAGACAATAATATGATCTGAAATGTCTATTAAATAATTCCATAAACAATCTTTTGAATAATAAGTTCATCCTATGATAAATAACATTGTCCAAACTGAATCATTACAAAAGATATTGCATTTATCATATAAATACATGATTCAAAAATACAATCAAATCCAGAAAACTACAAAATTTGACAATAGACTAACAAATCCAACAGACAGAAACCCAGATAAAGGGTAACATAATTCATCAGCTAAAACTTAATACTATTACAGAATTAAAGAATAAAATTTCTTACAATCTCGCATTCAAAATCCTCGTACATTAGTTACGATAAACCTCTATTACAGTTACATATTTACATTTCATACTTAACGAATCAATCAATTTCTACAAACCTTACAATTTATAATCAAGGCAGAATCTATGCATAACTCCATTTCACTATCTTTGTAAAAAAACCAAGATACTCAACATAAATTAGACAACTGAAATCAATTCTGACCCTCGTCAGAAGCATTTGTAAACCAATCTTACCCTTGAACCAAGACCTCAGGTTCATTCTGTGTGTTAGTAGTGTCCATCTGCTGGACATCCTGTCATATAAACAATAGTTCAAATTAGGCTTTTCCATAAACTACATACTAATACAAAACCAATTCGGTATATTTTGCTTAAGGGGGGAATAGGGAACATGGTATGTCCTACCAGGTTCTCTTTGTCCTGCTCTACGGTGCTCTCCATGAGAGAAGGTGGATCTGCCACAAGCAACATAATTCTTATAGGTAAAACTTTAAAAGGAACAATAGTTGATTGTAGCATTCCTAACTCATAAAAAACAATGCATTCTGCTTTACAAGGAAACTACCTAGTTGAGAAGGCTTGTTCATGTTACTCCCCTTATCTTTTTGGCTTGCAGCCTTGATTTCGTTCTGAGGATTTTTCCTCATTGCAGGATTCAAAGAGGAGCGCCTTGCTGCTTGCCGATTTTTACTAGCCAAAGAAGCCTTATCTGCAGGAATAGCATTTGATGGCTTTCGAACTATGGATGTCGGTGTTTTTGTGACTGGCTGGGTTGAAGATTTCTTCCTCTTTTGAGTAATGGTAGTCTTGTCCATTGGAGAGGTCAGTTCCTCTGGTTTTTCTGAATTTTCAGTGGAAGGATTTTTGTTTGAGTCAGATCTTCTAGCCTTTCTAGCTTTGCAAACATTGACCTTTGGTGAGTATGAATCCATGCCATTCTTTTTGGAATTTTGAGAGTCAGATCCACTGCTAGAATCTTCTTCTTCAACATTTTCAGGTATAAGTGGACATGCCTCAGATAGGCGCGCCACAATATCTTTTGGCTGTACTTTTGTTTCAACTTCTGCAATAACTTCTTCCAAGATACCATAACTCTGCAAAACGTCTCTAGCAACCTCTCCAAGATCAAGGAGATTATACTTTTTAGCATATGATTTCAGTTCATCTACCAACCTTTGCAAAGGCTGTGCATGTGCAGTAAAGTGTAACACAGTTGAAATATATTAGTATAATAAGAACAAACATAGCTTGGAAACATAAAATGAGCTTCAATAAAGACTAAATACAAGTAACTTTAGGGGTTCGAATGGGTTTCATACCTCAGCAGTAGATTCCAAAGCAAGACGGAAAAACCCAAGAGAAATAGCATGTTTCCCTGCCGATTCTGCAAGTTTGACTTGCGCCAACCAGTAGGAAGATGACATCAAGGTGCTGAACTTCTTTCTTTGTCCGGATTTTGCATCTTCCTGCATTGTTACTCCATTTATGGGAGTTGATAATGCATCTCTGTTTACACCATTGGCCTTACCCTGATTTCTACTGATTGAACCTTGAAATGATACTGACACTGATTTGGTAGTAGCTCTGGCTTTATTTTCATTGTTCATGGGTCTAAGAACAAAATCTGGCTTTGAAGTAGACTTTTTTTCTGTTATGGTGCCTGAAGGTGTAGACGAAGACAGTTTGTTGTCAGCTTTGGAAACAGGGGTTGCATATTTAGAAGGAATAGACAACCTTCTTGTAGTTCTTGCAGGTTTATCTTTTCCTGACAAGTCTAGTGTGCTCACACTCTTGCTCACACTTAGTAACCGTTTCTCTCTGAAAGATAAACAAAAAGCATACATCAGCAACTACTGATCCAGCATCACACCGAAATAGAAACATATCTATTCCACTGTTACAACAAGGCCAAGATGGTTGAGAAGGCTATCAAAGAGCCAGAGCTGTCAAATCATTAAAAAAGTAGTTGGTTGGATAAAAAAAATTATACTCACCTTTTTGGTATGACTGATATCTCATTGGAAGTTGTACGTTCTTGGCCTTTGGGTGTAGGTTTGGGTGCAAACCTCTGCTTCACTCTGCCTGCAGCATAGACAAATATACAAGATTGAATTCAAAATATATCCAACAAACAAAATTGAAACATCTAACTTGAAATTTCCTAACAGTCTACATATACCAGCAATGATGGCATTATACTTTTATAAAAGCTGAAAATGTTGCACATAGATCTGACTTAAAATATGGACAAAAATGAGCAGTTGCAAACATAGTTCAGAAAATTCAAAGATACAAATCCTAGTCTTCATTTATTGAAGAGTGGAAAAGTTAATAGGTAAATTAATCTGGTCAAGCAAAAAACCCTATAAGTTGTCACAGTTGATTTAAAAACTAAATAGAGATTGCTTACATACATACATAACGTACACATGCGCAGTACACAGTCCATGCACACACACAAATATGTATATATAAAGAGAGAGGAGGAGGTGAGGGAGCAGGAAGAGCACAGACCCAAGAAATTCCAAACTCTAATTCCCTATGATGCAATCCTAGGGAGAGGGATAGAGAACTAAAGACAAAACAGTCGTTTGTGCAAGTCTAAGTCGTGATTCAGTAGAAAGAATACTGGTGTTATCATGTTAGAGAGAGAGAGAGAGAGAACTAAAGACAATACAGTCTTTCATGCATGTCTAAGTCATGATTAAATAAAAAGAATACGGATGGTATGTCAACCCAAATGACTAGCTAAGCCTTCTGTAATCGCAGAACCAAACTATGCACTACCATATACATGTATTGCATGCACACCGCAGTGGGAGGAGGAGAGAGAGATCCCAAACTGTAGTTCCCCTGTGCAATCCTTCTGACTATGAAATCAGACAAGAGGTTTTTTCCTGATCCCCGAGTCTTATACATCAACAGATATGACCAAAGACAATATAATCTTTTGTGCACATCTAAGTCGTTATTCAATACAAAAGAAACTGATGCCATGTCACCCTAAATGACTAGTAGAGAGAGAGTGAGAGAGAGAAACCCCAAACTGTAGTTCAGCAAAGTGATGGGGATGAGCCTGAGGACCCAAGAAATTCCAAACTCTATGTCCCTTATACAATCCTTCTAACTCAGAAATCAGTCAGGAGAATTTTCCTAACCATATTGTAGGATAGGAGTGATTTGAAATACTGAGGGGGAGAGAGAGGGGGGGGAGAGGGAGCGAGGGAGAGAGAGAGAGAGAGAGAGAGAGAGAGAGAGATGTAGTTCAGTTAAGCGATGGAGACAATGACCCAAGAAATCTCAACTCTAGTTGCTTTAAACAATCCAACTCAGAAAAGTTTTCAGTTAAGCGATGGAGACAACGACCCAAGAAATCTCAACTCTAGTTGCTTTATACAATCCAACTCAGAAATCAGATAAGAGATTTTTCCTCCCACACCAGAATTTAGAATAGAAGTGACTTGAAGTACTGAGGTACATCAGCAGTATGTATTGAAATCCTAATCCCCAGTTTTATACATCAACAGATAGGAGAGAGAGAGATTCCAAACTGTAGTTCAGTCAAGTGATGGAGACGAGGACCCGAGAAATTCCAAACTGTAGTTCTCTTATACAATCCGACTCAGAAATAAGATAAGAGATTTTTCCTCCCATGCCAGAATTTAGGATAGAAGTGACTTGAAGTACTGAGGTACATCAGCAGTTAAGTGATTGAAATCCTAATCCCCAGTTTTATACATCAACAGATAGGACCAAAGACAATATGGTCTTTTGTGCACATCTAAGTCGTGATTCAATACGAAGAAAACCAATGCTATGTCACCTTAAATGCCCACTTAAACTTTCTTTAATTGCAGAACTAAATTATTGCCCACCATATACATGTATTAAGAAGTGTCACTTGTTAATCAACTATTACGTCAACAGTTCATGGCCTCAAGATAACATTGAAGATTTGGGTTTAAGGGCGCAAATATGCTAATTTAGGGGAAGGCCCTAATCTTACATTCATTAATGAAACCTGAAGTTGTTGTACTGATTTATAATACAGACACAATTGAGCAGAATGCAAAAGCAGTACAGAAATTTCATAGGTTTCAGACTTACCTTTTATCCGAGAATGAAACCCCCAGCTTATACAATTATGCTCAGACAAAGCCCCCCAAAACTGGCACAATTTACAAGAGAATTAATGTATTTTAGCATTTAAATATTTGAACACCTAATTCTCTAGTCCTGTACATCGAGTTCTGGGTGTGGGAATCATACAGTCTTTTGTATCTGGATAGTCAATGTGACTCAATAGCAATGGTATTGAGATCTACACTTAGGGAAATAACCACCATACCACCAGGCAAACCCTGTGTCAACAGCTCAACTAAACTGCAGTTTACGGCTTTAAAACAAAGATTATGAACTAGATTTAAGGAAAATAAAATGCTGGTTTGGGGTGTTAAATATGCCTCTAAATTCCCCACCTCTTACCCTATTAACGACAGAAAATCCATGGACAGATAACCAACAATCTGCATATGCAGAGCACAGAACGTCAGGCAACGACAAAAACAATTTCTCTGTAAACTGTTTCCCCAACCCATGGGATCAAAAAATCCACATCTATTGTCAAGCATTTAATGAACTAGCTACATCTAACCCTCTGCAGTTGCATCCATTAGCAGCCTCAGAGCATGTAGTCATCAGCAGATGCAACTAGATTTCCTGTCAGTTGACAGAATCAACCTTTGCACCAGCATCCCCTCCCAAAACTCTAATTCAAAACCTGCCCAGAATTCTAAAAAACCAAGAAAATTATTCATTGGATATGGGTTTTTCCAAAACAATTGTCATATTCAAGCCTTCAACTGTAGAATCATTAAGCAAGAAGCTCTGCTCAAATATCGCCCTCGTAAGAAAAATCTATGCAGTATTTTCAAGAAGAAACCCAGGGCTAAACACCGAAAGACAAACCAAATTTAATCTAAATAAAAAAACAAAAGTGCACAATGTAACCTGGATATGGGGTAGGATGATCCTTGGAGGCGTCCATTGTTCTTCTTCACAGATCCCAACTCACCAAAAGTTACAATGTCTATGCAGATTTGCTTGGAGAACTGAAAACAAAATGCAGAGATGTTTATGTATTCCTAGTAGATTTTGAGGGTGGATACTCATTGTATATATGCTTTATTTCGAATTGTGGGGGCGGCAAAATCAATTATATAATATTGGGAACATCACCAACGTTCACAGAGACCACCAGTGGAGATATTATCCGTTGTACTCGGTAAAATTTTCTTTTAAAAGAAATACGATAGAGGCGCGGCCAGGTTGATTTTTGTTTAGTGTGATTAAATTTTGCTTTATTAACGGTCTGGACATTTGAATTTTGAAAGGCATTGTACTTTGTGGGCCTATGCGTGGAAGTTCTGCACTAGGGCCTTAAATTAAAATATGTTAGTTTGACTATACAACATGATGGTCAGTATATTGACCGTATTTATTACTCAATTTAAATTTAGAATATAATATGGTTTCAAATTTTAATTAATAAATATGGTTGAATAGGCATTTAATATGTTCGATAGATGTTTTTGATGTTCAAGGATGGGGTTGTGTAAGATCTAATACAATTATATCATGAGTTCATATGTGATATTTTTGTCTTTTTTTTTCAAGACATGTGATAAGTAATATTATAGAAAAAACCTTTGAAACAATAGACAAGAGTATAAACAAGAAAGTAATTCTAAAATACTTATTGAATGCAACTTTTGTAAGCTTTAGTTTCATAAAAAATGAAGCGTAATGGTGAAATTCACATACCCATGTCATTTTTCATTGAGTTTTGTGAATATTTTGATGAAATATTTTTAATGTAATAATATATCGACAAGTGATATATGTTTGTGTTTAGTTTGGCTCATCCTTATCGATGTTTATTTTACTCTAGCTTTACATTTATTCTTATACATTAAATCACTTACTTTTCATATTACATCCTCATTTGTACTTACTTTCATACATTCATTTTTTTGTTTTGAAATTACCACTTCAATCCTAAAGGTCATTTCAATGCCACTTGAGATTGACCTAGTTAAATTTTGAGGCATGCGAAAATGATCCAAAAATTCAAATCGTTAAACTCAAATTCAAACTTTTTTGTTCCTTTCTACTAGTCATTATTTGTAGCTCTCTTGTATGGAAAGTGTTTTTGTTTGTTGTTTGATCCTATGTCTCATGTTTTTCATAATTCTTTCATGGTATCAGAGCATGGAGTCAGTGAACCCCTTTCTCTATTTTTTTTTTCTCAACTAGGATTACAAGTGTAGAGAAGGGGGATTCGCTACTCACGAGTTATCTTCATCCAGAGAGCCTCATGGGGCGAACTACCCTAAACTACCTCAAGGAACAGTGTGAAAGTTCTAGAATCAGAAAGAGCAGGTCATAGAGATTCTTTGGACAAACTGACAAGCTTTCGGCCAAAGGATGGCAACACTGGATACAAACGACAGCGTGGCGCGCTAGCGTCTCCTACAGACCAAAAAGTGAGAATGTCACAAAAAATGGCTAAATGACTACTAACAATCTGATTGCTAAGATCCTACAAAATGAGATAAGGTAATAGAATGTGATAGAACTAAAATAAAGTGAAGTAGAAATGATAAAGAGAATAAGAGATAGAAAGGAAATGCTCACAACCACGCAAGTGATGAAGCCTCCAGCATGTCAATGTCTTCAATACCTGCATGGATAAGATCTGGAGAAAGTGTTGGGGTTGTATAGGGGTTTGTCTCAATCAAACCTTCGTTTTGGTGTTCCCACCTCCATGGACAGCCAAATAGATAGAGAGAAATCAACCGAAATGGATAAAGCGTGTGGTGAAAGCAAAACTCGCTTCAGGAGTAGAACCTACACCACAAAGTATGAGTGATAAAAGCAAACCCTACTCAAGGAGAAGAACCTATATCACAAAAGAGGTGATAAAAGCAATCACCGCTCGAGGAGGAGAACCTATATCATGAAGTAAGAATACAATAGATAGAGGATATGGAATTCCAGGATGCTCGCAAACATGAAGTGAAGGAGATTAGAGATGCAAGGCTTAAGGAAGCCAAATGGAGAGAGTAATAGAGCTGCAAGAGCCAAGAGTGCTACAAAGAGAAGCCAAGAGAGCTTGAAAATGTTTTAGAAGGCTGTTGTAACAAACAAGAGAGTTGTGCAAGAAAGAGCAAGATTAGAGAAGAAGTTAGGAGTGAAGCTAAAAGCACTTGTGAATTGAAAAGATAACTTTTAAAGGGAGAAGAGAAGCAAAAAGAAGTTCATCAGGTGGTTACAAGGCATCCTGAGTCATTACCACCGGCAAAAGAGGCTAACAACTAGCAAACATGCACATAAATGACCGTTTGAACATTTAAATGTCGAGGGATGATAGCGCAGTGTGCGGACGTCCACGCAGTGCGCTAATGTCCACACACATCATGCTACAAAACAACGAGAATGGGAAAAGCACAAAGTTTGAAGCAAAGCTGACGCGCGAAGGGTAGTTGCTGAAAAGGGGTTTCAAGCATCCTGAGAGGGAAAAAGGTGTTGGAAACTTGCAGCCATTTAAAGACAATTTCCACATAACCCAAAAGAGAAATCTATGCAACTAAGTATTCAAAATCCACATGCAAGATAATAGACAACATACCCATGAAAATATGACACAAGATATACCCTGGGAAAAACCCAACCTCTAAAGGCATCCATCTCTCATGTATTATTCAACAATAAAAATTACAATACATCTTCAGAGTCTTCATGAACACCATTGAAGCATCAAGCCCTCTCCAAGCAATCCATGTGAACAAGCATGTAACCACACATACCATGCCATGCTTCAAACCCTCACAAATGCTAACGAGAGCTAACATGCAAACTTACTAACCTAAACAACTACCCTTGTGGTTGCTTTTATAGAAACAAGCTCCCACAAAACCCCCAAGTGGTATTACAAAAAACCATGTGACTAAAACCATGAGATTACAAAACTGTGCCCCCATATTTAATATTGGGAACTTTATTTGTTTATTTTCCCCAATATTAAATAATTACATTTTTAGCAACTTAACTTATGTCCCAATGTTACATGCAACATAAAGTGGCCCCAAGAATAATTACATTAAATAAATTATGCAAGGTCTACAACACACCTTTTTCTAACATTCTCCCACTTGTTGTAGACATAGCATAAGGGGAACAAGTAACCTCTAAACATGAATCAAAAGAACAATCCATTAACCACATACCATCAAGGAATCAAAGTGCTCCATGTGCTCCTTCAAGATACCTGCAACAAGAATCAAGGTGACTACCATCCCAAGCATGAATGTTGTCATCCACCATCATGCCAATGCACAAAGATAAGAAGTCATCCAAAGAGAAGCTACACAATCTGTCACAACGAAGCATAAGTCCGGCCTCAATCAATATCCCAAACACATACACTCAATCCAAAGGTAACAATATGCACGAGGGTGAAGCCACAATAGTGGTTTACAATTTGATGGAGGAAGGAAAACTGATAAAAAATGACCCCATGGCAAAAAAAAATGGTTTTTGGGGTTCGAATGAACCTACAAGTTCGACCGAACTAGGGTTCAAGTGAACCCATTAATTACTGGGCCCACATTTCCCACCCAAAAAAATAAAAGGAAAATGCATATTGAAGGGGGTTCAAATGAACCCTGGTTTGAACGAACCCCCCTAATTCCTCATTCTCCCCCTGAAACACAAAAAAAACCTAAATTTTTACACTTCGAAGCTCAATTTGAACATGAAAATGGAGGAGTATTCACAAACCCAGTTGGAATCAGGTAGTCCTTGGAATGAGCTATCCAACAAATATAATTTTAATATGTTTTGGTTTTATTATGTATTTGTTTTTTTAGTTTTATTAAACATAGGTTTTTCATCGAAAATGAAGGTCTTTGTTCTGCACTTGTGGAAAAATAGCAGATTATCAAAAAAAAAATTAAAAAATATGAGCGCACTAGATATTGAAGTCCTTGATCCAACAAAAAGAAAATTGAATTTTGATATATACAAAAAAAGTTACGCGTTATACGGTTGCGCTATGTCTGAATTGTAACTAGTTTGACTTTAAACCTTGATTAAAGAAAAAATATTCAAAAAAAAAACTATCTAACCAAGTGGAAGCACTAGGTATCGGAGTTACAAATCTGAATTTGAAATAATTAGAGTTTTATCCTTCATGGAAAAAAAGTTATGCGTTATACGGTGTGTGTCACTTTATAAAAATGTTATTTTTTGAAAAAAACTAGTTTTTGTGGGAGATGGAAAAAGAAGTGCAATCTGATTCCAAAAATTTTGAAAAAAATATTTTTAGAATCTACAGACAAAATGTGATGAGACTCTAGTTTGCATCATCTTCAAATTCCTCATGGTTTAGTTGCTATAGGTGCCCGAATGTGAAGATTTAGTTAAAAATAATAATTTCAGTGTCCAATTTGGCCAAAAATTGTAAACCACTATTGTGGGATCACCCTACCAGTAGTCGTTAAGATACACAAACCCATAGTTGAAATAGCACCCACATCAAGTGCCAACACATCCAACTATCCATACCTCCAAGGTATACAAAACATAGTAAATTCATGCCATAAAAATATACACCCATAAACCGCAATCCCAAACTCCATGTGCAAAACCTGTCAAAGAATGACAACACATCCAAGAGCTCCCACTGCATGGGTAATGCAAATCTGAAAAATATCAAAGCACACCAAGTCTACCAATAGCATCATATAGAAAGTGTAAACAACATCATGTACAGTACCAAGGAATCATCCACAATGATATGCAAAACCTGTAAACTATAACCTGTAAGAACAACTCTCATCAGAAGTCTCCATAGCTCTCCCAAGTTCTCCACACCCAACAAAGAAAAAAGATAAAGGAACCTCCATGTCATCACCCAAGAACATAAGTGAAAACACATGACCACAAGCTAGTGATCACAATAGCTCCAACCAAACCTCAAACCAATGTGATGTGAAACTAAACATCCAAGAAGATAACCAAGACCAAAGAGAAACATTGCACATCATATATCTTTAGAAAAACCTTCTACATACACCTCTAAATGCCAACTGTGTCAAGTATGATCTCCTCCACAACATCCCAAAATAAAAGTCGTAACAACACCCAACTATTCAATCGCCAAGATCAAACATAACGTATGTATCATGTCACTAATCATGGATGTAAGCATCTCAAAACAAGAAGATCAAACTCAATGTAACCATTCCCAAACCAAGGAAATCGGCCCAATAAACCATCTCTTAAACTCAACATGTACAAGGAGATAAACATGCCAACACTCCTCAGATGAACCCTCCAGAAACCAAATATCCATGGCTCAAGATCCATATCCATGGGAAGACAAAGCATAAACATAAAACACCTGAAAGAAAAATGGGAAATACCTCTCAAGTGAACCGCCGAGTAGACCAAGAGTGGGGAATGAGAATGCTCCTCCAGGATATCCAAGTCATCATGACTCAACCAAGAACACTCTCCTCATAGGTCCATGTTGAACTCATGTCCAACCAAGGTGTAGACTCCTCGAACTTCCTACTGAAATCTCATCAAGAATAACCATCTCAACACATATCTCTAACCATAAGAGAACCCAAGCCTCACCTATGTCTCCAAGTATCCATGAGTACCTGTAACCAATCAATCCATGTTAAACTCCAAGCAAATGAAAGTATTCAATACAAAGAGAACCTACCAAGATCAAAGTCATAGCTCTGATCATGAATCAAGAACATAAATATGACATCCATGATCTAACCATATCCTCCTAGGAGATCACATACACCATAACATATATACATCCCAGTCTCAAGAGAACAAGTACCATGCCAAACTCTAAACTGGTATCAAGAGTAAACCATGACATAATAGCAAAACACTCTAAACCAAGAAACCATATCTCCAATCACATGAAGATAACCATACCAAATGATGCATCCACATCACTACCAACAACTCCCACTGAACTGTGATATCGAGTCACACATGGCATCGTGACTACCATCCTCTCCATGAAGATCATCCAGGTCTACACACACAATTGAACTGTCAGTAACATAACAAGTAGAACCAAAATCGCCAAGCCAAGAAGATACCTACAATCACCAAACCATCATAAACATATCCAACACTACCAACCCATCACTGTCAAAAGCTCCCACTAAAAAGTGTAATCAAGCTATCCATGACATCATGATAATAATCTCAAGAAGATACACCGCCACAACCTGAATCAGGATCCAATCCAACACCACCAAAAATGCATTTGCATAAACCATCATGACATGCCAAAATCTCTAAAACACAAGAAATATCCATGACACCATGATCACCACCAAAATGTACCAACAACTCAACCCAATCATGTCCCACATATCTGCATAACATAGTCAACTACATAGGTCTCACATCATGATTGTACTTGGTAATACCATCTCACCTCCTCAACATGACATCAAAACCAGCAAACCAAGTGACTGAACCAAGCCACCAATCTGAAAATGCATCAACACTGAAATATCTATGGGCATAGACAACCCATGTCCAAGTCATAAATGCAACATGTAAGTATAGACTGCCTACAACATTGCATAACTTGTTGATACAACAATGCAACATACAAATCCAACCAAATATGGATAATCATGTTAAATGAGGATAATAAGAGATGTACAAATGATCATACAAAGGATCCAACATCAAATCTCCTAGATCCGACAATCCATAAGCTCATAGTATCACCATAGTCAAAGAAACTCATAAACGGCTCAGTTAAGGAAAATAGCAAATAAACCATGTCAAAACAACTCCAAATCTGATTCGTTGTGTAGTTATCTGAACAAGCTTTTTGTCGACTATTCAAAGTCTAAAATCTGACTTTGTATGCACCCGATATCACCTCTTGAAGCTCAAAAGAACACTTGACTTCTACCAAGCAAAACATTGTCAAAAATACAAAATCTGGAAAAATATCTAGCACCACAGCGTAGAGCTCTGAGTCACCTTTCCAACGAGTCCAATAAGTCAAAAAACGGAGCACCTAGACGAATGTTATGCCCCTCAGAAGAAAAAGCACAATTTCACTATACAAAGCAATTCTTTGATGGTCCCCACTCAAAAATAAAACCCATTTTAATTTTTTGCAAATATTAAAAAAAAAGGAATATTAAAATCTCCCACCTTTTTAATATTTAAAACTCAAAACTTTAACCATGGGAAAAATGAGGGGGGTTTAATTTTTATTGAAGGATTCTCTTTTCTTTTAAAAGACCTTTATTCGCCACTTTTAAGGTGAAAGTTTAAATTTTTTTAAAAAGGAATAAAGGCCACAATAAAACTTGTGGTGAAAGAAATACGAATTGGCGCAGAAAGTACTATACTCGCAAGCGATGTGATCGGGGTGGGTACGGGTTTGTGTACCCAGCCCCAGCCTCCCCCCACTGAAAATTTCTATTATTATTTTTTTAAAACTTTTATAAAAAAGTTGATAGGGTTTTTCAATAAACCTTTTTAAAAAATATATATATTTTTCGTTTATTTTTGCAGGACGATTTTTTGGATAGACGGGATTTTTTTTTTAATATTATTTTATTCTACAGTTGAGATGGAGAGGGCCGCACAACCATATTGGCTTTTTTTTTTTGCATTTTTCTTCAATTGTAAGCAAAATAGGTCATGTTATATATCAATCTTCATCTCTCAGCCAACCCAGATCCAACCATAAGATTCATTTTGTTCCAAGAGGTCATTTATAAATTTTCCTCCACAAAACCCTTATTTGAATGCACAACCAAAAAACCCATTTCACCCAAAATTTCTCATACCCCAAATCTGTGAACAACCCATCAAAACAACAAACTCAAAACCCCTAGATATGCAATAAACAACCTGCAAAACCCTCATATCTTGCCATGTATTTCATTCTCTCATGCAATGCATCGATTCAAACTCAAACAAGATTTTTCTCAACCAAGGGTTATACAACCACAACCATGGCTCTGATACCAATTGTTTGAAACTTGCAACCATTTAAAGACAATTTCCACATAACCCAAAAAAAAAAATCTACAACTAAGTATTCAGAATCCACATGCAAAAGAATAGACAACATACCCATGAAAATATAACACAAGATATACCCTAGGAAAACCCTTAAGAGGGAAAAACCTAGCCTCCAAAAGCATCCATATCTCATGTATTATTCAGCAATAAAGATTACAATACATCTTCAGAGTCTCCATGAACACCATTGAAGCATCAAGCCCTCTCCAAACAATCCATGTGAACAAGCATGTAACCACACATCTCATGCCATGCTTCAAACCCTCACAAATGCTAATAAGAGCTAACATGTAAACTTACCAACCTAAACAACTACTCTTGTGGTTGCTTTTATAGAAACAAACTCCCACAAAACCATCAAGTGGTATTACACAAAACCATGTGACTAAAACCATGAGATTACAAAACCATGTCCCCATATTTAATATTGAGTACTTTATTTATTTATTTTCCCTAATATTAAATAATTACATTTTTAACAACTTAACTTATGTCCCAATGTTACATGCAACATAAAGTGGCCCCAAGAATAATTACATTAAATACATTATGCAAGGTGTACAACACACCTTTTTCTAACAAAAGGTTGATGCAAGGGTTAAAATGAACCTACACAAGTGCTAAGGGAGTGGACACTAAAGTAGGTACAAGAATGTATGTGAAATTGCAAGGGGTGCAATTATACGACATTGCATTTTTCTCCCACTTCAACAGGCATATGAATCTACACTAATATGCACGCTAAAGGAAATCTAGTAAACATAAATAACATCATATACCAAAGGGATACTGTAGAGGAAGCAGATAACTCTTTGAACCATGGAAGCATGCCCCCAGGTTGAAGACTTGCAAAACAAATGCGTTAGACAAGAAAAACTTGCACCAGACAACAATGTTAGAACATAAAAAACTAAAGTATTTGAGTCAGCAAAGTGAAAAAGACCTTGATGTAGAAGGTTGTCTCAATACTATGTGTTGTCCCCAAATTAAGAAATAACACACTTAGTAGAATTCTAAAATGGAGAGAAAAAGAGCATATACTCAAGATGAAGAAGATGTAGATATTCAATCCAGTATACACAACTAAGAAGAAAGAGAATTTTAAGAGAAAGGCGAAGAAGCTAGAAAGGAATGAAAATTGCAAGAGAGACAACTCCACAGGTATTCTCTCATAAGGAGGTTTGAACGAAGTGCACCAAAGGCCCGTAGACCAATGATGGACATATCCTGTAGGATGAAAGTGTCTTACATGCCCACAAACCTGCAAGGAGGTAGCCCCCAAGATCTCTCACATGAAGGAAACCCCATGAACTATGTGTCTTATAGGCCCGCAGACCTACAAGAAGGTATCCCCCAAGATCTCTCACATGAAGGAAACTCAAAGAAGCAAGTGTCTTATAGGCCCGCAGACCTGTAAGGAGGTATCCCCCAAGATCTCTCACATGGAAGAAACCCAAATGAAGGAGACTCTACAAATCCGGATTGGAAAGTGGCCACACAAGAAAATAAACAAATAGCCACACAAACCATCGACAGATTGAAAGGTTTTCAAAGGGGTCCGTCGGGAATCCTTCAAAATAAAAGGGGTCCACTCAAGGGACACACTATTTGAAAAGTGAGGTCTAGTCAGACTACCCCCAAGCTAGACACAAATAATTCATTTGAGGGTATGTGCAGGATCACCATGGAAAAAATAGGCCCTTAAGTGGCAAAAAATTTAGAAAAATCAGAGTTACACAACTTGATGTAAAAATTTGAATAAGTTATCTATATTATTTCAAAAATATGTAAGAAAAGAATTTGTAGAAAATTGAATTTAGTTTCTAAACTACTAGGTTTATTTTAAAAAATAAAAATCTATTTGGTGAAAATTTGAAATTTCATTGCAATAGTACTTAAATTTTAGGGAAAAAATAAGAAGTAGGTGTCTGTTTGACCACCCTAACCACAGTAAAATGATAATATTTTTTTCTAATATTTTAGATATAAGTAGAGGACTCATGTCCCAATGTGATGCATATTTTTTTGTAATTTTTTTTCAAGTAAATAATTAATTATGAATTTTTTATTACAAATTTTAAAAAATAAAAAAACTCGTATGTCTAACCACCTTAACTTGGTCAAAACTTCATGAAATTCATTTCCTTTTTTTTTAATCCTATAGTATGCGAAGCATAGAATGTGACGCATGTTTCATATTCAAAAAATGTGATAGTACCGTTTAAAGCTATAAAAAAAATTCAATCATCCTATCAATCAAGACTTTAGTTGTAATTTAAATAGAAAATAAATAATAATTATTTATTAAATTCAAAATAAAGAATAGTTTATATTGGTGGAAAGCTAAGAATCTCCTTTAAAAACCCTTTTCGTTTCATCAATTTTGGGTAAAAAAAAAGTCGTCAGCCACATGCCCTATAAAAACCCATCATATTGCCACTTTTTGGCCCATCATGATCCTGCACATACCCTTGAGATAAAGACTTTCAAAAGGGGGTCCCTTGGGAACCCTTCAGAAGAAAAAGGGGTTCACTAGAGGGATGCTTCATTTGAAAGATACAAAGAGAGGGGGTCCTCTAAGGAGGACACACGTCTCTAAAATAAGTTATCGCTGCCCCCAACATACAGGGGAGGAGAACAATGCAAAGTACTTAGAACATGCAAGATAGAGGTAAATCTTGATATCACTTGTCATTTTGAAGAAGAGGCAGGTGCATCAAGAAATAAATAAGTGATGGCACTTGAATCACGAATTTGTTGTATTTTATCCTTCAAGGCCTTACATTCACTGGTGGAATGGTGAAGCACTCGATGGTATGCATAAAAAGAATATTTTTTCTTTATCACGTTCATGATATTTCTTGTGTGTAGGAGGAGAAAGAGTAATTAAGCAGGCTTTGAGAAACTTCAACAAAATATGCTCTTGCTCAGATAAAGAATGAGGAGCAGAAAGCAACCCTTTCTCTTGTGGAGAAAAGTTTGACTGCTCACAAGAAGAAGACATGAAGATAGAAGACAAAGGAGGAGGATCTCCATAGAGAGTGTTACAATTTGCGTTCACATTACCACGCGATACAAAAGAATAACTATCTTCGATAGTGGGTTTGGATGATGTTATTGGAAGGCTTGAGTGGATCGGGTCGATTTTATATTCCCCACTAAAGGAATCTATAAAGTCTAGAGAACCCCAATCATCACCAAGACATGCATTCTCTTGAGAAGAGGTAGGAGTAGACTTAAGAAATCTTTCTTCAGGGACACCTATCTCAAGAGTATCCTTTGTGGTAGGTACTACTAGAGTAAACATTGACACATTGGAAGACACTAAAGGAATAAGAGTAGGCATAACCAAAACCTGACTAGCAGCTGCCATCTCACATAAGTGCATAGCATCAGGGCCAACCTTGACTATGACTACTCAATTATTACAAATGAACTTAATAGATTTATGCAAGGTAGATGGGATTGAACCCATAGCATGAATCCACAATCTACCAAGAAGGTGGTTATATGGTAATTTTTCTGACATAACATATACAAGGGTGGGTATGATAACAGGTCCCAACCTCAAAGGCAAGACTATTGTGCCTAGGGCTTGTCGACCAACATTATCGAACCCACAAATGTCAACAAAAGAAGCATTAAGAGAAGATGAATCAATATTAATATTAGGTAATAGATTGATGCTACATACATTGAGCGCCAAACTAGCGTCAATGAGAGTACATCTAATTCCAATATTATTAATTTTGACTATAATCATTAGAGGATGTACTTGCTTCTGTACTTCCAGAGGAGGGAGTTCATGTGGATAGAATGTAATATTTAGCGAATCCACACGAATATAAGCTATCAACACATCAACATCTATTGGCCTAGCAAAAAAATGCAAGAGGATATTTTGCAAGGCTTCCTAAAGCATACCTTGATAAACCGGAGCAAACTGAAGCAAATCCCACAGTGAGATCTTAGTCGGAGTAATTGCTCGACAAGATCGTAATCACTAGGTGTTTTAGTTGTAGGTTTAGGAACTAAAGGAAGACTTGGTTGTTTAGTCATACTATTCTTATAAGTATGGGCTACCACTCTATAAGAGGGAGCCATAGAAAGATCAAGAGAATCACTATCAAATGAAACACTATCAATAGAACAAATCCTTTTAGGAAGAGGACTAGCTAGAGTCACATAAATGATTGGTCTCTTAGGCCTTTGAGGGGTAGTAGAGACATAAATTATATTTACAGACTCATCACAACTAGTGGAATAATTATTTGAAGACATATTCTCAACATCGATCCAAGGAGGATCAAATGTGGAAGGAGATTCATCATTCACTAATGCATCATCTCTAGAAGAGAGTGCATCAAAACAAAGATGAGATTCATCACTCACCCATGCAACATCTCTAGAAGAGCATACATTGGGGTGAAGAGAAGATTAATCATTCACAAATGCAATGTCTCTAGAAGAGATTGCATTAGAATGAAAGGAAGGTAGAGTAACATTATGAAAGGTATCGACGATTTCATCTTCTTGCGAAAAAATATCCTCTGACACAAGAGGAATTTCATGAGAAGGCTCAAAGATATCAAGTGACATAGGCAAAGCCAAGTCACCATCACATGCATGAAATGGAATATCATTAATATTTTGAATATAATTATATACTAAACTAATTAAATAGGAAATTAAATTCATTTTGGTGATAGAACTAAGAAAACCCAAAAATCTAGATTTTTTTATTTTTTTCGGTATTTTCTAAGTTCTAGTAATTTGTGTTTTTGAAGGTCTTCAGAGCAAAATTTGGGGTTGAAACTTGTGTCGATCCCTAAAAATGGGTTATCGAAGACACACTTTTTTAGGGATTGAATTAGTACTCCAGGAGACCTTTCCAACGATGCAAATGGTTTTGAATTTCGAGCAATGAGTCAAAAGTTATGACCTTGCCAAGTAGAGGTAAATAAATTCCTAGTTTTTTGAAAAATAACCTTTCTTCACATTAGGTTCACCAAAATGTAGAGAAGGGGGATTCACTACTCACAATTTATCTCCATTCAAAGAGCCTCATGAGGCGAACTGCCCTAAACTACCTCAAGGAACAATGTGAAAGAACTAAAATCAGAAAGAGCAGGTCACAAAGATTCTTTGGAAAAACTGACAGTGCAGGATACAGACGACAACGCGGTGTGCTGGCGTCCCAGAAGTGTGTTGATGTCTCCTATGGACCAGAAAGCGAGAATGTCACAGAAAATGGCTAAATGACTACTAGCAATCTGATTGCTAAGATCTTACAAAATGCGATAAGGTAATAGAATATGATAGAACTAAAATAAAGTGAAGTAGAAATGATAAAGAGAATAAGAGATAGAAAGGAAATGCTCACAACCATGTAAGTGATGAAGCCTCCAGCACGTGAATTCCTTCAATACCTACATGTGTAAGATCTGGAGAAAGTGTTGAGGCTGTATAGGGGTTTGTCTCAGTCAAACCCCCGTTTTGGTGTTCCCACCTCCACGGACAACCAAATAGATAGAGATAAATGAAACGAAATGGATAAAGTGTGTGGTGAAAGCAAAACCCACTTCAGGAGTAGAACTCGCACCACAAAGTATGAGTGATAAAAGCAAACCCCGCTCGAGGAGGAGAACCTATATCACAAAAGAGGTGATAAAAGTAATCCCCGCTCAAGGAGGAGAACCCGTATCACGAAGGAAGAATGGAATAGATAGGGGATATGGAATCCCAAGATGCTTGCAAGCATGAAGTGAAGGAGATTAGAGATGCAAGGCTTAAGGAAGCCAAATGGAGAGAGTAATAGAGCTGCAAGAGCCAAAAGTGTTGCAAAGAGAGAAGCCAAGAGAGCTTGAAAATGTTTTAGAATGATGTTGTAACAAACAAGAGAGTTGTGCAAGAAAGAGAAAGATGGGAGAAGAAGAAGTTAGAAGTTGGAATGAAGCTAAAGAGAAGTTAGGAGTGAAGCTAGAAGCACATGTGAATTGAAAAGATAAATTTTAAAGGGAGAAGAGAAACAAAAAGAAGTTTCTTGGGTGGTTACAAGGCATCTCGAGCCGTTACCACCGACAAAAGAGGATGACAAGTGGAAAACAGGCATGGAACTGGTCGTTTGAACGTTTAAATGTTGCAGGATACTAGCACGGTGCATGGACATTTGTGCAATGCGCTAGTGTCCAAACACATCATGCTACAAAACAACAAGAATGGGACAATCACAAAGTTTGACGCAAAGCTGATGCACAAAGGGTAGCTGTTGAAAAGGGGTTTCAAGCATCCTAAGAGGGAAAAAGGTTGATGCAAGGGTTAAAATGAACCTACACAGGTGCTAAGGGAGTGGACACTAAAGCGGGTACAAGAATGTATGTGAAATTGCAACGGGTGCAATTTTATGACATTACAATAGGATAAAACCTAGAATCTTTATTTTTTTTACAATTTTTGGAGTTGGGTGATTTTTGGTGCACTTTAGCACGAAAAGGATGTCACCAATATGCTCAAGAGGCCAGACAAATGAATTTTGATATAAAATTTGACTACTTTTGATGACGGCCTGAGTCCAAGAGGCAATTTCTTTTACATCAAGGCCTGTATGGCCCACAATACGAAATTTTTCAAATAATAAAAAATAAAAAATATTTAAGTGCTATTAATAGCGCTTACCACTAGCTACGACTTAACCAGTGGTCATTGAGCACTCAACGACAATGGCTTAGTTGCTAGCCGCTATCAATTCAACATCATTGAGCCACTAATTGGCAGGGCCTCCCGTTTGTCACTCAACCAACAGCGAAGGGGGGCCCTAATTTTTTTTACTTTTTATTTTTTAATTCTGACACCCTAGGGTTGCATGGGCAACCAATGGCCAACCCTTGGGGGGCTAAAAACATTATTTTTTTGCAAATTAAGAAAAATTGGGAAAATTACGATAACTTTTCACTTGTGTATCGAAACTAGGCAAACAAGATATTGGTGGAAAAAGCTAGTTTTGAGCACTATCCAATAGTGTAGATTTTTTTCTTATTTTTTTTGGGTACATTTTACCACCTTTCAAAGTCAGATGTGTTGTTGTCAGTTCCCAACTCACAAATTTTGACTTGTTTCTTCATTTTTCACGATTCCAGTGGCGTTGAAAAGATATTTAAGAGCTCCTCACGTATCCATGTAATTTTTCTAGATTTATATCTAGATACATTTTATTTATTTTTTTGTTTTTTTACATTTTGGTGAATTACTTGGATGTTTTAGCTCCTAGAAACTTTTTGTTTGTGTGGGATGACTTGTTTTTTACTGTTCTACATGTATTTTAAATATTTTATCATATGTGGGAATTATAGACATCTTTTATATGTACTTTCTCTTTTGTAGACACATTGAGATAAAGTGCCACTGTTGTGTATTTTTTGCACATCTTGTTGTGCCTTTTATACTTGCACTATGTTATAAAGTGTCATGATGGGTTATGCAAGCCTTTTGTTTTTCCATCACACCTTTGTCAAGTGAGTGTTCCTTCCACGATAACATAGAATCCCAGTGATTTGTGTCTCATGTGTGTGCCTTTTTTGCACACCCTTTTTCAGTTGTAGGTACTTTCATGTGCATGTTTAGATGTTCTTGGTTCTCCTTCATGCACTTCATGGTGACAAAATTTCAGTGGACCTATTTTGGCTCTCCCTTGTCTGTATTGTGGGGGGGTTTCTATTGTTGGTGTTAATGCTTCCTTAGTTTTTGTTCCTATGTATTAGTTGGATGCAACGACTGGTTACCCATGCATTTCAATGAGATGGAGCATTTAAAATATAGAAACTCTTGCATTCCTTTTTCTAGAGGCAACCTTCTATTTTTACTTGATCAGAGTTCATCAAACTATTAGTATGTAATGTATTTTCAACTTGCATCTTGCATGGTTGAGTAGTTTCATTGGGGTCACTTGTGTAGATTCATGCATCATTTGTATCTTTGACTTCTAGATGTTTTCCTTTGTTTGTCATCTAATTCTAGTAGTGTCATTGGGGGCACTCATGTGGATTCTTGTCTTCTTGATCCTGATCATCATCTGTTTTAGAGGAGGTTCTTCATTTTAGCACTATAACAATCATCATTCAACAATTGTCTATAGCTTCTTCATGCTTCAACAATGTTCTTTGAATGTTCCTATTCTTTTTGGGATATTATTTTGGAGGCTTCTTAGTCCTTCACATTGTTCTTGGAGGCTTCTTTAAGTCCTTCATTTGCCTTTCTCTCTTTTGAATATGAGTTTTTCTCACGAGGTTTTCTCTTTTTCTCTAGTTGTGAGATATTAGATTGTTTGTACATGGGTACCTCATCAAGCCTTGTTTTTCATGACCCATTCATACATTCTTCGCTTTTTATGCATTGGATTTTTACCTATTCCCTAAGTTTTCACTTAAGGGAGGGTGTTAGAGTAATCATGCATTAGCTAATAATTAATTAATCTTTAATTAAGTATTAATCTAATTTCACTTCATCCACTTAAGCTAAAACTTATAAGTACTTTTTTTCTTTTATTAGTTTGAGCTATTATTAGATCATTTTATCTCATCACATAGGATAACAACACTTGTCATGATCTAATCCCTTTATTATTTAGGGTTTTATCTTATAAGCACTCTCCATTGTATTATCTCTCTGGAGGTTCATCCAAGCTTTTCATTCCGTAAGTATTTTCTAGTTGAGGAATAGCAAATAATTGTTTACAACTCTCTTGCATGGAAGGTATTTGTGTGTGTAGTTTGATCCCGTGTCTTGTGTTTTTCACAATTCTATCAGATGTCACATAAGGTGATAGAATAATAGATAGAGCACATAAAAGTATTGATAGTGAGAGTGAAGTAGAAGAATAGGCTATAACAATAAAAGAAGAGAATGGAGATACAAAAATGGATGTAGGAGATAAAAGACTACTTGAGACCATCTTAAAATAGGAATAATAGCAAAGGTGGAGCTACCATGCTTCTTAGGAATCCTAGAGAAGGATGATTTAATTTAATGGATAACATAGATGGAGTATTTCAAATATGATGATATAAATGATCCAATAAGGGCGGGACTAGCACAAATAGGGTTGAAAGGACATGCAACACTTTGGTGGAAAGAGGTGTAGGATGAGATAAGAAATGGTAGAGAAAAGATTACTTGGTGGTTTAGGATGGTGAGAAGAATATTTAGGCTAAGTTCCTACCAATTGATTATTAGATTGATTTGTTGAAAAAGTTGTAAAACTTATGACTATTATCACTAAAGTATGCACTCTTGATAAGTGTAGAACTCAACTACCTTATGAAACATAGGATGATCTCCCTGAGTGTGGGCTCAGATGATGATGATCAACCTCCAAATAGGGTTGGTTTTGTTGGTACTCACCTATCCTAACCTATGCTAATGCTGCTACTGAGGAAAAGATATAGAAAATGACATGAAATGAATCTAACTACGAGGGTGATGCACCAAAATGTTTGTTTAGATTTTTTACTGTTGTTTTTCTTACACAAGTATTCAATGACTTATCTATTTACACACAACCCTAATGTTTGACATATCTATGTATCAATATTTTATTAAAAGGTCTATATTTTTAATAGTTTTAGAAGGAAGAAAATGTAGTGTTTTTTACAACTATCATCTATTTGCACAATAACATAAGTAATAACCTACACAAAATATGCCTTTTTTGTTTTTAGGTGTTGGAAATAAGACATTCATCCAAGGATTTATATATAAAATTCATAGAAAATGATATCAATTACTTCATACACACAACAAAAGAAAAAAAAAAATTGAAGGCCAAAATGCTAAGTTTTATTGATAAAAGGTATTTTGCAATTGTAAATGGTCTATAAATACTCTAAAATTACTTGAAAATGGTGAAATTACATTGATTTATAATCAATAAAATGACTATATCTAACATACAAAACTAAATTTTCATAGAAAATAACTTGTAGTTACAAAAGTATTTCCAAAATGCAAGAACTAACTCTAAGTTGTCCCTGGGCATCCCTATTAGTTGTTCAATAAATTCCAAAGAATTAGCAACTTATTTATAGGTCATAAATGCATTTTCTTTCCTTTGGTTTGCTTGGTCAACTCTCCTTGGGTGTCCAAATGAGTGGTTTCCTTGTTTTTCTCCTTTAAATGCAGGTTATTGAAGACAAGAAGTTTGATTACTATAACTTTATCCAACTGAAGATGCTCCTAGATTCTTGCTAAAGTGGTTGACTTGATCAAACTATCTCCTATATCTTCTCACCTACATTCCAACTCACCAATTGATCCCTATATGCTTGCAGCTGTCCATAACTCCTCCAAACTACCATGACTGACCTCTCCCTACTTTTAGGTCATGTGACTTGTGTCTTGAAGATAATTAAATCCATTAAGAGGGCGTAGGAGAACTTTTAGAGCTATTAATTGACACATGTTTCATCTATTGGTATCTTCTTGGATTTTTTTCATCATCTATTAGGTTGTCATACATACTTACCTCTCTATTATATATCACAATCTGCCATTTGGATTCACTATACTCTATCATATCTTGTCTCATTAGAGCCAAAACTCACATTAACGTTGTCAGGTTCTATCATATAATTCTTTTAAATTTGACATATATACCTTATCTTTACACTTTGAAAATTCTCTAACACCCTCTTTTCACTGTTACACTTATGTTATCTTCATGGTTGTCTTCGTATGGCACTTGGTATAATAATCTTAGGTTTGTGCTCTTGGTGAGTATCTCATTCCATTAGCTTCTTCAATGTGTTGACCTCTATATCCATTCACTACATTTTGATTTCTTACTATCCTACTATCCACAAGACTGCCCTCAATTCACAATTGTACATTAGCACCTTGCCATACCTTGTCTTGTAACAATCATTTGGAGCAACTTGTTTGCCCCCGTTAGGGTTGTAAATTTTATGGTCTTGCAACAAGTGCACACTTTGAGCAATATGGACCTCACTTGGTTGTGATGAAGAACCATGAGTGGGATAAGAACTTCCACTATGATCTTCAACTGACCTTGCATTTGGATTGATAAGGTCTAGTCATTCCCATTAAAGTCTAGACCATTTCCTAAGACTATCACTTCATGTAGATTGTCACTATATGTCACTTAAGATTATTCACCCTAATTTTGTAAGTTTTTTTTCCTTATGCTTTGAAGCCTCATTAGAGTTTTCAATCAAGACTTACATTTATTTGCAGGCTTATAACCATACGATCATAACTCATTACTAGTCATGATACTTATCTTTGTGATTTTCATTGTTAGTCACTAATTGGGACTTGCTTCTGACCACTTGACATATTTCAAGACTTTATGATACGATGCCCTTTCTCTCCTCTATTCATATCATGAAATCTTTCCTTATGTCATCTATATCTCACTTCAAAGAATTTGATATTTTATCATCCTTATGACTGTCCTTGAGCTTAGCCTTCATTCTGACTATGCTTTCTCATGAAAAATCAGTCTTTGACACATGTCATTTACTCTATCTTGCCTCAGTCTTTGACATGTGTCATTTACTCCATCTTGCTCTTTTCACTATGCATCTCACTAAATTCAAATGGAATTTAACAATCTTCATGCAATGGATTTAATAATGAATAAGATTCTAATAACTCAAATGTAATATTTCAAGGGGAATCAATTCAGTGACCTTTTGAGAAATGTTCAAGTATTCTTGAGACTTTATTCAAGTTTCATTGTGAACTTTCAATGCCATCGTTAGACCATTTTATCCTTAGGGTTGTATTAATTGTCTATTTTTTTCAAGAAATGACCTCTACATAATAGTTTATAGTGTTAAAGTATTGCTATAACAGGGTTAGTGGCAATGACAATGAAAGATGAGGATCGTAATTGATCTTGAAGATCCATATGCAAGGAATATCCTTAGACATGGAAAGGAAAGTGATGACAGTCTATTGTGGATAGAGGTTTAAAAGGAATTCAAACCTTGGCCATGACAGGGTTTCAAGAGAAAAACAAAACTATACTTTTATTTATTTCCTTTTGTCCATTTTGACAACAATATCTAGGGCTCAAAAAACTTTGGCTAAGCACATCAATAAATATCAAAACTAAACAATAGGTCATGTGACACTTTGACAAGGTTTTAGACACTTTTTATAACCTTATTTAAATTCCAAATTATGTCATTAATCACTTCACAATCATTGTCTTTTCTTCCCTCTATCATTGTGTTGCATGTATTTTGTGCTTTTTATAAGACATATCACTTGTCTATACATAAGACAAGGATTGTCCTCTATCCTTGGTGTGAAGCTCTTTCCTATTGCATGGACTTTCATGCTTGATACTCCTCTCACTATGACTATCCACTATTCTCATGTCTATTATCAATGTCATTCTTTGATTGTATCCTCCATACCTCAATGTTATGGCTCCTTACTACCAATCTTTGTGATTGACCTTCCTCTTTTAGTATTGCTACTTATTCTTAAAATATCTTAGCAATGGGTTCTCAACTAACATTCTCCTTTGGTCATTGGTCTTAGCATCAATGTCAACCTCTTATCTAGCACCTTTCCTGGAAATAGTTACTGTCATCACGTTAAGACTAAATTCTTCCATTATCTTTTGTGCATATTCTAGTCATCATTCATGCATTTACAATGATTGGAAACTTTATTTCATGTGGTTAAGATAACAATATTATTGCTTCTCCATTACCATGTAAAAACTTTATAGGGTTGTTACCCAAACTTGTATTTTTTCCTCACATCTATCATGCATTTAATGGAATTTTTTATTTTTTATTTTGTTTTGATATTCTCTTCACCCTTTCACATAAGGCCTACTAAATTTCCCCTTTCCCTATTCATTCTTTCTCTTATTTTCTCACTTGTCATGTACATGTCTGTAACTTGTTCTTATAATCTATCCATGCTACTCTTAAGGTTTGATGAGCCTTTTTCCATCTTTCACTTTTAACTACTCCATTCATGACTGTCACTTATGGATTTTTATATTAGGTATGACTTGCAAACTCAATCATCTCCCCTATCTTCTATAGATTTTCATTTACCACTGCTCCTTGTATCTTGACATATTCTCTTTGAAACATGACTCGTGAGCACTGTTAGTCTAGAAACTTGGACATTTCATAATGTTGTCATGCCCATACAGACTATGTTTCAAATCCCTTGTCCTTGTGAGGGATCTAGATGCCACTCTTGGATGGTACAATGGAGCTAGAATTATTCTTTTAACTTTTCCCCTTTCATAGTGAAACTAGTTAACTACCCCTTTACTCATAGTTCATCGGGCCTTTCTATGATCTTTATGATTCAAGTTTCATTATTCCTCTACCATTGCATGGTTGTACTGTGCATCCAATGACTACACTTATATTCATGGCTATGAATCTTCATTAATGCACTTGCATTATCATTTAATCTCTATCATTGAATCTCTAAAGACATTACTTGAGAGCATGAAATATTAATGTCTACCCTTCCACCTTAGATCTCTTTCTTGTTAAACCCTCATCTTGACATGCGACTGCATTGCCTTCTCAAGTGAGTATCTACATGATAGTGCACTGCAAAATGTTTTATACTCTTATATCTTTGTCATGAGTCATATACCACCTGGAGCCCTTGCCCAAAAGGAAAACATTTGATCATGTACATATTTCTAATAAACTGGGCCATCCTTAACATTATGATAATCCCTAAACTTCAAGAAAGCAAATAAACTCATAGGGTTTCTCATAATATTGTTCAAAAATATTGCACTCAAAGTTTCATATGAGATTTACATTATGTTGGTTTGGTATCGGATTCCCTAAACTCAGAAAAACACTTCACACAACCTCTGAGTACTCCATCAAAGACTAAATCCTTAACAATAAGAGGCATGCTTTAAGGCATACCTTGTAGAAAAATGAGGGGAAAGTCTTGCAATGTGTTTGAGGATTAAATGACTCCTTTAAAACCTTCCAATACCATTGCAACGCAGGTAGATCATAGAAGCAAGGTCCAAAATCCATGTCAAATTGAGAGATACCTTCAATGCCAACGAACCAAAAACCCTAGGATTTCTCCTCCAACGTGGGTGAAAGAGTAAAAGGAAAACAAACTCATTATTTTCTCTCCCATTTCTCACTTCAATGCTAGAAAATAGAGACAAAATTTTGAATTCTTCCCTTTTTGCATCATTGACACTTAATGTGGCCTTTGTTTCATATATTTCTCACTCTTTCACGCTTAGAATTAGCAAATAAAAACTTTATTTTTATTTCCTTAACAACACTTAGGCTTTGTAAACTCTTTCTTCTCTATTAATGACTTATTTGACCAAAAATGTTAACAATGACATAAGCAATTGACTGTGAAGAGAAACATTGAAGAGTTTTACAAAATCTCTGTCATGTTAGGTCACTAAGAATTGGATCATGAGAAAGTGAAAAGGTATGTGAATGGATTAAGGATGAGAAAACAATATTAGTTGAGCATGATAAGGTTTTGAGCGATTGAGGAGGCCTACCAATATCCACTCAAGGTCAAGGATAAACTATTAAGGAGACAACATGGTTCAACCAATAACAATAAAAGACTTAAGAAAGAAAGACAACTTTATAGTGTTGATGATGATTTGATAAAGGATAGATGCATACAACCAAGAGAAGTACAACAAGGATGAAGATAACAACCCCACTTACAATAAGAAATATACCTATGAATAAAGAGAGAAGGTGCACTAATCAAGAAAATAAGGTAGATTTGGTCAAAGGTGAGGCAAATGATTCATAGGAAAATGCTAAGTGTGGAGAAGTGGGTCATAAGATGGATGCATGCATGCAAATACAATAATATAATACTAGAAGAAGTAAAGTTTGAAGTCATGTTGAATGGGTAAATGTAAGGAACAATACTTTTATCCATATGCTCAAATAAATCAAAGTGTGGAGAAGCCTTCATGATGAAAAGGACACTATTGAAACCAAGAAGGAAGGAAAATTAGCCAATGTAATGAAGTTTGTTTAGGAGTGTGTGCAAGGTAAGAGGTAAGCGTTATGATTTTATAATTGACAATGAGACTATGGAAAATGTAGTTTCTTACGAGATGGTAAATAAACTAGGGATAAGAAGAGTAGTCCATCTAAATCCTTATAGAGCATCTTAACTACAAAATGGTCATCGAGTTATGGTTATTGAACATTGTTTAGAGAAATTTCATATTGTCACTTACAAATTTAACAAGTATGGTGTGATATCATTCCCATAGATGTGTGCCATATACTTCTAGGAAGGTCATGTCAATATACTCAAAGAGTTGTCCGTAATGATAGGGAAAAAAATTATGCATTGGTGAAGAATGTGAGAACACATACCTTGAATCCATTGGTGACTATTGAGGAGGAGGTGACAATTATCTTGAGGACATTATTATTCTTGAATAAGGAGTAGATTCAAAAGAAATGAAAACATACAATTTTGAGCATTGAAGAGATGGTTTCCAAAGAAATACAAGTACACACATAGAAAAGGAGACTAAGGTGAGGCTACAAGCTATGCTATAGTAATTCCTAAGATGGTGCAAGTAATTGTAGCAAAGCCCGAATTTATTATACATATACATATGATGACAATAGAGATTTTGTAGTGCTACAAGTAAAAGCAAAGAGTGAACATAACACTACAAAAAGGGATGCTACTAGTATTAGCAATAGGTTATAATAGAGAGATGTTGCAAGTTGACAACAAAATAGTGCTACAAATAGACATGATAGGTAATGACATTAAGGAATTCTTTAAGTAAAGGTTTTGATGGAATGAAAATACAATGATGGGGTCCATGTAGAGGAAAAAAATGAAGAGGCACAAAGTGAACATTGGGTGGTTAACTTATAAGACAACAATGGGTGTAATAAAGTAGCAAATATTGGTAACAAGAAAGAGGAGCTAATGGAAAAGTTACTTGAGTTCATAATATATCCAAAGTTGAGTATAGGAAATGAAATTATAGCCAAAGATCAAGAGCTATGGTATAAAATACCAAACAAGGTTCTGGAGAAAATGTGTGAAAATAAAGTAGTGAGTGAAGTTAAGGAAAAGAGCCACGAGTACTAGGAAGTCCAACACAAAATTTAATGGTTAATGCTAAAAATGCAACACTAGTAGCAATAAATGAGTTGATAGGTAATGGTGACAAAAATGATGGACGTGGATCTACAAGAAGTGGATATGTTTGCAAGGTTGTAGCAAAAGGAACTTAGGAACTTTGCAATGAAAATTTTTCCTATTTGATATAGGACAACCTTAAGTATATAATGTTTTTGAATCAATAGCCACATTTGCAACTATTCCTTATGTTTTCACAAATGAAATTTTATTTGTCCCTCATATACCATCAAAGAATATTGATTTTTCAAGGAAGAAAACATGGCTTATGCAAATAGAGGCTAGGGGAGAGTGGCCAATAGTTGGTTGGGGTCTAATTGTTGGTATAGTACTTGTGGTTATAAGATTTAGTCTTGCAACATATTTATACTATATATTATCAATAATTGGTCTACATGTAAATAAAAAAATGACGAAATGTTGGTCAAGATGGACCCATACTTAAACACATTAGAACCAATGAATGTTATATTAAAAAACATAAATACATTCATTAACAGGTGAAATAAATATTATTTTTTTCATATAAAATATCATAACTATCCAAATTATAAGTGTGCCATTTATAAAATAAGATGCTTGTTTAGTCAAGTATTGTTGTTATAGTGAAACAATACTATTCTTATGTGTACAACTATTGGGGTGACAATGCATTGGAATACTTTGAATATTAATAATTTTTGTCCTATTGCAAATATAAGAGGTGACCACAATAAATACCTTATGTTTTCCCACAAAATGTGGAGGATTCTCAAATTTTTTATGATTATTTAAAGTTGAATATAAGTTGTATTTTAAATAACAATGTGTTCTTTTTATAACAAGAGAGTTTTTTTGTGTTTTGGTTCATTTGTGTCAGATATAAAGATTAGAAATAACAAGATTTTTGGTTACCAAAAGGTTTTGAGATCATTTAGGTTGCATCTAAGTTAATATTGTTCTAACAACAAATGATATTTTTTTATTCAACTACTAGGGATATCATGATTAAATTTTGGTCGAATTTTTAAAAAGTTGATTTTATGACACTTCTCATTAGACGTGTTGATGTGGCAAATTGCATGATGAGTCACACCTTCAAACTTTAGTTGTAGATATATAAGAGACCAATTCGCATTTCTAAAAATATAGTATTCTATACAACCCCTACATATTAACAAAATCAGCTTACACAACTAATGGTCCCTCTTCCACAACATATGAGAGAATGAAAATGAAAAGGAGTAACTTTGTTAAAAACACAAAAGAAGAAAAAAAGGTGTACAGATTCACCTACGGGTTTTACTTCCACTAATACCATTTATGATCTGCAATGTTGAGATTTTGGCAGTGAGCGAGCTCACATTTTGGTAACCACGAAAGTTTGATGTAAGTGCATTATGTCACTAGCCTCCAACAAATAGCCTATATTCTCTCCATTCCAAACTCCATCTTGCCGCCTGATGATGCACATAGTCGTCCAATTTGTTGACATTAACATTTATGTCAGTCTGAAAGTTGTACTATCGTAAGTGATTTTGAATTTCCTCCTACTGCTTCTTATTCAAAGCAATCAAGTTCTTCGCCAGGACAGACTTTGAGCTGGAGTTTGAGGATTCAACTTGGTAGTTCCCGCCCCAACCAATTATTTCAACTGGCGTTTGCACGAGAAACTCGTTTCGTTATCTTGTTCTTTTGAATTGCAACTGGCCATGTATTCTCATGCTTGGCTTTTCAGTCTCGTAATAGGACAAGGGAAAAAGCAACTTTATATGCTTATGTTTCCCTGGCTGGCACATGGTCACATCTTTCCTTTCTTGGAACTGTCCAAAAGGCTCGTTAACCATGGAGTCAAAATCTCCGTCCTTTCCACGCCAGCTAATATTTACAAAATCAGGCCATTGTTGATGGAATCAAGTGGAACGATTGATTTAGTGGAGCTGGTGCTGCCGTCAGTTGACGGGTTGCTAGCAGGTGCAGAGAGTACCGCCGACGTACCCAACGCAATGGAAAGTGTATTGAAGACGGCTCTACAAGATCACCTGGAAGTGATGGATGTGGATCTACAAGATGTGAATGTGATAAGTAGGTGGTATTTTCTCCAGCTTGTCAAATTATGATATTGTTTCATATAAAATATCATAATTATCCACTATAAGTGTGTCATTTATAAAATAAGGTGCTCATTAAAATAAGTATTATTGTCAAAATAAAAGTGTGGTACCTAAAAATCTGCAAGTGAAACCCATCTCAAACACTCATTAGAAGGGTTAGTTTAAACCTGCAAATCTGCAAATACCTCTATGAAATAACATGCCTATGCTCAAGAAATGTCACAAATAACAGAAAAAAGATCAAGAAGACATTACAAAACCAAGACAATCACCTATTCCATATTGGATTGGTGTCAAATGTGCAAATGACCCTTTCCCAATCCTTGATCAAAACTTAAAATGATGCAAATGCCAATATGATGAAGAGCAAGATTAGTTCTCAAACCAAGAGAGTAACCTTGTATGAAAGTTGTAAATGATTTGTTGAAGAATGATGCCTCTACTTAAAGATTTTCAAATGCTAAGAGTTGAAGAGGGACCAATGTGGGACTAAGAAACAGGCCAATAGGAAGAAGCCACTTGTCAAGTTGTGATAGGCTTGAGGATGTGCAAGATTTGAGAAATGTGCCCAAGAGAGGGAGTTTCAAATTCAAATTTGTGCAATGAATGCTAAGTTTGACTTTTGGAAGGGGACATGTAAGAGCCATGTAAGAGCTCATTAATGACTTGTTGGATGTACATTTCAACTTGCCTTTGAATTCAAACCTGATGGAATATTCCTCATGGATGCCATGTTGAGTGAAAATGATGATTTAATAAATCAATAAATTGATTTATTTGTGCAAGTGGCATAATCTAGAGAATGCAAGTGGTTAGGATTAGTATTTAATCATTGTTAGGTTAGTTAAATGATGATTAGGTGAGTTTGATTTTCATGACTTAAATATTTGATTTATTTAAATCAGAAAAGGATGACATATGGATTTGGAGATTTAATTAAATAAAGTTATGGTTTATTTAATTAAATGGATGATACAAGATAAAGGTTGAATGATTTATGAGAGATGAAATGTTATTATTTGATTAAACCATTGGATTGACCTGTATGCATATTTTGCGTGTCTACATTTTTCCCCTCTTTGAAGCAATGTACTTGTTGCGTTGGTTTAAAGAATAAACTTGTTGCGATCAAAATTCAAAAAAAAATTGATCTTTCGAATGCCCCAGTGGAAAGAAGTACACTGGTACATCGCCCCCTCGAGAGATCGAGCAAAAAGATTCGATTTGATGGTCGATCTCATGATAAAAAAGTTCAAAATCAATGGTTATGGATGATGATGCAAATGAGATGATTTTAAGATGCTTAGAATAACAAATCTATATTATCCTAAACAACTTAAATGATGATATGATGTAAGATGGATGAGATTGATGATATGATATGTTGTGATTATGCAATGGATGCTTTATGCAAATGCTTAGACTAACAGATCTATATTATGATGATGATATGTTATGATTATGCAAATGCATGATTTATGCAAATATGATGATTTAAGAGATGCTTAGACTAACAAATCTATATTATGATGATGATTATGCATGTCAGATGATATGCAGAATACTGATGGTTTATGGATGCAAGACGAATGCACAATGGATGCATGATGGATGTATTGGTGATGACGATTAACTATTCATGCTATGATGTTAGTGCAGAAAATGAAGAAATTAGATGATGACAAGATGATCCAACAAGCCAACATTATGAGAGATGATGATGAGAAATGATGATAGATGGATGAAAATGGATTGGATCAATGGTTTATGGATGAGTGGATTTATTATGGCTGAGATGGATAGGATGCTAGATTTATTACGGATGGGATGAGATGCTTTCATGTGAAATGGCGCATGTAGATGTTCGATTCTACACATGATGCTTGTTTGCTAGGTTTTCGTCACGGTCTTGCCCAAAGCGCCACCCATGTGGTTTTCACTAAAGGACGATTTTTTTCTCTTTATTGTTTTTAATCATTTTTCTAATTTTTTTGGACTTTCTATTTTTTTGTATTTCTTTGAAAGATTTAAAGCTCATGTTGAACCACCTGGTGGTGTTGATGTAGATGCCCCTGTCATAATGTGTCATCGATCGCTTGCTTGAAGGAGTTGCTTTGCTAAGATACGTGCACTTGAGTGCAGTTTTTGAGATTTCTGATCTACTTCGTCGATACCGAAGTTAACTTTGTCTTTGTGTGCACATCGTGATAGAGTGCCTTCTGAATCCTTATGATGAAGGGTCATTGCCAATACATGGTCAATGTGAGAATTGGATATCATGCGTGGAGGTGTGGATGGAGTGTGTTTAGGGATAAGAGATGGATTGGTTGACAGTTTGGAATATTTGACTCTCTAAACTTGGGAAGATGAGCAATGATGGGTGGGTACGAAAGTGTGCATGGAATTAGAACCAACTGCTTGATATACTTTATATATCGCTTGAAAAGCCTACTTTTTCTTTTGTGGATGTCTTTGATGGATATTTTTCCCTCTTTTATTTTGCCCCATAGTTTCTTTGACTGAGTTTGATAGGGATGATCTTTCTTTGTATTCTTTGGTATCCATTTGTATTTGATTTTTCCATTATGCTTCTTAGCTTCTTTTGCTTTGATAATGTTCTTTTTCCTTTGATGTTGGTCCCAATTCATGGATGGGGTGATGGGTGGATGAAGATTCATGACGCGACTAGTTGTAGTATTGGCAATGGTTTCACCATAAGGATTCTTCGTGCCCCTTATGTTGATGTTTGCTTGAGACGAAGTTGCCCCCAGTATTGTGGAAGTAGTACCTTCATGCTTTGATTCTGCCTGTTCTAAGAGCTCTTGTTTAGAATGGATTCTCTGATAAATGACCACCGTAGGTGACGTTGTTTCAATTTGTCGCTCTACTAACTTTGGATTATATTGTTCTGTCTGACCTATTTCCTTGAATAGATAATGTTTGATATCTTTATTCATAATGTCCTTAGTCTGAATTTGCGCTATACCTGATACTGTTGTTGACAACTCTGTTTGATTGTAGGAATCAATAACCTGCTCTTTTTGTGCAACAAAATCTTGTTCTAGATGAAGATCATCTACGTGTCCATCCAAAGAAAGCATCTCATGGGTAGATGGAGTAGTATGTGCTACATGGATATGATCATCTTGCATAGATAGGAGAGTGTCCATTAGATTATTGTAGTATCTTGAAGATACAAATTCTTGATCTTGAATGATTTCGGAGTTGCTTTCGACATGCTTTGGATCAAATTCATGACATTGGTCAGTTTTAAAGGATGGATTGCTTACAAAGGATTCTTGGATGTAGTCATTAGACATGGTAAGTGGTTCAACATCCTCAAGTGTCGAGGTCAGGGTTCCTTTAGTATTTGTAACTATGAGGTCAAAGGATGTCAACATGTCTTGAAAGGACCATTGCTAGACCTTGGTGAAAGATTTTGATCATGATTTGGAATGAATTCTTGAGATATGTCCTCTAACTCATAAGGTGATGTAGAGACATTTTCAACATGATCATAGGTCGATGCCTCATTGGATGAGGCGAAAATATCTTTATTGAAGGATAGATCTTGATCATTGATTTCAACAATTGTGGTGGAGGGATTTTCAATGTTTTCAACCATAGGGTCAAATGATGTTGACATTTCTTGAATTAGATCATTGTTGGGTTTTGTTGGTGGATTTTGATCATGATTGAAAAGTGACTCTTGATGTGTGTTGATTTGATCTTCGGACAAGATAGAAACATCTCCAATGTGCACTTTGATGGATAGATCTTGATTATTGCTTTTAGCAATTGTGGTGGGGAGATTGTCAATGCTATCACTAGTGGTTGAATGTTCATCATTATTCCCGATAGCTATCATTTTTTGTGTTTATGCTTGTTGGGTAGCTTGAGAGGCTTGTTGCACTTGTTGAGCTTGTGTTGCTTGTTGCATGGCTAGATATTGTTGGAATCCCCTTTGAAAAGCAACTTGTAATTTCGCGTTGTATTGGCTTGATGTGGTGGAAGTTGGTGGTGGTGGATTTGGAATCATGTTGCATGTAGTGATGAGTGGTTGAGATACGCTTGGAGCGATCATGGTAGTGAGGGGTTCAGATATGATGGGTGTGAGAGTGGTGTTTGGAATGATCGAAGTGATGGGGATGGTTGGAATGACTGAGGTGATAGGCCCTTGGGAGACCATGTTTTGATCTGGGATCAACATTGTTGCTTGATTGAATACCATATGTTGGTGTGATGTCGATGGTATACTCAAAGGATTTGATGTAATGGCTTGATTGTTGTTAGGTGGATTGATTTGGATGGAGTGATTGGTGCTAGGTAAAGGGGGAAGCCCTAAACCAAGGAATGATGTTGATATGGGTAATGGTGGTGGAGATGTCTCTTGGCGTAATGAATCAACTATTTTGGTAAGTGTCGCAATTTGATCTCGCCAAATTTGATCTTGATTTTGATCTTGACTCCCTTGATATAGTTGATTTGGCTTTTGTTTAAGTAGATTTGGAGTGTGTACTTGTGTTTGATTTTGGACAATGTTTTGAATGGGGATTACACTCAGATTTGACATGATAGGTTGAAATTGACCATTGTTCATTTTTGGAATATTAGTATGATTTGAAAATGTATCCATCCCAAAGTTTGCCGGATTCATGTTTCAAAAACTTGTACTTGGTACATTCTCATTTGGCATGTAGGGATTTGGTGGGATGACATTGTTCGTTTGAAGGCTCATGCTTTGATTGTTCAGTTGGCAGACTTGTAGGTTTGGATTTAGATCTACCATCGAAAATGTGTTCCAATATTTGATTTGGGAATAATCACACTTGTTGTGCCATTGACATTTGTAGAAGGTAATGATCCCATGTATGGATTGTATAAGTGTGAGTGTTGATAATCAATCGGCATTGTAAGGCTTTGAAAGTTAAATTGATTTGGATTACTCATGATGTATGGATCAAGTTTATATTCCATGTTCCTCTTGTGTTTTGACCTTGTTGCAAAAGTGACCTCTAAGGTTCTTAGGACCAATGACGAGATGAAGGATGAAAGGTGTAAATGATATGAGTGTTGAACATTTAGGGACTTTGGATCAATGCTAGACTTAGGGTTTGATTTTGATTGGTTTGATTGGATTTGGATAATGAACTTGTAAACCCTAAGATGCTAGATGTTATCTTAGGATGAACTTGTTCAAAGGATTGCTAATTCAATTAAACGTATGAGAAAGGATGCATTCCAATACACCTAACTAAACAAGGTGATTTTGATTGTGATGATTTACCCAAGTCTAGAATGATGTTTCCAAAGGCTCTACAGTTGTTTGTGGGATGGATGAAGTGTTTGATTTGATCCTAAGTGAACCTAGGAAGGACTTGTTTACTAGGCCAAGATAGTGAAGAACATGCCTTTCTCTAAGAGTAATTCAAAATCAAAAGACCAATGTTTGCATGAAAACCATATGACCAAAAGATGCCAAGCACATGTGTGGGGTCCAATTGATTTAATCTTTGTTTAATGAGTTCTTTTTTACCACAAACACACTCTTGGTTAGATTTTGAATCTAAATGGCTAATGTCTCAACTTTCCCCTTATCCCACAAAGTGTATTATGCAGAAACCAAGGAAATTTGAGGCAAGAGTTACCTAAAGTTGACTTTAGTAGAAGCAAATTGAGATGAAATCCAAATGTTTAGATGCCTCTAAGGACACAAATCCCAAGGGAAAGCAATAAAATGTGAACTTGTTCAAGGATATTTGCTTCTCCTAAAGGGTTTGAGATTTGGTGCTCATGTTGAATGTTGGTTTTCAATGTTTTCAATTAAAGCACCGTGTTTTCAAACAATGTAACATCCTAGCTCAATTGGTACTTTTTTCTTGGTGGGCTTGCCTCATGCCCTTCATAGTAGAAGAGATTATTTTACATGCAACCAAGGACAAAATATAAAGGTATGTTAAGAATGAAGTTTTAACCTCTATATTTCAACCAAGATCAGACATGGCAAGTAACTTCTTGGAATCTAAGTTCCAATGCACCACTTTGATAAACTCATTGGATGGATTGGTTGGAAACTACAAACAAGGTTCTAAATGACACAACATCAGGGACATGGCACCTTGCGAGCATCCAGCAAGCCACTAAAGGTTTTAATCAATCCTACATACCATGAGGACTTGACAATTTAGTCTTATCCATTTATATACCAACCCGAATGAAAAACCGGTTGGAGTCGCCTTCGAGTTCTCCTTTCGGATGTGTCTCTTAGGCAGGCCCCTCTAAAGGTAAACAATAGCGAGCAAGCACATCTGTAGTTCGATCGACCTTCGTTTAGAAACAAAGGGAGAACACACGCGATATACCTAACTCACACTCACAAAGTGTTTTTTTTCAATTTCAAAACCCAAATCAAAGTGTGTATGGGCAATTATTTACGCAACTTAATGTCACCAAAAGCCTTTTGATTCTCAAGATCGCCGTGAGGCGCGAGAGAAGCGCATACGTTTTTTGAAGATATTACTTTGTGTAAATAATTACAAAACAATAAAGGCATATATTCATTTTATCCTTCAAAGCAATGATTTGATTCATTTTAAAACACCAAAGGAAAGATGAAGATTGCTTGTTCGATTTTAGCCCAAATTGAAATCTAGTAGGTATCTAAGTTTCAATTTTAACCCTTTGCAAATGAAAAATCAAAATGTTCTTTTTAGACCCAAACGAAAGTTAGTGTCCTAAAAATGAAAGATAACAATTTCGTGAAGAAGTGTTAAACAAACACTTAAAGCGTTTAAAAACACTTTGATTTTTCAAAATATCCTCCTTCTTTCGTTTTCCTCTGCTAGCCTTGTCTTCCTCGCTTTCCTTCGTTTGTACCTCCTTCATTAGTCTTTGTTTCCCTTAGAAGTTGATATGTAGCGTATCTTTTCAAAGGAACACAACGCATCAATTATGGAGTGAGAGTTAATATCACGAGACAGGGGACACCATTTTTGCATTTATTAATGTCTACAACCAATTTCAACACCTGTCGTCTAGTACTAAAGTTGGAGTATGCATTTATTTACCTTGTCAATCATATTTCCTTTCACCTGATTCATTTCTTCACTAAGATCCATGTTGCAGTGCGTTGATGGGTCAGTAAATCTTGAACAATATTCATAAGAATAGATACAAAATAGGTAGGTGTGCGTGGACAAGCAAAGAAGGTAGATCAAAGTGGTAATTATTTTGAACTCATTAAATGAACTGCTGCGAGTCCAAAACCAACAAACATATCAAAGTGAAGTTTAAAAATAGAAAGAAAAAAAAAGATAATTCGTAGGTATAAAGCTTGAATAAGCAAACATATTTAGTAGGCGCGACCACTCAAAGAGACTTTAAGACTGAATGAAGTTGGCAGGTGTAAAAAACTATCTCCATTGTCTTCTAATGAAGAGAAATGGCTGTGGGAAGTGTGCAGTAGACTAAGGCAGAACGCATAAAAAAACAATATAAACAAACATACAGCTAGCGACCAAGCTTAAGACACAGAGAGGGTGCACAGACTACAATCTGATAGAAATGTTACGCCACTTGCAAGGTACCTGCTGAATGAATTTATTGGGAAACTTCAGGCGATCTTAAGTAGATGATTTTAGCAGGTGCGGCATTAAAAACCTATAAGTGAATGCCACTAGCAGGTGTAAGACCGGATTCCACAACCTTTGCTAGCATCAACCTACAGTAAGTGTAAAAGCCTAAGTTTTCAATCAGTGGTTATCTCAGGAAATGCGTTGATTGCAGGATATGCGCGCAGATTAACTGTTCACCAGATAAATGTCATATGTAAAAAAAAGCTTTTAAGCAATGACTAGATATAAAAAGCAGCGACCAGAAGTATTCTCAAGCTAACGCATTTGGCAGGTGAAAAGGCATACGCCATAACCATTACCAGCATCCCTTTTACCTACCTGCGCCACTCATGAAGCCTTTAAAACACAACATAAACATTCATAATAGTTTCCAGTGCCACGATGGATATGCATATGAAGTGATGTGGAGACATAGACGGGTAAGCTGCATCCTAAAACTCTTAAAGAAAAGCTTTTATAAACTATTTAAAAACTTCTAGAAACTTTCAACCATATACTCTTGGCATCGTTCAGGCAGATAAGAACTTTTTATTTTTCAGTATTTTAACTCATATTGACTGGTTCTTGAGGGAAATTAGAGCAGATAGACAGGAGATCGAACTTCTTGTTGGATTGGAATTGATAGTAATCTACGATAACGAATTCCATTAAATGTTGAAGTAATCTGCCGTCCATCTACATTCCTTGTTCTTCCTGATAAAGAAAGAGAATTTTTTTGGCGCGAAAATCACCAACAAATATCTAAAATCAGAGACAATAGACCATACACATAACAACATAGCAACAGTAGAATTAATGGGTCTGATTGATTATGACTATTAGTACACAAAAAAAAAAGATCTGCAATGTATGGTCGTTGAGATTGGTATCAATAATGGACAAGGAATGGGTAACCGTATCTGGGATAGGTCAACAAGCACTCATAGAAATGACATAAACATAGATCTCACCCATAAGGAATCTGAATTTCATGGTAATTATACTACAGAAGAATCCTGGGGTGGGCTTCAAGATTCTCAAGAGTGGCAGAAGAAATTCAAAAGAGAAAGGTCTCCTAAAAATAATTAGATAAAAAGATCTGATGAGAACCCACAAAGGTCATTAAAAAAAAACCATCTATGTCATCTGAAACAAAGAAGATAAATAAGTATGCAAGTGATAGAACAAAGTTTTATTTATCTAGATTGAACAAAGCACCCGAATTAGCAGTAAACATAGACAAAGTCTAAAACTGATTGTGCTTAGAAAATGTTGGTTCAAAACACATAGAAAAAGAACGAGAAACAATAATAACTAATGTGAATGTTCTTTCAAATGCCTAAAATGTAGGTTTGTGGCTTGTCTTTTGAATTCAATTCAAACAAACAAGTCCAAGCGAGCCCTCCTTCTAGCACCAAACTGTGGTACCTAAAAATCTGCAAGTGAAACCCATCTCAAACACTCATTAGAAGGGTTAGTTTAAACCTGCAAATCTGCAAATACCTCTATGAAATAACATGCCTATGCTCAAGAAATGTCACAAATAACAGAAAAAAGATCAAGAAGACATTACAAAAGCAAGACAATCACCTATTCCATATTGGATTGGTGTAAAATGTGCAAATGACCCTTTCCCAATCCTTGATCAAAGCTTAAAATGATGCAAATGTCTATGATGAAGAGCAAGATTAGTTCTCAAACCAAGAGAGTAACCTTGCATGAAAGTTGTAAATGATTTGTTGAAGAATGATGCCTCTACTTAAAGATTTTCAAATGCTAAGAGTTGAAGAGGGACCAATGTGGGACTAAGAAACAGGCCAATAGGAAGAGGCCACTTGTCAAGTTGTGATAGGTTTGAGGATGTGCAAGATTTGGGAAATGTGCCCAAGAGAGGGAGTTTCAAATTCAAATTTGTGCCATGAATGCTGAGTTTGACTTTTGGAAGCGGACATGTAAGAGCCATGTAAGAGCTCATAAATGACTTATTGGATGTACATTTCAACTTGCCTTTGAATTCAAACCTGATGGAATATTCCTCATGGATGCCATGTTGAGTGAAAATGATGATTTAATAAATCAATAAATTGATTTATTTGTGCAAGTGGCATAATCTAGAGAATGCAAGTGGTTAGGATTAGTATTTAATCATTGTTAGGTTAGCTTAATGATGATTAGGTGAGTTTGATTTTCATGACTTAAATATTTGATTTTTTTAAATTAGAAAAGGATGAAATATGGATTTGGAGATTTACTTAAATAAAGTTCTGGTTTATTTAATTAAATGGATAATGCAAGATAAAGGTTGAATGATTTATGAGAGATGAAATGTTATTATTTGATTAAACCATTGGATTGACCTGTATGCATATTTTGCGTGTCTACAAAAAGATACTATTATTATGTGTACAACTATCAGGGTAGCAATGCATACGCATTGGAGTACTTTTTATTAATAGTTTATCCTATCATAAATATAAAAGACGAGCACAATAAATACCTTGTACTTTTTCATGAAATGTCAAGGATTGTCAACCTTACAGTCTAACATTGAGCATAAAAGAACCATTTGTAATCTTCATACACAACTCTAGTTGAAGGACAAACAACTTGTCACAATCAACTCTCTTAAGTGGATGTAAGGGTATTGATGTTTTTGCTGATGGTTATGTTACAACACAAGTGCACTATTTCAATTTGAGGGCTCAAAGATTATTGTTGGTCAATGTGTGTTGGCTAATTAAAAAGTACTTGGTTCTTTCTTGCAGTTATTGGTTACTTTGTTATGCTCTTTGGTTTTTGTAGCTGTAATTTTATGGTTTTAGGGTTGGTTCTTTTGTTGCTCATGCAACAACTTGTTTATGTTTGTTGAATCTCTTTTCTTTGAGAGATTTTGGTTGCTATATCTATCTTTTTTGTTGTTGCTAGCAACAATTCTTTGTATCTTCTGAATTTCTTATTCCAACAAAAGAAAGGTTTTATGATCATCTAAAGTTGAATATTTGTTATATTTTAAATAATAATATATTATTTTTATAAAACAAATAATTTATTCTGTTCAAATGTCAGATCATTTGTGTTGGATAAAAAGGTTAGAGATAACAAGATTTGTGGTTATCAAAAAGTATTGAGATCATTTAGGTTACATATAAGTTATGTTTTAAATAAGAATATGATATTATTCTAACAACAAATGATATTTTTTTGTTCAACTACTAGGGATATCATGATTAAGTTTTGGTTGAATCTTTAAAAGTCAATTTTAAGACACTTCTCACGAAATGTGATGGTGTGGTAGGTTGTATGACGAGTCACACCTTTAACCTTAATTATAGATAAATATAAGGTCAATTCACAGTTTTAAAAAATGGAGATCCTACTATATTCCACATAATCACTATATGCTTTCAAAATTAACTTGCACAACTAGATAATGGTCCCTCTCCTTGAATAGATATAGGAGATCCAACAATATATGAAAAAATGACGATGAAGAGGAGAATTGGCTTACGTTAAACGCACAAAAGAAAAAGAAAAGGTGTAGAGATTCAACTACGAGTTCACTTCCAACGATACAATTTATGATCCGCAATGACGATTTTGGCAGTGAGCAAACTCACATTTTGCTAACCAGGGCTTCATGTCACTAGCCTCCAACAAATAGCCTATATTCTTTACCATTCTAAACTCCATCTTGCCGCCTGATTGATGCACATAGTTGTCCAATTTGCTGACATTTACATTTATGTCAGTCTGAAAATTGTACTACGGTAAGCGATTTTGAATTTCTTCCTACTGCTTCTTATTCAGAGCAATCAATTTTTTCGCCAGGACAGACTTTGAGCAGGAGTTGAGGACTGAACTTGGTAGTTCCCGCCCCAACCATTCATTGCCCTATTTTGGCACTAAAAATCCATTTAGGCGGGATTTTGGTAGTGTGGGAAAGGAGTTTGACGTGGGAAGTAAGAAAGGTTTTTAAGCAGGATTTAGTTGAGTTTTAGGGAGAATTAAAAAGCATTAAGAAACAAAGGAGATCGCAGAGCAGATAGGGAGGGAGAGGATACAGAAAAAAGACTTTGAGAGTAGGGAGAGAATACATTAACCTACAATTTATGTAGATTTTCCAACGATGTAATTAAAGAAGATTGCTTAATTTAGTATTGCCAATTGTTGTATTGTGGGGGCATTTCGATTTACAAATGATATACTTAAATGTGTGTAAGGATGGGCTATTTTGTGTATGTGGAAGTGCATGTGTATGTGTATTTGTGCAAGTGGTCTCTATGATATCATTAGATCGATGCTTGTAATTGGGTTTTAGGAAAATTTATCATCAGCAATTTACAGTCGGAAAATTCACTGCCAACAATTCACCGTGGAAAAATTCACGGTCATGACAAATACACTTCAAGGAAAATTCACCACTAGCAATTCACCGCCGCAGAAAACTCATCGCATTAAAAGTTTGTGATTAATTTTCCATAGCAGTGAATTGCTGGTGGTGAATTTGTCATGGCGGTGAATTTTCCTGTGGTGAATTGTTGGCGGTGAATTTTCCAACAGTGAATTTGCCTGATGCCAAACGACTGATGTATTGTTGTGTCGGTTGTTTAAAGTGATTCGACCTTACATTTTCTTAGTTATAACTGATGTTTTTACTGATTCTCTTATACATAGACATATAAACATTGATATTATTGTAATAATGTTGAAACTACAACATTATTGTTATGTTGAAACTAAACATATTTATTAGTTGGTATGAGTTTTTCATAGATTATTAAGATTGTTTTTGGACATATTTATTAGTTGGTATGAGTTTTTCATAAATTATTAAGGTTGTTTTTGGATTTAACTGTATTTTTTCAATTAAGAAATGATGTTTCAGAACACATTCTGTGATCCATTGTAAAGAAGAAGAGAGTGAAAGAATAGATTACAGACAAAATCTTAAAAAAAACAGGAAAAATAAAAACAAGAGAATCATTGATTGATAAAAAACATGATATGAAGAAATAATATAAATAAAAAACAAATACAATTGAATCCAGAAACAATCTTCCCTGATTAAAATCCAATCATTTTAGGACACAAGGGACCACGGACGAAACGATTCTATCCGGAAATCTGATTCTGTAAATCTTTTCAAACTAATTATTTAAACTTGCCTGTGCACGAGAAACTCGTTTCGTTATCTTCTTTTGAATTTTTTAATGAATTTACTTTACAGATAACTTTGGAAGTAATGTACATAAACAATAAAATATATAGTCTTTGCTATAATCATGCATTTTTTTAATCGACTCTCAATGTGGGTTTGTCTCTTGCCAGCCCAGACACAATAAACTATCAGTCAACCAAAGACTACATTATTGTTTAATACAGTAAAGCGATTTCAAACAGATTGGACTTACAGGGATGAAAAGACACCTTTAGTTATAAATTAAATCTGCAGTTCATTTGGACCACTGGACTTTTTCTTTGAAATGCAACGACGTTGGAAAAAGTGATAAGAATAGTTTTTTAATATTCATTGATTTGCTACTATCTTCCTTCAGTTGCTGTAATATGTAGCTGGCCCGGCACACTGGTCATGCATTCACATGCTTGGCTTTTCAGTCCCGTAATGGAACAAGGGAAGAAGCAACTTCATATGCTTATGTTTCCCTGGCTGGCACAGGGTCACATCTTACCTTTCATGGAGCTTTCCAAAAGGCTCGCTAATCATGGAGCCAAAATCTCCTTCCTTTCCACGCCGGCTAATATTTCCAAAATCAGGCCATTGTTGATGGAATCAACTGGAACAATCGATTTGGTGGAGCTGGCGCTGCCGTCAGTTGAAGGGCTGCCAGCGAGTGCAGAGAGTACCGCCGACGTACCCAACAAAATGGAAAGTATATTAAAGACGGCTCTGGACGGGTTGGAGAAGCCTTTCGAGGAGGTCTTACGCAAGCTTTCACCGGATTACGTGGTCTACGACTTCTCACAGTACTGGGCTGCAACCGCTGCAGCCAGTTGGGGCATTCCGGCCATCCACTTCCTCATTTTCAACGCTTCATTCACTGGCTATCTTCTGAATCCGAAGCGTGTGACGGAAGACGACACGTCGGTGGAGGAAATGAGCACGCCGCCGCCGGGGTACCCATCTTCCGTCGTCGTTTGGCGACCCTTCGAAGCGCGCCGCATGGTGGGGCTGTACAACGAGAAGAAGGTAAAAGTCCGACTCATCGACCGCTGCATAAGATCAATTCTAGACAGCTCCTTTCTAGCCATCCGATCCGCGGTTGAAATAGAAGGCAAGTTTATACAGTATCTGGAGGAAGCAACCGGAAAGTCGGTGCTTCCCGTCGGTCCTCTTGGGCCGGACCTTCCTGAGGGAGGCAGAGTTAAGCTTTCCGAAGAGGAGTGTTACTGCCTGAGATGCCTCGATCAACAGGCGCCTTCCTCTGTGGTTTACGTCTCATTTGGCAGCGAGTGTTTTTTCTCAAAAGATCAGATTTCTTCCATAGCGCTCGGCGTCGAGGCAACGGGTGTACCGTTTTTGTGGGTGCTGCGTTTCCCTCGGTTTTCACACTGCGAAAAATGAAAGCATGTCGGAGGAGAGAATATTACCAGAGGGCTTCGAGTCTCGAACACGGGACCGGGGCCTTATTTACAGAGGGTGGGCGCCGCAGCTTCACATTCTGTCGCATGCGTCGGTGGGGGGATTTCTGAGCCACTCGGGCTGGAGTTCCGTGTTGGAGGCAGTGAAGTTCGGGGTGAGGCTTGCGCTGCTGCCAATGGCGAACGATCAGGGCCTCAACGCCAGACTTACGGCGGAGGAACTGAGAGTTGGAGTGGAGGTGGAAAGGCAGGACGACGGAAGCTTCACAGCTGAGCAGATTCGAGCTGCCCTGCTCAAGATTATGAACGAAGAGGAAGAAGGAATTCGTCTGAAATTCACAATCAGTGAACTGAGAAAGTCCATATTTGGCGAGAGTGGGTGTGAAGAAAGATGTATCCAACGCCTGATTCACATCCTCTGTGAACGAAAAGGTGCTCTCAACACCGTCATCTGATGAAATGTTAACCATTGTTTTATGTTTCGGTCGTTTGGTTTGATCTGTCATGTTGGGTTTGGAATTCAAAGGCTTATCGCCACTTGGGGATATGTGAAGAATAATAACCAATGAACGGTGCCGCATGCGTCGACGGTGCTACCTCTTAAAGATACGCTTTTCTAGTGTCATGACTGGTTTTTATTTTATAATATAAATATTATTTATTTATTGTATTTCATTATTTATTTTAATAACTAGCAATTGCACCTTGGTGTGCAATGGGTATGCCGAAGATGTGTGGAAGGTTCAATATTGAAAAATTTGGTCCATATTTTGGATACCATTGTGTAATACATGAGATCTAATGGTAGATCATTTAGCAATTATGCATTCACTTACAAGGGGCTGAAATACAAGAGAAACAATATCTTTGAATTAGGAAGATAATTGGGCTCTATTATCAGTAGGCTAATGTTATGCTTGCAATAAATGACCTACAAAATTGACCTTCAAAGAGCCATTAGAAATATTGTTCGATTAAGTTGCAAAATTAATGAATTAGTTGAAATAGATACTACCTATATGAATAAATAATAGTTGAGACACCATCTTAAAGACAAACTTCTTCACTAGGCAATGGCCATGAGAGATGGCCACCTATGTAGTAACAAATTTGTAAGATCTGTGCCATCTACAACAGTGGACTAGACATTAAATTCAAAGCAAGCAGCATCGAAATCACCATAAAGTTGATTGTATAGAGCCTTTGCAACCGTCGTCTTGCCAATATTGCCAATATCCAGCTTTAACAACCTCTTCCATTGAATTGAGATATAATTTCTTGGTAGACATTACAAAAATACTAATTATCCTGGTTCATCTCTACAATTCGTTGCTAGGAAAGTTGGAAAATAAAATTGACATATAATGTGAAAGATAATATTTGGAAAATAAATCTTACACATTTTGAATTATCCAAGAGAAAAACTGAAAAATCAAACATTCTTTTATATATTTAATGGAACAACATCTTGAGAAAAATTTGTCGATATTAGAAATAATTAACATTTAAGAATTGCAATAGTCAAGAAAATAAATGTTACTACTATTAAGCCAGCTCTCCACGGTTACAAAAGGTGTGTCCATCTATCAAACCTTTTGTCCATGTGTCTTGTCTTTCGCACCACATTTTGTATACATGCATAATACTAAATAATGAAGAATAAGAAGACAAGTTGAGATTTATTGGAGAGCTAACTTAGTAGGAGGGCATGATTGCCATGGTAGGTGATGGAATTAACGATGCACCAACATTAGCAAAGATTACAATGTCGAGTTATGTTCTAGAGTGCTTCATTAATTCAAATATTTTGAGAGCATCCTTGGAAATTCCATGTTGTGCATATCCTGAAATCATTACATTCCATGAGATGACATCTCTTTGGAGCATTTTGTCAAACTGTGAACATGCCTTTTCTATACTTCCACATTTTGCATACATGTCCACCAGGGCAATTGCAACTACAACATCTGATAAAATTCCTCTTTTCTTTGTGCTTTAATGGATGTCCATCCCTTGTTCCAATGCTCCTATTTTGGCACAGGCAGGAAGGGAGAATGCTGGAAAAAGTTGTGGAATCTGGCTTTACACCTACCAATTGCATTTGCTTGAAAGTTTCTAAAGATTTAAAAAAATCCATTTTGTGCTTATCCTGCAATCATTGCATTCCATGAGATAACCTCTCTTTGAGGCATTATGTCAAACAGTTTACGTTCCTTTTCTATGCTTCCACATTTTGTATATATGTCTACCAATGCATTTCCAACTATAATATTAGAAAAAAATCATCATTCCATGATGCTTTGATCGTTGTCCATACCCTGTTCCGAAGCTCCCATTTTGGAAAAGGTAGGGAAGATACAGGTAAAGGTTGTGGAATTTGGCTATACAATTGCCAATTACATTTGCTTGAAAGTTTCTAAAGCCTTTTCAACAAATCCATTTTGTACATATCCTGCAATCATTACCTCTCTCTCCCTCGATGGTGCTGTGCAAACAGTAAATGAAAAAAAATAAAAATTTAATGGAACAGGGTATGGACATTCATCAAAGCATAAAGTATACAAGAATTTTTGCAAATGTTGTTGCAACTACCCGCATAGACATGTATGCAAAATGTGGGGTATTTACATGTGATATTTTAATTCTTGTTGTTGGGTTATAACTCAAACTTGGAGGGCTTCTGCAAACCTTTTAACTTCATTTTTCTTTTCCATTCTTTACAGGAACCTGCGCGCCTAGCATAATGGCAAAGTTGGGTATTAGACATTTGCAAGAAGAAAATGTACAACCGAAAGCATGTGTTGAATGAATAAGAAAGGAATTATCAGACTATGAGAGCTTAAAAGTCATGGCATTAGAAAAAAAAGATTTGAGATAGACTTTGGAGGCATTGAATCAACAATTGTCTGTATTTGACACCATAGATTTATATCCAGAAAAACACAAACCCTTGGTGGACTTAGCTGTGAAGGCTTACTTGGCAAGGATTGTGGGTAAAATACAAACCAAGAGTGCTCTTCGGCAGGAGAAAGATACACACAAAATGGATTTGCTTAATAGCCCTCTTCTAGCTATGGAAGTGTTTGACAAGGTCCCTCAAAAGGCTTGAGAAATTACCAAGCAATTGCATTTGTCAAGTTTAAAGCTACATTTCGCCACCTTTCTAACATCCTCCCTGCCCATGCCAAAATGGGAGCTTTGGAATAGTATGGTCATCTATCTTTGATAGATTTAATGAGCTTTGGTAAGGATATTGGTAAGAAACTGGTCAGGTTGATTTCGTTTCCGCCATAATTTAATCGTTTGAAGACATTTTTGTTTTCAAAGATGTGAAACAATAATAAATGTCATTACAAGATTTTTATTTTGAGCTATTTGTTGTATGCGTTAAAATGTTGGTGCGTTCTAATTTTTTTCCCAGGACGACTAATTTAATTATACTCTAAAACTAAACTGAAGATGCCTTAAACAAATGTCATCTGCAGGCCAACAATGATTGTAGGATATGCACAAAATGAATTTGTTGTTTATAAATTTCCAAGAAAATTCAGAGATAGATGAATACCTTCTTCAGTGGAAGACCTAAGCAGGTTATTCCAACAACACGACGAAAAATTAGGAACACCGTGAAAGGTAGGAAATTTTTCAGATAAACAACTCAACTCTTCAGCTTGTCGTATGATTTCAAGGACGATGAGTTTTGTAGAGAAAATTCCATGCCATATGCGATACACATGAGAAAATATTTGATACACATAAATGTGGCGGTGAAAGAATGCTATGCAGGTTAGATGAGATTGAACACCTCATAAATGTCATCCACCTATCTATCACATCGTTTATGCACAGTACTAAATTCTACAATTGTTAATGAAGCCAAACTTTGATTTCCTGTACACACAATTTGAAATTGTCGAGTCCATTGGTGAGGATGAAGTAGATGGTCTTGCATGACCTCTCCCAAATTTGAGACCCTTGATAGACAAAATGGGCTTGGGAAACTTCATTGAGGGAACACCTTCAACATAATAATTATAAGTCTATAATTAATATCAATTTAAAGAAAATATGAAAAAGTAAATATGAGAAGATTGGATGAAATAATAGGTAGAAAAATTAGATTTGAATATTTTATAGTGGTTTGGGGGATAGGGGGCTAGCTTGATTGGCTAAAGCATCATGTTGTAGGCAAGCTTGGTCATGAGGTCTAGTCTTCCCCCAAACTTGTGGTATCAGAGGGCATGTCACGCCAGTGCCACCAATCATGTGAAAAAAGTTTACTAGGTGCATTGTAGGGGGATAAATAACAGTCTAAAATAAATAAATAAATATTTTATAGTGGAAATTAAGAGAGGAGAGGATATAATATAAAAGTAATTTAATAGTCCAAAATATTAGAAATACCACATTTTAGTTTATAATTCCATGTTATTATCTTAAGGTGTTAGTTATTAAATAAATTAAATATAAGTTAGTGATTTTTTTTACATTGGTAATAAATAATTAGTAAGTAATTTTAATTAAGTTATAAAAAAATTTGTGTTAGTTTGTTGGGATATGTTTATTTTATGTAAAAGTTTTTATAAAGTTAATGTAAATTAATGATATTCAAAATTATTGTTCACACACACATACACACACATATATGTAAAAATAAAAGGTGTAATAATTTTTCGGTTTAGTATGCTTATAATTTTTATAATTTAAACCAATATTTTTGAAAAAGTGAATAGGGCAACAAAATGTCCCTAAAGCATTCACTATAGGTCATGTTCATTGATCTCACACTCTCACGAGCCCAAAATGTTGACTTGGGAATACATTTTTCCTTAATTCTAATTTGATGATAACTTGATCTAAGATTAAGTTTTATAAAATATATAGCTCCATTCAATTAATCTAGTAAATCATCAATGGCTAGGATAAGAAACTTATATTTGATGGTGCACTTATTGGGCTCTATATAGTTTTATCACATGCGCTAAGTGTCATCCTTCTTACTCACCATCACCACAGGAGATGAGTAAGCACTCTAGCTATGCTTAATAACATCCACTTCTAGTATCTTTTGAACCATCTGAACACAATCTCACTTTTTATATATATGGGTACCTATAAGACATGTTGTTGGATGGTTGGCTCCCTAGTACTAACTAAATGGTGTATCTTTGTTCATTTTAGGAGGAAATCCTTTAGAAATATCTCCAAAAACCAATAAGTGATAATCTATAATTTCTTAAATGGATTTGGCTAGGTAAGATCATTTGATTGATAGGAACTGTTAATGAAAATAATTGGGCCTCAAATCAGTTATCCTCATTTTTAAGAATTTATTGCATTTGTTGAGAGCTTACTATCTATGAGAACCTTGCACACATCCCTCTTAGTTTGACCATCCTACTTTTTTAGTGAAATATCATGAATATCTACTAGAAGTTCATGTCAAATGTTCCCAATGTAGTGAGCCACTCTACTCCCAAGACTATATTTGCTACATCCATGGGAATAATAAATATTGGTCAATCAAGTTGATACTCTCCCATAGTCAATTTAATGTTATATCATTTTCTTGAACAATGGACAATACCCTCATTTATAATTTGGACCTAAAATTTTGGAGTGGGATATATAAAATAGTTCAAATGAGCAACTGTCTTCTTGTTAATAACATTGTAAGTGCTTCCCAAATATATCAATACTATTACCCTCTCTTTCTTTAGGAAACTCGCCACCTTGAGAGTTTGTGGTGTGTTAGCTCTAAGTGCGTGACAAAAACAAGTTGGTTGAGAATCTCGCTATTATTTAGATCTGTTAGAGTGAATAATTTATCTATTCACTATACTTAAGTGTACTTAGGTTAATGAGGTTAGACAACATCTTGTCTAACTAAATGTGTAACCTTTTAGACCTCTAGAGGTTACCAAGTTATTTGGTAAACCTCATGTGCTACCTTTTTTAGGTTGGAAGACTTTCCATCTCACCTCAAGGGTCACTCAACACTTAGCATCAAGGTTGATGACTTGGTCAAATAGGTTGTTGGTTTGCACATTGCTAGTGATCCTAAGGTTAACACCTATATAGGACACTTGTCTACTCATTTTTTCCACTACATGGGACACTTGTCATTCCACATGATAGGTGGATTGCCTCTTCCTTGCCTATATATGCAAGGCTTCCTCATTTGTACATTTGGGTAGACTAAATACAATATTTGCATTGTTCATTTTGCTTTCCTTTTATCTCCATGACCTCCTAATTCTTATAAGATCTAATTAATTTTCACCCTCTAATTGTCACCTTTTAGTAGGCTAAGGGGGTGACTATGTAGGAGAGTTTTTATTTCTTATATTTACTAAACCTTTCCTTTTATTGACCACAAAATTTTCTTATACCTACCTTGTCATAATAATTGCTTATGCCATAGAATGTGGATGAAACACATGTACCTCATATTTGATGTATTCCTTTAAACCCTCTAAGAATGATTCCTTCAAATTTTCCTCTACAACATTCTTCACTCTTAAAGACAGTTTAGAATTGATGGATATAATCCTTGAATGCACTTATTTGTTATAACTTGGTTGAACTAGCTATCCATAATATTGTCACCATAGTGTGTAGTGAGTTTCTCCTAGAAACATACCATGTAACAACACACATTTCTTTTTCATCTCTTCACATAACCAAAAATACCAAATAAGTTGGTCAAGACCCAACTATAAGAATTCCATTGTAACCTTTTATGACAAGGAACATGATAAAGATCAAAGAATTGCTCCATTTGGAAAAACCAACTGGTCATATCTTTGCCATCAAACTTTTACATATCCATCTTTGGTGTGAAGTGCCTAGCCATAGAGTTATTTGAGTGATGATCCATCTTGAAATTGAAATCAAACCTACCAACATCATGTCCGTTAGAAGAATCATTTTCTTCCCAATTCTTATTATGCAAAGCTACTCCCTTAGAATTCATATCGCTCATAAATGAATCCACTTTTCTTGATAATGCATTGATATCTTCTATCATCACTATCATTTCCTTCATCTAGATTGATTAAAATTGGTGATTTCATCCTTCATATCATTAGGAGAAATCCCCTCAATTTTTATATCATTCTTTTCTAGAGATTTTCTAGGTGTGAGAGGATTCTTTTTGCCTCTTGTGGCAAGCCTCGCCATGATGAGGAAAAACATTATGCAATAAATTATACTCAAGGCAAATCCAATAAATTTTTAAAAATACAATAACTTACCAATGCCTAGATCATACTTAATAAAAAAATCTCTAATAATTCATTAATTTATATCCTTCAGGGGGGATTCAATGGAAACCCTAGTTTTGTAATAACTTTATGAAAACAACTCCAAATGTCTCCAAATTAGGATTGTATGTGAATCAATGCACCCTTGTTCAATCCTCCAAAAATTTAGGAAAACAATTTTGAAAACGCTGAGTATAAGATAAATCCTTGAATTATGCTCTAGTTGCCTTTAAATATATATTGTAGTGGGTTCAATATAACCTTGAAAACCTCCATAAGAATTAGTTAAAAGTGTCAAAATTATAGAGATATGTACTTGCAAAAATGACTTCCAAAATAAAAATTTAGCTTGTCTTTACTTCCATGGAGTCAAGATCATGCTTTGATACCACTTGTGATGAAATAAAATGCAAAAAAGAGGAAATATGCTACAATACTTGATAATATTTGAGAATAATAAGTTATTTCAAGGGGAAAACCTCCAAAAGTTTCCAAGAATACAAATTGTAATATGATAATAATAAAATAACTAGTAGCTTTTATATATACCCTTCTTAAGCATTGGATGCCACCAAACTGACTCAGATACTTAAATATAACACCTAAAATAACATAAAGATCTAAATAATAATAATAATCAGATAACCACAATCAATTACTCATAACCTTATGCACACTATAAAATTAAGGGAATATCATACCGTGACTTGATGAAATTAGTTTGTTCAAGATAGATTAGTTGAAAAAAATATTGTAACTTGAAAACACATGATCTTATAAGAGATGTCCAATACTAGCAATCTCACCTCGATGTGCAATGGGTACGTCAAAGAGGTGTAGAACATGAGGTCAATTGGTAAATCATTTTAAAAATGATATTGTTTATATATTATTATTATTATATTAATTTTATTTTATATTTTTATTAAATACAATAATATTTATATATATTTTAATTTTATTTTATGTATTAACTATTATATTCACCACATACTCTAACATATATATATATATATAGACTACATGAATCGGTCAAGTATCTACCCCCTATAAACTACAGTGGACATGGTAAACTTTTTTCACGTGACCGGTGGCATTGGTGTGACATGCCCTCCAGTACCATGAGGACGATGGGGAGACTAGACCTCGTGACCTCTTGCCTACAACAGGATGCTTTTACATTCTATAACATATTAACATACATATAGTTTTTTTTTTCCTAATCTATCCAAAAATCAATTAAGCTATGAGATTTTTTATAAATTAATTTAATTTGATATATATAGAAATATATTAATTATTAATTATAATAATTTCATATTTATATTTAATATTTTGTATTATAAAATACAATATATAGTAATAATATAACCTATATATACTATTATATATAACAATAAATATAATTACATTATATATAATTTAATCTCTATTATATAAAATATACAATATATTAATTATATTTTGTATTAAATAAGAATATAATAATTATTAATTAGTAATTATATATATATATTTAAATTATTTTTTTAAAGTGTATAATATGGAATAATAATAAATAATATAATTATATATTTATATATTTTTTTTATTATACAAAATTTAAAATTTACATTATATAAATTAATTATGCTAATATATACTTAACTATGTAGGGTAAAGGATGTCATAAAGTTAAAACCTAGGTGTGGTCATTATTAATATCTTGGTCATAATTTTTATTTTAATAAACATACTCTAAAACCCTCGCGACACCTTATTTTCAAGCTCCAGCTTGCAAAATTGGAGGAGTGAAAGGTCAATACCAGCTAGGAAGAGTTTGGAGGAGCAGAAACCAATAGTGGTGGGAAAGCAGTAAAAAGTGACTAAAAATAGCCAAAAAATTGGTGAAAAATGATGAACGGCTAGATTTGTTTAACTACCTTGTAGGGCCTTTTGAGGCTTTTCAATTGTTCATAGACAAATTGAATTTGGAAAACTCAAATAAGAATATGCCTTCGACATAAAAATGATGGAACACCAATTACAAATATCCTCCATATCACTACTTAATATTACCTTTATTAATTAAACTCCAAACTCTTAGATAAACTTTATGAAGGTCTGCACATATATTATTCCATGGAGCTTTATAAAACTCATATGAAATCCATCCATGTCAGAAGTTTTATCGTTTGACATAATAAATACTATCTCACAAATATCATCTTGTCAGAAACTGATCACAAAGAATACTTTAAGAGTTGGAAACTTGACAGAGATTCTTGATTTTAAATGAATGATATTATGCACACATGTAAACAATAACAGTTTTGTGCTTCGAAATTACAACATATCCACTCATTAATATTTACCGACAAGATCTATCTACGTATTGGCTTGAATCTCGTAATATATGATGGACATTTTGAACCATTCAATTCTTTAAATCTCTTAAAACACTGATTATTTCAATCTTCTTCCTTTCTGAATTTTTATATAATAGGTTTATGTTACAGATAACTTTGATAGTAATGTATTCATTTAGTACTTTTTACTAAATATTAATAATTTTTAATATTAATTACAATTTTATAATTAATATAATTTTTAAAAAAATGAGAAAGTTGGATAAAATAATAGATAGACTTAGAAAAATTAGATAAATATAAATTTTTAAAATGAAAGTAAAAGAAGAGAGGGAATGAAATGTTATAAGTAATTTAATAGTCAAGAATAAGAATATTAAAAATATGACATCTTAGTTTATAATTAAGATGTAATAATAATCCAATATTTTAGTATGTTAGTTATTACAATATCTTAGGATGCTAGTTACTAGCACTTGTACCTCAACAAGGTGCAATGGTTATGTCGATAGGAGGATATAGTTCGGCAATATATTGAAGGGCAGGGGTAAAAATTGAAAACAAATGTAAATTTGAATCTACAAAATGTATACATTTGAATCAACTATTCCCCACAAGTATAATGCATGCATTTAATTTTTAATTAACTATAATATAAGTGTAGCTTTATGCATCACTATATACTAAAATAAAAAGTTGTAAGCATGTCCAATCACCTTATCTAAAGACCCCAATCAAATGGATAGTCAGTAAAGCAATGTGAACACTAAGATGATTTGAATCATTTTGCATTTCTTCTAGAGCCATGAAATAAGTAAGATGATTTAAATCATTTTGCATCTCTTCTAGAACCATTGAACATGTAAGATGATTTAAATTGTTTTGCATATCTTTTAGAACAAATGGAGATGACGATCTATAAATTAGTTTGATTCACTTCAAAAAGGGAACACCTACCACGTAGTAATTAAAGAACCCTTGCAAGTGCTAAAAGTCAATTTTGATAGGACTTTGCGATGACAAAGACGAATATAGAGATTATATGTAAATATAAGTAGGTGACTCTTGGTGTAAAATTCATATAAATAAACTATAAATTTGATTCTCTTTTACTATAATATAAGGATACTTTCAAGAAACGAAACCAATTCTTATAGATAATTTCAAGAAACATGCTTGTGGTGAGTTCTACGAAAACATGCCAACTTATTGGGTGATGTTGCCAACTTTATGGGGAAGTCAGTAAGAATTTGCACACCATCAGCAGTGAAAACTCAATCCATTGATGTGGAAATGAACAAACACCGTAGATGTGATGGCTTAGTCCTTGATAAGAAATTGGTAAGCCAACAAACTTTTAACTGTAAGAAATATGATAACGAAGGTGACTGTTTGTCAAGAGAGAAGAAACCAGATACTAAGGATGTTAAATACCTAGAACTTATTGCGAATGTCCATATAATGTGTTGGTTGCAATGGTTACACCGATAGCACCTGATATAGTTTGGCAATATATTGAAGGGTGGGGGTGAAAAGTGAAAGAAAATGTAAATTTGAATCTACAAAATGTATACATTTGAATCAAATATTCCCCACAAGTATAATGCATGCATTTAATTTTTAATTAACTATAATATAAGTATAGCTTTATGCATCACTATATACTAATGTAAAAAGTTGTAAGCATGTCCAATCACCATATCTAAAGACCGCAATCAAATGGATAGTCAGTAAAGCAATGTGAACACTAAGATGATTTAAATCATTTTGTATTTCTTCTAGAGCCATCAAACAAGTAAGATTATTTAAATCATTTTACATCTCTTTTAGAACAAATGGAGATGACGATCTATAAATTAGTTCGATTCACTTCAAAAATGGAACACATTCCACATAATAATTAAAGAACCCTTGCAAGTAAGAAAAGTCAATTTCAATAGGACTTTGTGAGGACAAAGACGAATATAGAGATTACACGTAGATATAAGTAGGTGGCTCTTGGTGTAAAATTCATATAAATAAATTTGATTCTCTTTTACTATAATATAAGGATACTTTCAAGAAACGAAACTAATTCTTATAGATAATTTCAAGAAACATGCTTGTGGCAAGTTCTACGAAAACATGCCAACTTACTAGGTGATGTTGCCAACTTTATGGGGAAGTCAGTAAGAATTTGCAAACCATAAATGGTGAAAAATCAATCCATTGATGTGGAAATGAACAAATACTGTAGATGTGATGACTCAGCCCTCGATAAGACATCCATAAGCCAGCAAACTTTTAACTATAAGAAACATGATAACGAAGGCGACTATTTGTCAAGAGAGAAGAAACCAAACACTAAGGATGTTAAATACTTGGAACTTATTGTGGACGTACATATAATATGTGTTGGTTTATTCCAAGATTATTCAGGGCCACCAAGATGTGTGACATTCATGCCTCATTTTACATCCTGAGAATGGAGGAACTTTACACATTTCCTCTTTCTCCTTCCCTACCTCTATCTCTATCTCTTTATCTTTTCACCTATCTATACATCTCTATTACTTTCTTTCTCTCTCACTCTTGCCCCCTCTATCTCTATCTCCCTATCTCTCCTTCCCCCTCTCTATCTATACCTCATCACGTCTACCTCTTATCACTTTCTCTCTCTCACTCCTCTATCTCTTTCTATCTATATCTCTCTACATCTATTTCTCTATTGCTATCCCTATACATATATATCCTTTTCCTCTCCCCCTTTCTTCATTCTCTATCTTATTCACTCCATCTCTCCCCCCATCCCTTCTACTCTATATCTTTATCTTTATTTCTCACTTGATCTCCCTCTCACTCATCTCTTTATCTCTTTCTATCCATATCCTTCTCTACATATATCTCCCTATCTCTTTATCTCTTTTCCTATCCCTCTCTATCTCTCTATATCACCCTCTATTTATATCTCTCCCTCTCCCTCTCCCTCGCCCCCCTCTTCTTCTCTCTCCCTCTCTACATATATCTCCCTCTTCCCCATCTTCTATCTCTCCCTCCTCTACCTTTCTCTCTCCCTTTCTCTCCATCCCTCTCCCTTTCTCTCCCCATATCTCCCTCTCTTGCTCCCTCTTTATTCCCTTTCTCTCCTTTTATTGACAACCAAAACTTAAAAATAACATTTGTGTAGATGCCTCACTTGCCACTTAAAGTGATCAATGACAGATTTTCAAAAATATGCAATAGGAGCTCAACAACAACTAAACCACTTTGCATCTTCAAAAATTTGTAACAGTTGTCTGTAAAACACACACAAATATATGAACTTAGCAAGAAGACATATAAGGATTGCAATTCACCTCAATTGAATAGCTATAATATTATTTAAATTCTACACTTCTAAGAACAAAACATGCAGGGTTTTCTTACTTAATTCAACTGTGAAATTCCATTGAAGACATGACATGACTGGAGAAAATTTGAGTAGAGTGAAAAAAAAGGGTGTACATAAACACAATTAGTTGTTGTTTTGTTTAATTTTTGGGGTAGGAATTAAATTAAATATATATTGTGATTTGACAATATTGTTTACTATGATTTACTCTACAACTTAAGGCATTCATTTCAATGTCCATGTAGTGGTTGGAGGAATATGACCTACACCCGAATTGCAATAAGAATAGACCCAAAAAAGGTACAAATTTATTACAGAAAATGAGCAACAGTTGAATTGTAATGAAAATTGCACAAGAAACAAACTTGTAAGATGGCTAGTAGGTCAGTGGTGGAGCAACCAAGGTTTGAGTCTTAACTAATCTATCTTTTAGTCCTCTTTGCCACATTCCAATCGAATACCCCTGTTTCTAAACAAAGTATAAATGTATCCAAGAACAGTTATCTAACTGTAAACAAAGTATAAATTTAGTCAAGAACAGTTATCGTCATTTGAATTAATTGTTGTCGTTATTTATATGAATTTTTTAAATAAATTGAATTATTGTTAGTCTGCTAGTTTTTACTTGGGTTAAGTCTTCTATATTACTGGACAAAATATTGATAGTGACTAGACAAAATAACGCTCTGGTGTAGGGACAGACTCTTCAATCTTTGGCTACATTCTTCCAGCCTCTCGAGGAAATTTTGTCAGGGGTTGTAGTTGCAACTGCCTTCGTTGACATGCATGCAGAATGCAAAAGCATAGACAAGGCATGTGAACTTTTTGACAGAATGCCTCAAAGAAATGTAATCAATACTTAGCAATCTTCAATGAATATTGGAAATCAGAGATTGGAGATAAAATTTAACCTTTATTTCTTCGTTTAACTTTTGACAAAGTAAAATATTGATGTTCGATAGCCTAAAATCATACTGCTTGTTTTAATGCCTTTTCTTTCAGAAATTAAGAGTCAGACATGGCAACTGAATGATCTCATCTAGGAATGGTTTCTACATGGACAAATGGCTTCGTTCATCATGTAACCGACTTTGATTGGTTGTTAGGTCTGCCTGAAATTCCTTGTGGGGTAAGATTGCTCATAGAAAATATTTTCAGTTTTTGCTTTAGGAGCTAATTAAGATAAGAAAAAAATTAGATTTGAAGAAAAGGGTATAATAGGTGCAAATGAAATGGAGATCATCACGTTGAGATCAAATTTGAGCATGATGATTATCAGTTACCCAGTTGCTAGGACCTGGTGTTCCTAATCTATTTGTTAAGTGTATTCTTTATCTCAAGATCTGTTTATTTTATGTATTTCAAGGCAAAACTACACAAACATCTAAATTTGAGATTAGGCTCCCCTTCCCATGCAAAAAGAAAAAAAGATTTCATACCTCATATCAGAAAAGACAGAAACATAAGTAAACATTAGTAGCGATCTTTGAAGAAGCTCCAACCATCCAAGAGGAGGAGTTAATTTGAGAGGAATCTTCCATTGAATAGTTGCCTTTTCTTTCAGAAATCAAGAGTCAAACATGGCAACATAATGATCTCATCTAGTAATTTTCTACAACACTTCCTTCACCAGCCTCTGCCCCTCTTTCAATGGCAAACGCAACATTGAAACGCTAGACGAAACCCAAGTTTTGAAACTAAAAACAAAGAAAAATGCAGCATGCAAACTGCAGTAAAAGTTGTTAGTTTATTAAAACAAAAAACTACTTTATGTCCATCATATCATTCCTATCTCCAGCACATTGATCTTATCTTCAGTTTTACACAGCAAAAATGCCCATCGTTTTTAGCCCGGAAAAGAGTCATCCTGCTGCCGGCACCAGACAATAGACAATTCCCGTGGGATTTCCCACCTAGAATAGCCTATCGGCTAATTAGATAAATTAAATAAAAGCTAGTGTATTTTTTTTTTATGTTAATAATAAATAATTAATAAGCAATGTTAGTCAAGTGTATGCAAAGTTTTTTGTTAATTTGTTGGGGTGGTTGCTTTATGTAAAGATTTTTACTAAAATTAATATAAATCAATGTAAAATAAAAATATATTTTATAAACAATAATTTATGTTATTGTTTTTTTAATATAATATTTCAATTCAACATTCTCACAATTTTAATGTGATATAAAAGTAAATTTTGTACAAAATGAAAAAAAACTGAAGAATTTTTTGAAATTAATTAATTTTTAAAATAATTAAATTTGATATTGCAAAATGTAATTTAAACCAATATTATAAAAATATAAAACTTACATTATATATCGACTTTCAATTAAATAAACTATTTATATACTTATTCCATAAAAACTATGTAACACTTATTACCTAAAAACTGACCAAACTAAAATAAATCTAAAACAAATTTGAAAATGGAGAAGGTACTATCACAAAAGTATTGATCGTTAAAAAAAATTAGTTTGATAATTTAAATCTCAATTGAATAATAATTTTGCTTCCCCAAGTGACTTGGACTGATTGCGATTATTGTTACGATGTGCTTATTATCTTTACACGAGGATCAAACATCATATTTATTAAGCTTGGAGATTCGATTTTCATGCTTATCTATTCGATAAATAGTCAATGCTTCATAATAGAATACAATATTTGGCAAGCCTCCAACAAGTAATGAAGGCACCGGACCGACAAACTGCCGACAGTGCAAAGTTTTATTTCTGCGTTCAGACCAAGCGCCTGCTTTTTCAGGCTCTACGCTTATACCAGTAAAAGCATAATCTCAATACAAAATAACTCGGGAGGCAATAAATCAGATTCGCTTATATCAGTTTGTTGCCAGATTCGGTGCTTTAGACACGCGGATATGGTTAATGAAGTCCTGGATACATTTCTCCTCACACCCACCGTCGCCAAATATCTTCGATCTCATTTCACTCATTTTGGATTTCAATTGACTTTCCTGGTGTTGTTCATTCATCACCTTGAGGACGGCGGTTCGAATCTGCTCGTCCGTGAAGCTCCCGTCTTCTTGCCGTTCAACCTCTACGCCCACCTCTAGTTCACCGGCGGCAAGCCTGGCGTTAATTCCTTGGTCGTTGTTCAGCGGTAGAAGCACAAGCTTCACACCGAATTTCACGGCTTCCACCACAGAACTCCACCCAGAGTGGCTCATAAATCCCCCGACCGACGGATGAGCCAGAATATGAAGCTGCGGGGCCCACACGGTGTACACAACCCCCCTCTCCCGTGTTCGAGATTCGAAGCCCTCGGGCAATAACGCCGACACCTTGCTTTTCTCGTCGGCGAAGTTTTGGCCGTTGTCGTGAGAAAATCGGGGGAAGCGCAGCACCCATAGAAAGGGAAGCCCGGTCGCCTCTAAGCCAAGTGCCAGGGCAGAAATCTGGTCTTTGGATAAAAAGTACTCGCTGCCAAAAGACACATACAGCACAGAAGATCTGTTCTGCTTATCCAACCATGTCAGGCAGTAGGATTCTTGCTCAGAAATCTTCTTGGGAATATCGGGCGCCAAAAGGCCCACCGGAACCACCGGTTTACCCGTGGCTGCCTCCAAAAATCGCAAAAACTTGCCTTCGATAGCGAAGGCGGATCTGATGGCTATAAACGCAGATCCTTGAATTGATCTCAGACATCGGTGGATCGGTGCGATTTCTCCTCTCGGGGCGTTGTAGGCCCCTAAAATGTATCGCGCTTCGAAGGGATGCCAAGCGACGACGGAAGATGGGTATCCCGGCGGCGGCGCCGTCAACTCATCCACCGTCGTGTCGTCGTCTTTGCATCTGCCCGGGAAAAACGCGTAGCTGGAGAACGCAGCGTTAAGAATGAAGAACACACCCGCCGGAATGCCGATATTGGCAGCGACAGTAGCAGCCCAGTACTGTGAGAAGTCGTAGACTACGTAATCAGGTGAAAGCCTTTGGAGGAGCTCTTCGAAGGCTTCTCCAATTTGTCGAGAGCAATCTTCAGTGCATCTTGCATTTCGGTGGGGACGTCGGCGGTGCTCTCTGCGCCCTGCGGGAGACCGTCCACAGTGGGCAGCGGTAGATCCACAAGATCTATCAGCAGCTCTGTGTCCTCTAACAACAATGGCCTGATCCATGAAATGTTGGACGGGGTGGAAAGAAAAAAGATTTTCACACCATGGCGAGCAAGCCTTTTGGCGAGCTCTAAGAAGGGCAAGATGTGGCCTTTGGCGAGCCAGGGGAACATGAGCACACGCAATTCCTTCTCCCTGTTCTCCATTGTCCCACTCCAACCCAAGGCATTACCAGTACTAGATGGAGCGCTGGCATGATAGTTATAGGCCAAGGTGCTTGCGTCGTCACACTATACCAACAAACCACTTAATTTAAAAGTATGACGTTGGAATGTTAATTTAGTAATTTACTCTATACAACAATGCTCAAATGTGTTATTTAAATAGTTGATAGGTATAAATGTTAAGTACAAGTACAAATATTTATAATTTTGTGAGAAGTGTTACATCTTTTTATATTTTAATTATTTTAAGAGATAGCGTTTGTATTGTTAATATTATTGTAATCAAATATTATTATGTGGATTTGTCAATTGTTTGTATATTATTATTTTCTAATTTAAATTAATTATTTATATTTAAAATTACTATTTATAATTTTTAAGTAAAAATAGTCGTAAGATCAATTATTGATTTTTTTTCATCTTTAATTACAACCTTCACATTATTTGAAGTATGGAGTATTAAATTTTGTACTAGACACACTTATGAATATAATGAATGATCATTGCTACTCATACAAATCAAATTGGAACTTGTTTACTTCTTAAAGAAATATTTATTGTATTATGACAATGATCCCTCAAATCTCTACTTTTACATTTAATCTAGTGGCCCTACCTCATTGCTCATATTGAATATGACAAATAGGAAGGGAGGGTACTCAAGTGTGATGTATTTAGAAATGTAACAAAAATCTAACAATAATATTAATATTAAGAACATTCTATCTTGTTCTTCTAAAACTAAAAAATTATATGAAAGTCTTTCTTTTAAAAGAAAATCCACCACTCACCTGCTAAATAACATAATTAACATAATTAAGATGAACCTAGCAAATAGACAAACTAAAAATTATTCAAAACAACTGAAATTATTAAATTTAGCAAACTAATATTTCTAATAATTTCACGTTCAATCAAAAACAACATATTAATATTCCCCCATATATTAAAAATGACTTACAATCCAAATTCACAATCATATATAAAACAAAAAATACTAAATCTCTAAAAATATTTTAAAAACTATACCTACTAAAATATAAATTTAAAAGTTAGATATGAATCCTAAATTTATACTAAAATGTTAAGACTCAAAATCTCTCAAAACAATTTATAACCAAAACAAGATGACTATAGAGATCTCAAACATTAAAGATCTTTGTTCTTAAATCACCCATATTAAAAGGTATGAACTCTAAAAATTATACTCCAAAATAAATAAAAAAGTTTTTGACAAAGCTGCAATGTAGAGTCAAATAGTTTTTGTGAGGATGATTGAAATGTAGGTGACATCGGGAAGGACCCCCTATCTACCGCTCAAACCAGAGGACTGTGGAGACTATTGGGTAGGATAATTTGGTAAAGGAGGAGGGTAAGAAATAGCTCACTGTATACTTTCTATGTGTGATTCTAGCCTAGATGACCTAACTTCTCATAAAGCTAAAGTCCATGTTTAAAGGAATGTCTTTTCTTTACAACAGCAACACCAACCTGCAAAAGCAAAGTGGGCTACCTCCAGGAAGTTTGCTTTCTATAAAATGGTGACCCAAACAAAAACAAAGCAACAGCTTTAGCCATCCTAACTGTAGTGATCCCGAATCCAATTTTCCAGCTTATGTTGAACATATACAAAACTACTATGACAGCCAGTAGAGTGCCGCTGCAAAGCCCAAAGTACCACCAAATGCTTTGAAAGACAAACTATATTACATACACAATTGCAACTCTTGGCTTCAATTGGATCGATGCAACAGTTTGCATGTTTTTGCCCTTCTGAGAAAGTTGAAGCTCATAGAGTTTGTATGAAGAGTCTTTGTGGAATGTTTATTTCATGAAGGGGCCATGAATTTGTGTTTAATAATAGGTTTATGTTACAGATAACTTTGAAAGTAATGTACATCAAGAATAAAAAAATTTAGTCGTTAACTTCCGTTGGGTTCCTTCTCTGGGCTCTGATCAACAGCTTATAGTTGTTTTATTAATAGACATCAATCCATTCTTAGAACATAACAGCACTCATGGTGAAAGCATAAACTCTCAGTCCCGCTTTAAAAAATCTTCAATGACTGTGAGGAAGTTTTTCTGCCACAGGGTAAAAATAAAATTCAACCACCTTATATCTAAAGTCATTGTCATAGTTTAGCCATGTCATATGTCGATGTTTGTTAGTAGAGTTTATCAGCAGCTTCTCTGTAAACTCCTGCTGTTTATTTGTTTACAGCTGTTATTGCTATTTATCTCTGTAATTTTTGGTTGCTTCTTACAATAAAAAAAACTTTCGTTGGATTCTCAACGTGGGTTTGTCTCTGGCAAGCCCAGATACAATAAACTACCAGTCAAGCACAGACTACATTTTAGTTTAATACAGTGCAAGCGATTTCAATCAGGGGTTAGAAAACATCTGCACTTATAAAATTAAATTTGTAGTTTATTTGGATCGTCATTAGCGAGCGCCAGACTTTTTCTTTGAAATGCAATGTTGTTGGAGAAAGTGATTAGAATAATTTTTTGTTCATTGATTTGCTACTATCCTCCTCCATTTGCGACTAACATCTAGTTCAGTATGATCAATTTTTTTGTTAATTAATTAATTTATTTATTTGAATTAAATGAATAGATTTTTTTATATGTTATAATTATGGATTTATTATGGATTTATTATAAAATGATAAAACTTCACATAATAATCATGTATTTATTATAAATATTATGATAAAGAACTATTTGATTGTAATCTTTTGTTAATAATTTTTAATAATAATTATAATTTAATAATTAACATAAGTTTAAAGAAAATAAGAAAAAGTAAAGATAAGACGGTTGGATAAAATAATAGATTTAGAAAAATTAGATTTAAATATATATTTTTGAAGTGAGGGTAAACGAAGAGAAAGGATGGAATGTCATAAATAAATTAGAAGTCAAGAAGCATCAGAGCCCAGAGCCCAGAGCCAGAGCCCGAGTGGGCTTCCTTAAAGGCAAGGAGTATTTCTGCTTTAGTTAGACACCGAAGAAGCACACCATTGTAAGACTTTCGATCAAGAACGTATGAAAATATAACATATCATAGTGAAATCTTTCGTATCTGAGTGCAAACATTTTTCATCGCATCGTCAGGAAAATTTCCAGTCTTCAAATAATTATAAATGTTAGAATACCATTCCTTCGAGTCCACTAAGCACACATGAGAGCATTAGATTCAAGTTGTTCCAAGACAACATGAGAGCAAAGAATATGAACCATGAAGTGGTATTCTTCTATACCTTTTTCCGAAGGCACAAGGGAGGAAGCACTTGCCATGGCATCAACATGTCAGTTTTCTCTCTTGGGAACACTATCTATTGTGAAAGAGGAGAGGTGATCAAGCAAGGATAAAGCCACATCTCGATACCGAGATAGCTTATTCTTCTTTTCTTGGTACATTCCTGCAATTTGATTTACAATGAGTTCAAAATCACCATGTATGCGAAGATGTTTGATGTTTAGAGTGATCACGACATGCAAGCCAACGATAAGGGCTTCATACTCAACAATATTGGGTAACCATATCGATGATGATGATAGCCTTTGTGTCTAGATCAAAGTATCTCTTCCACTCCATTGTATGATCACTCTCAAAATGTGGTCTCAAATTATGCCTTCTACCCCATCTAATGATCCTCTTCCCCTCATGATCAAAACACCCCTCCCTCTTCATGTCATGATCCCCCTCCATCTCATAACCAAGACCACACTATGCCATCCACCCCATCCCAACATAATAGCATAGAGAAGGAAATGAAATGTTTGAAAAAAATGCCTCAAAGAAATGTAGTCTCATGGTGATGGAATGCCATGACAAATAAATTTTTCATGACATTCCATCATGGTGAGACCACATTTCTTTGAGGCATTTTTTTGAATAGTTCACTGCCTTCTCTATGAACACTACCACATTTTTCGTACATGTCTACCAAAGCATTTTATCAAGCAATTCACTGCCTTGCTACTATGGATAAAAGCCTAAAACAGGTGTTTTTGAACAAGCTATGGATAGGGAAAATAGTAAGCATAATAGTAAGAAATATATAGATCACTAAGTACTCAAAATTTTGTTGATTATCTCATACATTATAAGCCATGACCTGCATCACTATAATTCTACTTTTCGTGATTGAATAATTTGTTGTTTTATTTTCAAATGATGGAAGCGGAAACACCTCTAGATGTTGACAGGGTAATGGAGCAAGGTGTATGTTTTGCAATAGACAACTTGATGCCTCTTATGGGGGTATGAGGAGATTAGTAAATTCCAAATTACATTCGTTGTTATAGTTGTTAGTAAGTGAAAAATAAAATGATTATTGATTCATAGTTTAATTTCTATTTGGATGGTTTATATAGGACCTCAACATGCCACAACATGAGCATGCGAATCTTTCGCTTGAGGAGAGAGATCGTATAGCGGCAGTAAGTGATTATTTTTTTAAATATATCATTTTTTATAATGTAATTTCTATACATTAATGTATTTACTTGTTATTGTAACAGATAAAGCTTGTTGAGCTTGATATACATCACCAAGAGACCCCATTTTTTTGAGCCATTTTTTCAAACAGCTCACTACCTTGTCTATGCTACACATTGAACCAAGACATATAATCTGACCAATATTCATATGTAAACTTTGAAACAAAACATATGTACAAACTTGGAACCAAAACAAATGTAAACTTGAAATATAGAAACAAAATGTCTAACTATCAACTAATCTTGATACATGCATACTTAAATTTTTTAATACAAATTAATAAGAACCAATGTGCATACTTACAAATTAATCCAACGAACCATCCAGGTCTACTCTACTCTTTATTGTGTCAAGTATTGTCTCATGGTTAGACTCATGCACCTTCCACAAGGTCTTGTTCAAAGGTCTATCCCCATATTTGATCAAATGAACATTGGATGCCATGACAAGATTCGAGTAATGAAGAATCTTCTGATGCATGTCAAAATCCTGAAATAGTCAAACATTAACACTCTTATGTGGGTACCTTCTAAGCCACATTCCAGTAACAACCACTGAGCCTGTAGGGTATTTGATGTTTTCTCCATCTATAACTGGGGCCTCCAATTTCTTTTTGGCCTCAACACAATGACACAAGTAATAATTTGTTCCATCTTCATTGTCTTCATCTGTAATAATTGCATAAACATGCCCTACATTGATATGTGCAGCAAATTAGATGAAATTAGTAAACATTACAAATACATTACAAAGTAAGATAACATTAGTAATTTTAAAAACTATGCAAGTAGATATATTTCCTGGTAGAACTAGATTTGATTTGTGGTCAAAGTCAACTGATGATTCCATCTATGTCAATTCCAATGTCGTCGGGGGCCGATACATGTGAAGTGGGCTAAAATAACTTAACCATCATTCATCAACCCACTCCTTTGACTCGCACTCATTCCAGGCTTGAATTGTACATGAAGAACAAAAGCATGCCATCTTTCACATATGGATACTCCATGAACCTACATTTGAGCTAAGGAAAGAGTGTAGCTCACTTGATCCTATCAATGTACAAAAATCCTCATATGGTCCAATGTTAATATCATCTATCAACCAAAAAAATATACAAACTGAAGAGTTACCTTTATTACCTAGACCCATTGAAGCATTACACCACTCGATGAATGATTTTGCATCTGTCAACTTTGCATTTTCTTTATACTTTAACTCTTCTCATGCTAATGCTCTTTTGATACATGCTCCTGCACCATCATGCTCCCCCTTTCCATGCTCGACCTCACAAAAGTTTCACATATGTTGAACACCAGTAATAATATGCATCCTACTCAACCAATATAACATCTGTGAGTTCTTGAACTGTGATGCACAATTATCTAACCACAATATATGCTAACTGTATGCTATGTCCCTCCTAGCTAAATCACTATAAAACAACTAAAAGCAATTTTGCATGAACTCTATAGAATGTGTTGATCATCACTAATGTAAAAGTGGTACTCACCCAATAGGTCTTCCTGTTATCCTCTATACTATCATTTGCATGAATGAATTCTATGTGCACAAATATAGAAACATGTGTGGAGTTGTAATATTGTGATTGCACCTCATGTTGTGGCTATAGAGTGTAGTTCTCTGCAAAGTCGACCATTGAAAAAATGCTACCAACTAGAAAGATGTCCATGCATAACTTGAATTGCAAGTGCAACCATCGAGCTCTATGGGTATGTTGGAGTACGAGAGACACTGGGAGGGGGGTGAATCAATTTCTAGACAAATTAATTCAATTTGTTGACATTTAAAAATCCCTTTTTAAACTCTTTGAGAGTAATATGAATTGTGTTTCAAGAGCTAACATGTGTACCAATCTGAACTGTTGATTCTTAATCACATAAATTTAAGTGTAGAAATGTATAACTGTGAAACAGTAAGATCACAAATGAAACCAAATAAAGAACCATAACACAATGTATTTCCTGAGTGGAAAAACCTCTTGGGGTAGAAAAACCACTCGTAAAATTGCCTCACTGACTTAATGAACCTCACTGGTTACAGAATGCCTCACTGGAAAAAATGGCCTCACTGACCAAAGAACCTCACTGGTTACAAGAATTCCTCACTAGCAATAAACCAATGCTTCACTGGCAATGATCAATTTGTTTCACTGACTTGATCATTTTAACTTCACTATACATTTCTCAATAAAGAATAATTCAACTACAGAGGATCACTTTGTTTCTTTACAAATCATATTTTACCTCCAATCTAATACACTTAATATCTTAAAGATTATTTTTTCTAGAATCTTTAAAATACAAAATATATTAGTGATACAATTTGTTTTGCATCATGTTTGCAAATTTTTTTTACATAATTTTGTTTATACATTCAACATGATAACTTTGTGAAAAGCACTAAACTCATAACAGTGTGAGATCACTATTTAAATAAATAATCTATGTTCCATTTCAAGCTGCCATTTGTCCACAATGAAGCTTTCAAATGTAACCTTTAGAACCTGTTACAATAACTATTTCCATAACTGCCTCTCAGTTGCAAACTACCTGTGTACATTGACAGGTAAAAAGAATGATCACAATAATTTGTTATAATAAAACAACATTTCCATTTACCCATTGTCAAAAACAAAAACCTTTACCCACATGGTGAAAGCAAACCATAGCTCCAAAAACCCATACAAGGGTTTCAACATATTAGGCAACATTAATCACAGAAAACAAATGCTTATCTTCCCTTAACAAATGCAATTAAACTGCTTCAAATCTTTTAAGTAAGCCAAGAACAGAGATATTAAAATCTCTTAACAAAAAAAATATCTAACACAACTGACAACAAGTTTTTCAAAATTTAACCAAAACAACAACTTCCAACAAGATAAACTAAAGAATATTACCCAAGAAGAAGCCTGAAAACCATTTTTTTAACTGGAAAACCATTGTGAATCGAGCATTGTCTTGTCCATGCAAACACCATCATCAACTGCCTGCAAACCCTAACTCCTTCCTCGTGATTTTTACCTTAATGAATAGTGATAAAAAAACAACACAATGGTCTTATGTGTGTTCGAGAAGCTTCATTCATATGTTTTCCAAGCCCTAAGTTGGTTGAGTCAACATGTGTCAAAACAATCAAATGTCATTGTGTTGGTTTCCATAATACCTTGCAAACTATTGTGTTGGCCTTATCAAATATTACTTTGCAAACTTAGCATTGTCATCATAAAACCACATTCCTTGCATTTGATGTCTTTCGAATAAGCAAAAAGTCATAGGAAACAATATTTCCTATAAAATAATTTATCTTCCACATGAAAGTTGTAAGTATTAAAAAATGATTACCATTTAATGACCATGAAATAGGTTATAAACATGCCTTACCATGGAGCCTTATAAATGTTAGATAACCAACCTTGTATTGCCCAAGTAAGTGTGAGAACACTTAGAACACTTTGTGAATGCCATCACCAAGTGAAATGCCATATAGTGAAAGAATGACTCTAACATAACACTCTTGTATGAAAGACAATATGGAGCTCACAACCTTTACCTTTTCCTTTGCATCATTCACAATTTTTGGACAAACCATAATTAGGATCAACACATTACCTTGTAAATGAGGAACCACAATCAAAACTCTAGTTAAAACATTTTGACATCAATGATAAACAATGCCAACAAACTCCCCCTTTGGCATTGATGTCAACAAACCAAACTCACCTCACCATCATCCACTTCATCAAATAATTAAAGCAATCACCAAATCATGATCATGAGGTTGTTCTCCCCCTTTGACATCAAATGACAAAGGGACTTTGTTTCTCTTATCCTTCGAAAAAAACATGATGCTTGCAAATGCACTTGAAACAACACTTGTCATAAAGTAAATGGGCACCACTGTCAACTTTATAGAAACAAAAACAAACATAGCTGCTACATACTGATAGCATAGACACTCTTTTCAAGCACTAGTGTGTGAGGAACCACTCACTATAACTTGACTGTGCACATGCACAAAAAATACTCCCCCTGTGAAGACAAATCTACTATTCACCTACAACTCAACTAGCTAAAAAAGAAATAGATAGCATTGTATTAGCTTTTGCATGATGGTAAACATGTTATGGTAATTGTCTACTACATAGCGGAGGAGAAAAATAGTGAGATACTCTCACTTAAGTCATCACAAGATCATTTGAATATCCACGAAGAGAAAAATTGATTAACTATGACTAAGTTCACTTGTCATTGTACAGGAAACAACCATATTTATCATTGTCCTCAAGAAGAAACCATTGTTAAGCATTTTTAAACCAAACCACTGTATTATCAAGTACTATAACTAACCCTTGGAGAAAATAAAACCATTATAGATGACGCAGTCCCTTGAAGCAAATATGAAATATCATGTTGTAGACACCTAAATTTGACCACTTATGTTTGGTCAAATTTACCCTTTTTCATCTAAATATCCTCTTATTTGCATTAATTAAGTAATATTACTATTACTTAATTAATACCCCTAAAGCCCTCTAAATCCCTAAGGTATCTAGTTAAATAATTAAATACTTTACCCTTTATTCCTTTCTTCCAAGGAATTAAATAAATAATCCATTTATTTAATTCACGTTATCTCTCATCCCCCATAATCTACACCTAAATCCTAATCCACCTCCTAATCCATGATTAGGATGTGTCACATCCTCCAACTTTTGCAAGTTGGCTCCTAATCCTCATTAGCCACCTAACCTTCCTCTAATCCTTCATCAACTAGTTTAATCAACCCCTTAGTCAACTCTCCCCATTCCCCAAGGAATTTTTAATTCCTCTCTCATCTCCCATGGAATATCAAATTCCTTTTCTCTTTCCCAAGGAATATTAAATTCCTTTTATCCTTTCCATGCACATTAAAAAGAAATTTTTAATTCCTTTGGTCAACTCTTGATCTCTGCCCTTGATCTCTTTGTCCTCTTTCAATCTCCACCATCCATTCTTATCCCCCTTGGCTAAATGACTAACACTTAGCCATTTTTTTGCTCTCTCAACCACACTCTCCACCATTCTGAAACCCTAACCATTCTCTCAAGCTTTCACACCATCTCCATAGCCAAAACCCTTGCATCCATAGCCATTTTCATCCATCCTTACATCCAAATCAAACAAAATCAAGTTGTTATGCAACTGAAATCATTCTAGGAGCACATAATCGAACGAATCAACAGGACCAACCATTGGATCAACTTGGGCAAGGTAACATACTTTGTTTTGTATTTCATTTTTGTTCAAGTTTAACTTAGCCAATCTTAAGGTGTTGTTTGTGTTCCCTTGCTTGCATTTCTTTTCATTTTACATTTTAGACTAGGAGATTTACACCTGCACACATTTTTGGCACGCCCGGTGGGACCCACATCACGGGTCTACACTTTTACATTTTATGTTGTTTGAGTTTTGCAGGTTTAGGTTACATGTAGGGGCGAATCCGCCCTGAACAAGCGAATTTGCACCAATAAACAAGCGAACTTTCTAGGAGGGGCGAACTTGCTCTCAACGGAGGTGAATTTGCACTTGGAAAATTTTCCCTTTTTTCAAGAAAAGGCGAATTTGCAAGCAGTCCCTAAAACAGAAAAAATTTCTCTAGTCAAAGGGTGAATTTGTTAGCAGTTCAGAAATAGGTAAACATGCTATAACTTCAGACAGGAGAATTTGCTCCAGTCAAAGGGTGAATTTGCAGTTAGTTTAGAAATAGGTGAATGTGCTCTGGTTTTAGATAGGTGAATTTGATCAGAAGGAAAGGTGAATTTGCACAGTACAGGGGCGAACCTGCTTTCCAAAACGGGCAAATTTGCCTCATACAAAGGCAAATCTGAGGTAAATCTGGGACCTTGATTTTCAATTTTTAGCTTTTGTTCGATTTCGATTTCAGGTACTAATCAACTAACTTGCTTGTTTGTGAGTGTGCCTTGTTTTGGTTTGTGCAGCTTGTTCTCATATGTCCAAGATTGGTGGTTGCAAACTACTAATGATTTTTTGCAGAATGATCGGTCCAAGACCTTTAGGTAGTTTGTCTATTGTTTTTCCATACTAGCTAGGCACACATAGATTAATTAGAGGGTCAATTAACTTTTTTATCATGCTTGTGAGTGGGTTGTTGACGTATCCAATCCCCTTGTGCCATTTGGCAATCCTGGGTGATGAGAAATCACAGTTCACTCTAGTCCAGTTGAGTCTACCTAGGAGGTGCTAGTGCGTCTAAGCTCTCCCCTTGCGCTATGTGCAAGCCTGGGGACCAGCCGAGAACATCTAGTATCTTCTTCCTTTAGCGGGACCTACTAAGAATTTCATCACCTAGGGGACAATTTCAACCACGTGTTACTGGCAGGGTATATAAAGGGGGGAGAACAAAAGTTGTACCCCAATTCAGTCACGTCATGTTTAGCGAAGCGTCGAAGCTAGGATGATACCTAGATAATACGTGTAGAGTTGGTCTAAGTTTCTAGTACCTCATCGGGGCTTGCAACTCATGCTTGTGACGGGTTAGTGTTCACGGTTGTGCCCCATGTACCGTGCGTATATCGGGGACTCACGAGATTGCCTTGTATAGCCTAGATAGAGACCTGTGTTGTAGCCACGGCTTGGTGTAGTGCAGGGGATGCAGATCATACCCCAAAGTTACTCACCACATACTCCCTTGGGTTGAGATAGGAATCCTCATGGTGGACTATGATAGTCCTCAAATGAGAGTGTGAAGGTGAGTATATGGCATCTGTTGACGACCCTGTGCCACTGGAACGCTAGCTATCCACCTTCGCAAGAAAGGGTGATCCAGAGAACCACCCCGGTATCACACATTATTAACCTTGGGTTGTCCACCCAAGGTGGTGGGCCTACATCAAGTTTGCAAACCCTTATCACTAATTCTAGGATCGTGTTGCCTGGTGTGTCTTCTTTGTGCAAGACCAGTGCATTTCATTTTTAGTTGAGTCAGCCTATCCTTTTTCCTATTGTTTGCCATGCTTGTCGTCCTTTGCTACAGTCAGCTATCCTGCATCCAGTCTAGTCCAAGTCGTTTGTTTAGGAAAAATTTTCTTTGTTAGAGGTGAATTCACCAGTGGGTCACTTTCTTAGGCGACCCCATTTTCGCTAGTTCTCTGGAATAGGCGGGTCCATCCAGTCCTTTAGGCGATTCTGTTAGTCATTTTTTGTCGAATTCGTCCATTTTTATAGAATAGGCGAATTTTCCCTCTTCAAGGGCAATCCCGTCCTTCAACTGTCTGAGTCATTCCATTAGTCATTTTCTATCAAATTTGCCCATTTTCACATAATAGGAAAATTTTCCCTCTTCGAGGGCGATCCTGTTTTCAGTCTGTCTCATCTTGTCAGTCATTTTCCATCAAATTCACCAATTTTCACAGAACTAGCGAATTTTCCCTCTTCAGGGGCAGTCTCGTTTCTAGTCCGTGTCATCTTGTTAGTCATCCTCCATCAAATTCACCTATTTTCATTGAATAGAAAAATTTGCCCCCTTCAGGGATGAACCTATTGTTTGTCCTCATCTATTTGTCCATCTATTTATTTGCCTATCAAATTCACCCATTCTCTTGGGATAGGTGAATTTGCCACATCCTTGGGTGAATTTGATCTATGTAGGGGCAATTTTGCTTCACGTCCGAGTCTTCCATCCATCTGTTTCAACATTTAGGCGAATCTGTTTGTCGAATAGGCGATCTCATTTTTAGGCAAATTCGTTCCCCATTTGTCACGTTCAACAAACAGGTGACGTTGTCATCTTGTTAGGTAAACTTGAAAGTCAAATCCACCCGTTTTCGAAATATTAGGCAATCATGTTAGCTGTTTGGGTGAACCTGCTGTCAAATAGGCAAATTTTCCTCGCTTGTTTCTTGTGTCATCTGCAGTTTGGGTGCATTTTCTCCCCTAGATAGGTGAATTTTCTCATCAAATTCGCCCATTCTTGTGCCATCCAGAGTTTCAGAAAATTTGCTCTAGCAAATAGGTGAATTTGCTTGACTGGGCAAATTTGCCTGTTTCTTGTACCAACCTAGTTTTAGGTGAATTTGACCCCTAGATAGGTGAAGTTGCCTCTCAAATTCACCTGTTTCTTGTCCCAGCTGAAGTTTGGGTGAATTTTCCCGAAAAAAATTCTTGTTTCTTTGCCATTTGAAGTTTGGGCTAATTTGCTTCCTAGAAAAGGTGAATTTGCTTCCAAGCATAGATCAACCTACTCAAAATGAGCCTTCATTTGTCTCCCTGTAATCATCATTCTTATCCATCTGCATTATCTGAAGGTCATCATTTCATTGACGAAATCACATAGGTTCATCCCAGGGCATCCCTAGAGCATACATCCATCATCGGTTCATCGATCCCAATCACCTAGACTTTGTTTCAGGGGTTTTTATCCAGGTTGACTTAGGTGTCTGATCCTGATTGTCATCAATCACACTTAGGATTTCTATCTATCCTAAGTCAGTAATCATCTTAGACCCAATCAATTTACTTCCATCTTGAGGTAGATTCAGTGTTGTGATCATCCTTTGCAATCCAATCTGATCGTCAACACCTTACGTCTTCTAAGTCAAATCTTTGAATTGGGTTTAGAATTTTTTTCATCATCCTATCTGATCAATCATCCAATCCTATCTTGAGATCAATCAATCTTATTGCATCCCATCACATCCTCCAATCCCATCCAAAAATAATTTTTAATCCAATTCAAATCTAAGCTTTAATCCAATTCCAATATGAGCTTAACCTAAATCCCAATCTGAGCTTTAGTCCATTTGCATCCAAGATCTTCTGATATCAAAATGAATCTTAAGATCCCTTCTTCGGTCTTCTTCTAATACATCCCATTTATCTTTTCGTCATCTTTTCTTTCCTTCTAATCATTTATTCCCATCTTTTAAAACCGTATCCATCTAATCCATCATCATGAATCCTTATCTTCCATCAGTGCAACCAAAAATAGTAGTCAAGGGAAACCCTAATTACATTGATGATGATAACGAAAGTCTTGTTGATCAAGATGAGTATGATATAGATCCCCTTGATGCTATCATTACTAGCAAGCTCTCCCCAACCTTCCAGAATTCGAGCACTCATCCAAACTATCCCATCACATCTTCACCCACACCTACTAGCAATCCTTATGGTACCCTTGACAAGGGATATCCATTATCTTTCCCCTCCACATCTTCATCCTATCCTTCATCTACATCTTTCTCTTATCCAACATCCACATCCTCCTATCCCAATCCAACATCCCAATATTCCTACTATAATCCACCATCTCAATCTTCCTACCCTAATCTGTTGACCCAATACCCTTACTACAATCCACCATCCATGTCCTCTTCTCCTAATCCAACATCCACATCTTCCTACCCTAATCCACCATCCCAATATCTCTACTACAATCCGCCACCTACATCCTCTTGCTCTAATCCACCATTCATGTCCTCTTGTCCTAATCCACCATCCACATCTTCTTATTCTAATCCACTGTCCCAATATTCCAATCCTAATCCTCCATCTACTCTTAATCCTCCATCCAATCCTAATCCTTCACCCATCCATAATCCTTCATCCACTCCTACTGCGCCATCTAAGCCTACAATATGAAGTTTCTCACTCCAAAAGTTCTCCAAGGACTCATGACAAAGAATACATCCCTAACTCCACATCTTGAATTCATGGAACCATGCGGTCCCACTCCCCTAGGTACAGTCATTAGTGATGAGGCCATTCTCCATCCCACACCTATCATTACTATTACCACCCCTAGCACCACCCAAACCATTGAAACCATCAAACCCATTGAATCCATTGAATCCCCATCTTTTACTCCTAGATCCACCCAATCTATTGAAGACACCCAAATCCAGTCCACTCCTCCCGCTCCTAGTATCACCGAAATCCATTCCCATGAACTTCATGAATCCTCCATCCTTCCATCTCCCCCACTTGAGGAGTCCCTCCAACACTCTATTATCATGCCTCCCACACACGATGAGTCATGCCAAGAGCTTGACCCAAAGCATACCAACACATCCCCTCCACCGCATGTAGATCTCACCATCCCATCTAGTCCACCTCAAGATCACAATCCCCCATCCATTCCATCCCATAATCCCCTTGACACTCAAGATCCAACCACTTCATCTCATGAGCCCTTATCACCCACTACCACAAATCCAGATCCTATCATATCACCTAATCTCTCTCCTGATCCCTTACCACTCACTCCTCCTGACCAAGATGTTGTTATCCCATCATCTCCATCTCATGATCCTCCATTGTCGCCTAACCCTACTATCCCCACACCACTTTTATATCCCCTCGGTACTCTTACATTCATCCGTGGTGGTTTCCTTGCAGAAGAGGAACCGAGCATATACACCACCCATCCTCCCCCACCTAATAATGGAATCGCATCATTCTTCCAAAATAACAAGCATCCTACTATAGATCGAATGCTCAAGAGCATGAACTATCAAGGAAAAGGTTTAGGCCTTCATGAGCAAGGTATTTTAGAGCCCATCCATGTCAAAGAAAATTCGTGTACACAAGGTCTTGGATATATCTCTCAAGACTTGCAATCCAAAATTTTTGGTAGAACCTCTACTTGTCCTCAACGAAACTCCTCCAAAAGAGTAATAGGCTCTTCTCGTCACTCCATTAAAGCATTCACCGCCATCCCCCCTCCATTGTATCACCTCAAAACAACCATCCATATTCCTCCTTCGTCTTCCAAATCCATTTTGGGTCCTTATGTCCCTCCATCCACCATCTCCCATCCTTCAACTACTCCATATATTTTGGGTTATTACGTCCCTCCATCCACCATCACACATCCTCTAGGTACTAAGTCCATTTTGGGCCCTTATATCCCAAAATCACCTCCTCCAACTCATCCTATTCATCCTTTTATCCACCAATCGCCTATCCATGTCACCCATCATAAACATACCACTCTCATGCTCCCCAATTAGGATCAACAAAGGCACATACCTACACATCCTCCATCCACATATCATCCCCAAAATCCAACCTCCATCACTTCATTCATGTTTCCTCCACACCATTCTTCTCCTCATACTCATCCTATTGCTATTAAAAGCACTTTGGATACCAAAGTAAAAATGCATAAATCTAAACATCCACATGAATCTAAAGCTCCTCATGTCCCCTCTAAAAGACATGTTGATGAAAAGAAAAATCAAATCCAAAATCCAAATCAAACCCACAAGCCACAAAGGCCCACCAAAGCGAAAATCAAAACCATGTGGATCCCAAAGAAAAAAGATGCAATGCCTTCAAATGAAAAATTTGTAACAAAATCCAAAGTTGCTAATCCAAAATTTGATCATACACACCCTCCATATCCTAAATCTATTTTGGGTCCTTATGTCCCAAAATTCACTATCCCATCTCCTCCATTATCCCCACATTCTTCGTCCATTAATCCTCCTATCCTTTCACATCCACCACCATATGTGCCAATGTTGGTCCTGAACACATTGCCCCATCACACACCTACCCCATCATTCCATCCATACACTTTCTAACATCCCATCCATTATCCTACATATCTCCCTCATCCAATCCCTTTAATCCATTCCCTTGCATAATCCATCCATCTTCATAACCTTGGTTGAACCAACATCCAATAGTCACTTAACACGTGGGCTCTTAATACCTCGTATGGAACTTGATGCTTGAGTCCTTCATCCATCTCCTTATCACATATATTCTAAATCCACTCATCCACATCCCTATCCTTATCCATCTCCATCAGGATAAAAATCCAAAAAATCTCAAAAGTCAAAAAAGTCAAAAAAAATAAAAAGTAAAGAGAAATAATTCATCCAATGATTAAAACTTGGAAAACAAGTTCCTTGGATAATTACCATGATGAAAACCTAGCTAACAGGTGTCATGTTTAAATCTCCCATCCAACTTACTTCCACTCTTAGGGGCAACTGCATCCCCTTCAGCCATTTCCTCCATCCCACCTATCTTACATATCCTGCCTGCCATATCCCATTTATCCCAATCCCTCCATCCTCCTTGTGATCTTGATATAGACAGGGGCCAACCTATATACATGCTTTAGACATCTCTTGGTATACATTCCCCTCACCTATACACTATCCTGATACTTATCCACATCCATCTACCTTCCCTGTCCACCCATTATGCTACCATTAATCTCCCTTCATTATCCATGCATCCTATCCATATCCACCTCACTCCATTATTTTCCCATCCTTCTATCTTAATCCATCCCTCTTGCCTCATCATACATGACATATGTAGATTAGAGCATATTCTGACCTTGTACCATAGTCCTTGGAGACATCATTTATTGATCCTATCATCCATTCCATACCACTATTACTATCTCCCCATCCATCCATCCAAACAATCCCTTCCATCTCCCCATCCTTATCTTCCTATCCATCCAAACAATCCTTGCCATCTCCCCATCCTTATCTCCTTACCCATCCAATAGAAAATCATTTTCATCTCCCCATCCTTATCTTCCTATCCATCCATCATAGCATCCCTTCCATTCCCCATCCTTATCTCCTTATCCATTCATCTCTATCCTCATCCCATCTCATAATCCCTTGTCATTGGTATCTGGCTATAGGCTCCCCCCATGCAACCCAATTCCATCTATCTCATTGTCATCACTCCCACTTCTTCTGCACATCTTTCCAATCTCCTATCACTTCTCATCACTCATCTCTCCATCGTATCATCCTCCCAATTCATCTTTTGATGATTTAGATAACTATCCCATCCCTGAGCTACACATGATCACCATCATCCAATCCACAAGGTCAGTCTTGTCTCATCATATCGGCTCCACCATTTTATCTACTTATCATGGTCATCTCATTATCCCTTATCCATTGTCTATCTTTGGCATTTTTCCGAGCTACATTGCCCCTGCACTTTCACGTAGGCAAGGTCGATCATTTGATCCACCCCCAGGGCTTTTGCTCTTCCAGTCTTTTTCCTCCATCTTGGTCTCCATTTTCCTCTTTCTGCTTTTATCCATGGTTTTTTATCGAACTAGGAGGGCTCTCCACTTTCACGTAGGCAAGGCTAATCTTTGATCAGTCCCCGAGCCCCTAGGTCTTTAGGGTGTGTATGTCTTGTGTAGTCCAGTATGTCCCTATCTAGCTAGTTCTTAAAAAACAAAATCCATTGGTATCGAGAGGTCCAATCAATTTCGAGTATCTTGATTCATGTAGATCATTCATTTAGTCTATCCTCCATCTTTGGTTTTAATAGGATGTATCCTTCCTAAATCAGACCATATCAATCCCATCCACATTTTGATCCTATGGAAAAGGACATTTGAGATTTATTGTGATCTTTTGATTATTTTGGCTTTTGTTTATCATTTGAGCTTCCTATTATACCTCATTAGGGTTGCCTTGATCCATCATATCATGGTGTGCTTTGACTAGTAAACATAGGGGCATATCTTGATCTTTTGTTTGTTTTTGTCTTCTTGGTTGTCCCACGTAGTACCCACCAAGATCCTCGTGATCTTGTGTTACGTTGGGGCATCCTTTGTGTTTGTGGTTTTCCAACATTGGCCCTACCAAATCCCCCTGTGACTTTGGTATGTTGGACTAACCTTTTGTTTGTTGTGTCAGTCCCATGCATTTGATACAAAGTCACCTTGGTTCTTCATAGCCTGGTGCATATTATCTCATGCTATATCAAATTTAGTGCTCATTACATGGCAACATAACACATAATAATTAACCTTCTTGATTTGGGGTTACTATCCATTCATCCTTCATCACTCTCCTCATCTATCTATCCTACTTGTTTTCATCCCTCCCCTTCTTCCATCCTCATCATTTCATCATCTCTTCAATCTTCTTAGGATAATATAGATTGGTTATTCTAAGCATATTTTCCTTCAATCATTTTCATTCATTTCAACACTCTCATATCTCAATCCAACCCTAACCCATTCAATATAGCACAAATCATCTAATCACATCCTTGGTCTTGTTCCTAGCCTTGCTACAAGCCTTGATCCAATCCTCATCATTGTCATCATCATTGGGATGTATCCTTCCCTATCCTTTTGTGTTATTTTGGGATGTATCCTTCCCTCATCAACAACACTCTCATCATCCTCATTGAGATCTATCCTTCCCTATCCTTTTGTGTTGTTTTGGGGTGTATCATTCCCTCATCAACAACACTTTCATCATCATCATCATCATCATCATCGGGGTGCATCCTTCCCTATCCTTTTGTGTTTTTTTGGGATATATCATTCCCTCCTCAACAACACTCCATCCATCATCAACCCATTGTGGCTTGTAACTTGACTAGGGAAATATCACCTTTGTCCTTAAATCCATTTGCACTTGTTTTTCTCTCCTATCGCTTATCCTCCTCTCTTATCCATCATTTTGCATCATCTTCCCCATCTACCCTTTCATCATCTCATCCATTTCGAGAGCACACTCGTGTTCTCTTGAACCCGCATGTCCTCTCGAGGGGGCATCCTTAATCCCTAATCTTTATCTTCACTCGTGTCATCCTTCTTCCTAGTCACTTCTTTGAATGACTGAGGCATCTTTCCCAATCTAATCATCTTCTTCCTAGGGATATCTTTTAATCTTCTTTGAAATGATGCTACTTTGTAACACCATCTCAAAGAGGGGAAAAATGTAGACACCTAAATTTGACCACTTACGTTTAGTCAAATTTATCCTTTTTCATATAAATATCCTCTTGTTTGCATTAATTAAGTAATATTACTATTACTTAATTCAAACCCCTAAAGCCCTCTAAATACCTAAGGTATCTAGTTAAATAATTAAATACTTTACCCTTTATTCCTTTCTTCCAAGGAATTAAATAAATGATTTATTTAATTCCCTTTATCTCCCATCCCCCATAATCTACACCTAAATCCTAATCCACCTCCTAATCCATGATTAGGATGTGTCACATCCTCCAATTTTTGCAAGTTGGCTCCTAACCCTCATTAGCCACCTAACCTTCCTCTAATCCTTCATCAACTAGTCTAATCAACCCCTTAGTCAACTCTCCCCATTCCCCAAGAAATTTTTAATTCCTTTTTGTCTTCCCAAGATCATTTTGAGGAATTTTTAATTCCTCTCTCATCTCCCATGGAATATTAAATTCCTTTTCTCTTTCCCAAGGAATATTAAATTCCTTTTATCCTTTCCATGCACATTAAAAAGGAATTTTTAATTCCTTTGGTCAACTCTTGATCTCAGCCCTTGATCTCTTGTCCTCTTTCAATCTCCACCATCCATTCCTATCCCTCTTGGCTAAATGACTAACACTTAGCCATTTTTTTGCTCTCTCTCAACCACACTCTCCACCATTCTGAAACTCTAACCATTATCTCAAGCTTTTACACCATCTCCATAGCCAAAACCCTTGCATCCATAACCATTTTCATCCATCCTTGCATCCAAATCAAGCAAAATCAAGTTGTTATGTTGCCAAAATCATTCTAGGAGCACACAATCGAACGAATCAATAGGGCCAACCATTGGATCAACTTGGGCAAGGTAACATACTTTGTTTTGTATTTCATTTTTCTTCAAGTTTAACTCAGCCAATCTTGAGGTGTTGTTTGTGTTCCCTTGCTTGCATTTCTTTTCGTTTTGCATTTTGGACTAGGATATTAACACCTGCACACACATGCAAACCTTTTTCAATGGTATATCCAAAACTCGACATTTGCATACATAAGATATCACTGTGGATCAGAGCAGATCTACACTTATTCTTGAATCAAAGCTTTAATAGTTTCAAAGGTTTCTATCTAAGAAACTATTCATAGCTGCACCACTGCACCAACAGACTCAACTATTAGCATTGTTACTATAGTCCTGCAATTAGTTAAGTAACTTCCATTATGGGATCATCCAACCAAACCATTGCCATGCATACTTTCATCAATTCACTATTATTACAAACCTTTTATAGGCTCTAAAAACACATGATACACTATCCTCACCAATATCACAATCATCAAGAGCACTAGTAGGAAACACTGTCAAGAAGAAATATTTTTCCACTGTCCCAAAGCTTTGCACACAAATAGAGGTCAACAACAAGTCTACAATCAATAAATTAGAGGGCTACATCAAAGGTCTAGATCATGACTTCTCTACTCCATAATTAAACTTCATACAAGCGGTTCCTACAATAGGTTTTGCATCAATCCTGCATCAAATAACAATCACATATGTTGCTTCTCTGCTGAAACACAACATCACACTATGTGCATTATAAGCATAATTTTCTAAATATCATGAAGAATGTGAACATTGATAAATGAATCTTATAAGATGAAAAACATCAAACTCTCTTTGTGTACCTCTAAAATAAAATTCTTTCAAAACAAAGATGTTACTATGCATGTTAAGCAAATCAACTCATTATACCATTGTTATACAGATCACTGACTGAGACTTGTCATAAGACATTAACTTACTGTCATAAAGCTTATTGTACTTGTCACAATTTTTCATGAGCATTACTGACTGTATCAAATTACCAAGCATTATTCTTTTGCCATAATCAACTCAAACTATCCATTACCAACTTACAAACAATCTGAATATCAATATCAAACAAAGTGAACCAAGTGTAAGCTTCAAACTTACTGTCCTTATATAGCAGCATAAACATTGAAGTTTCACTTATCCAAGTTCCAACATCTACACTAATATCAACCAACCTTGTTAAGTGGAATGATCACTGAAATATGCCAAAGATGTTACATGTAAACTGAAAGATGTATTTCCATATCAATGCCAAAAACTGATCAAAGCATGACAATACCAACCATATCAAAGAATACATGTAAACCATACACCAATCAAGTTACCCTGTGAATGGATACCAATCAAGTATACCAATCTGGATTTGAATTTACCTATCCATATACCTAAATCCATTGTCATTCACATTACTTATATATATATGTGCATCAAATATGCAAGTATATGTCAAGGTCAAGAATATACCACAAATGCCACCACCAATATCAATATAGTAATATACCAATCAATTATTTCAACCAAATATGTAAATGCCGATATCAATAATTGCCAATGTCAAGACCAATAGCTCTAACAAGTAGTCATGTCAAACTGCCATATAAATCCTCAACCAAATATCACTGCCAAACTAATTTTAATAAAAATGATTATTCTTGAAGTGTTTCTTATTCACCATTTAGTGCTTGAAACACATGAACCTTATATGCAATAGATCATTAATAACTTATATACTATGAATGTAACAAGCATCAAGTATCAAATCAACACTTTGCAATGGACACCAGAAGACCATGAACTTTGACATCAACATAGTTGTCACTACATCAAGATGCCAAGTTGCTAAAGTAATACGCACTGCCTTCGTAGGATATGCAGATGTTGACTACCCTATACTCCTAATTTCCACATTATAAGTTACTGAAAGTAAACTTTGGTACATACAAACCATATACCAGATTCACAAAGCAATTCCATTGTTTGTGCAACTATCAAGCAAAAATTAGCAATGCACAAAACATATCCACTGTCTCAAAAAATGAGAAATTCAAGATATTCACTATGTAAGTAGTAATAGCATGTGTATAACAACTGAACATAAAATAGTACATCCAAACAACTTATATCAAAGCCTGTGATCAACAAATCACCAAATGACTAAGGAACCATTGCCTCATATCCATCATTTGATAACCCTGCATGATAACACTACACTTCCAACACATTGAATGTTTCTACCAACTTATGAACTTTTCAAATATATATATATCAAACCAAGGATATCAGATAGATACATTGCATACCAATCTCATGCTTTTACTTAAGTTTCTTTTTTTCTCTAGGGGGTAAAAGGTAAATCACTAACCTACTCCCCCTTACTTCATGCTACCTTTTACGTACTATGAGATATCCCTTGTGCAATATGCACAAGTTTAGAATCCTTTTTATCCTAATTTTTTTTTCTTCTCCAGATTTTCATAGGCTCCTTCTTTTGCTTGCTCAAAGTATCTTCTTGATTAGGTAATTTCAACATTTTACTTTTACAAAACTTGGTTCTATGTCCAAAACCATTACATCTATTGCACATGACCAAGGATCTATAACTTCTCATGAATCTAACATCATCATTTAGAACTTGTCTACCACAATCTCTTACAATGTGACCACGATGGTTACATTTAAAACATGTGACATTATTCTTTCTATATGCCAACTCATTAAAATTATTTTTCCCATCATTTTTCTTTCCATACATCTAACATTCTAATGCTTTATGACCATATGCAAAACATAAATAGCAATTACCATTAAATTGAGAGTATTTATACCTTTTTGAATGATATTGCTTTGAGAACCTGCTTGATCTTCTTCTTCTAACATCAACAACATTCTATGTTGCTTTCTTCTTGGTTTCACTCTCAGGGGAAACAAAGTAATAATTCAGGTCTACCTTCTTTCTTGGAGTCTGTCTAACATTAGAAACATTTCCATCTTTTGTTTCAAATACTATTTCATGTTTAGGCTTATCTTGAATTCCAGAGCTTTGTCCTTTTTCATACCCTAAACCAAAAATGTCTTTGTGATGCTTTTACTTATCCAACATCTCATTTATCTTGTTGGTACTTTGATCAAACTTCTAATTTTTCTATAACTAAATTTTTACACTTTCAAGATCTTTCCTTAGAACAACTATTTTACTTTCTAACTTTTGGCACTCAAGAGTTTTAATTTCCAAATTTGATTTACTTATTTCTACTACTCTCTTTCCTTCTTCAACCTCTATTTTCAAGGAGATGATCAACATGTTAGAATCTTCAAGTTTCCCAGCTAGTATTTGTCTTTCCTTTAATACTTGATAGATTTTAGCAGAGATATTTCTTCAATCTCAGTTTTCAATTAACTGATTTCATATTCTAATCTTTTACAATTGTCTTCCTTATTCATCTTGTATGCTTCTTTATCTTTTTCTTTAGGCTAATAATAAATTTATTAGACTCTTTAAGATCTAAAAGTACCTTGTTCTTGAATCCTTTTTCATATAGAAGTTGGTCTTCTAATCTCTGGTTCTCTTTCTTGAGTTTTTTAATCTCATCTAGGGCAGCATGGAGTTCTCCCTCAAAATCAATTTCACACTCTTCTATATCCGATTCATTCATGTCCACTACAAATTCATCAAGTTCTATATTAGACATCTTTTCTTCTACAGGTTGTGGATTTTCCTTAGGCATTTCTACTTTTGCAGACTATGATTTTTCCTTCTTATTCCTATTCCTCTTTCCCATGACAACTAGTAATCCACTACTAGGATTCCCCTAGTTTAACTCTAGACAAGGGTTTTTCTTTGATACCAATTGTTGGAGTACGAGAGACACTGAAAGGGGGGGTGAATTAATGTCTAGAAAAATTAATTCAATTTGCTGACATTTAAAAAACACTTTTTAAACTCTTTGAGAGAAATATGAATTATGTTTCAAGAGCTAACATGTGTACCAATCTGAATTGTTGATTCTTAATCACATAAATGTAACTGTAGAAATTTATAACTATGAAACAGTAAGATCACAAATGAAACCAAATAAAGAACCATAACACAGTGAATTTCCTGAGTGGAAAACCCTCTTGGGGTAGAAAAACCACTCGTAAAATCACCTCACTGGCTTAATGAACCTCACTGGTTACATAATTCCTCACTAGAAAAAATGGCCTCACTGACCCAAGAACCTCACTGGTTACAAGAATGCCTCACTGGCAATGTGTATCATTGACATTAAATGTGCCTCACTGGCAATGATCAATCTGTCTCACTGACTTGATCATTTTAACTTCATTATGCATTTCTCAATAAAGAATAATTCAACTACAGAGTATCACTTTGTTTCTCTACAAATAATATTTTACCTCCAATCTAATACACTTAATATCTTAAAGATTCATTTTTCTGGAATCTTTAAAATACAAAATATATTAGTGATACAATCTATTTTGCATCATGTTTGCAAAACTTCTTTACAAAATTTTGTTTATACATTTAGCAAGATAACTCTGTGAAAAGCACCGAACTCATAACAGTGTGAGATCACTGTTTAAATAAACAATCTATGTTCCATTTCAAGTTGTCATCTTTCCATAACAAAACTTTCAAATGTAACCTTAAAACCTGTTACAATAACTATTTTCATAACTGCCTCTCAGTTGCAAACTACCTGTGTACATTGACAGGTAAAAAGAATGATCACAATAATTTGTTATAACAAAATGACATTTCCATTTTCCCATTTTTAAAAACAAAAACCTTTACCCACATGGAAAAAGCAAACCACAGCTCTGAAAACCCATACAAGGGTTTCAACATATTAGGCAACATTAATCACATAAAACAAATGCTTATCTTCCCTTAACAAATGAAATTGCTTCAAATCTTTTAAGTAAGCCGAGAACAAAGACATTAAAATCTCTTAACAAAAAAAAACTCTAACACAACCGACAACAAGTGTTTCAAAATTTAACCAAAACAACAACTTCCAACAAGATAAACTGAAGAATATTACCCAAGAAGAAGATTGAAAACCAAGAGCATTGTCTTGTCCATGCAAACACCATCATCAACTACCTGCAAACCCTAACTCCTTCCTTGTGATCTTTACCTTAATGAATAATGATAAAAAAAACAACACAATGGTCTTATGTGTGTTCGAGAAGCTTCATTCATATGTTTTCCAAGCCCTAAGTCGGTCGATTCAACATGTGCCAAAAAAATGAAATATCATTGTGTCAGTTTCCATAATACCTTGCAAACTATTGTGTTGGCCTTATCAAATATTACTTTGCAAACTTAGCATTGTCATCATAAAACCACATTCCTTGCATTCGATGTCTTTCAAATAAGCAAAAAGTCATAGGAAACAATATTTCCTATAAAACAATTTATCTTCCACATGAAAGTTGTAAGTATTAAAAAATGTTGACCGTTTAATGAGCATGAAACCTTGTAAACATGCCTTACCATGGAGCCATATAAATGTTAGATAACCAACCTTGTATTGCCCAAGTGTGAGAACACTTTGTAAATGTCATCACCAAGTGAAATACCATATAGAGAAAGAATGACTCTAGCATAACACTCTTGTATGAAAGACAATATGGATCTCACAACCTTTACCTTTTCCTTTGCATCATTCACAAATTTTGACAAACCATAATTAGGATCAACACATTGCCTTGTAAATGAGGAACCACAATCCAAACTATAGTTAAAACATTTTGACATCAATGAAAAGCAATGCCAATAGGGTATGTCTTGCATACTCATACACTAAACTATCACAAAATGTAGAGAAAAACTAATACACTAGAATCTTTTGAATAACCAAATCACACCTTTTTTCTTGATTACCATCTTTTGTATTGTATGCCACTGTTTTATACTTGTTGAACTCTACTAGTTCCTTTCTAACTGCATGTGTGCTTTCCATATTTTCACATATAGGCATACATTGCAAGCCACCACAATGCTAGCATGTGCCATCCAAGCATAATTTTCTATAGAATATTTGACCTTCCTCTCTTTCACATAATTTTTTTGATAAGAAGTCTCTTGAAGATGTTGGTGGGGCATGTATGCCACAATCCTGCAAAACATTGTTAGTATGCAAATCTAAACATATAGAATGATAAAATCAAAATGGTTAGAAAATTCAATATGTAATCTACAATAACAATTAGTGCATGTGTGATTTATTTTTACATAAAAAGGTTTAAGCATTTCAAAATATCTTTGACAAATTTTAATTTGAGGATAATCTTCTAGAAATTTATGAAAAAATTATGTTTGAGTCATATCAAAAAAATGCTTTGGATGTGGCTCATGGTTTCGACTACCAATTCTCCTTCTTACCACATCCCTTTGATTCAGAGACACCCTTGTGTTATTCTTCCAATAGTCTTCAATTAGTGATTTCAATGCTTCAACAACTAGTTTATCTTTTAGTGGTAGTCTCCCCAAGAATGCCCATAATTCAGTGGAATTGGTGTCCTCAATTCTTTGTCAGCTTTGAATGGCTCTTGATAAAGTTTTTATATTAATTATCAATTATTGACTCATCTTTCTAATGATACAATCTTTCCTCATTTGATTACTTACTATTGTTGATGTAATGACATGTCATGTGACATTACTATCTTTTGAGCGTGAGGCCTTACCCACACTCTCATATGCATCCATTAAATTCTTCACAATAATTTTTCACTTGAAGCTCATTTGATGTTCTCAACCCAAGAATCTTCATGATGGACCTATAATTTATACTTCGCATCATTTCAACAATTAGTTGAAATCTTGCGGTCTCATTTAACTTTTCAAAGAACACTCTCCAAATCTTATGGGCATATCTTATACAAGTGCATTTTGGAATCTTACCTTCCATTGGCTGCAAAATATTCTTATCAATATTAATCAAAAACTTCAAGGCTTTCTATACAAAATTCTAGGTGGTGTTCTCAAAGATAAATTCATCTCAACATTGGGAATTTCATCAATATTTAAATGAGATGAGCTAGATGGCATACCTTCGATCGAGGATGGAATTGATGATGTATCTTGAGGTTGAGATGGGAATGATGGTGTACGTCCTTCCTCAAATGTGAGTGATGATGTACTCTCAACTTGAGATGTGGTAGATGGTGTCCCTTCATATTCACTTGTGGTAGATGGTGTCCCTCCAAATTCACTCAAGCAATAGAGGGTTTGTCTCCAACTACGGTATTCAAATCTCCCTTAGCATGAAGGTTTCACATTCATTCCCTTTGTGCTACTAATTCCATATCTTTTCTTGATGGTTGAGGCTCCTCTTCAATTGGCATGTCTTTGTAAATCATTTCCAATTTATTCTTCTCATGATATTCCCTCATCCATGCTAATTTCTTTAGATTCTTAGCTTCTATCTCTTCCTTTGTTGGTTTAATCCTTGATCATTGATCCGGTGGATATTTTTAGTGAAAATTGAATTGTCTCATTTCTCTCCAGATTTCAGCACCATCAAAAAGAGCTCAGCGTCCTGATTCCAACACAACTTGAACAGAGCAAAAAGGAGTCTGTTTGTGCAAGTTATGGCCAGTCAAACCTTGGGTCAAATTGGGATTAGGGGCGTCCTGGAAGCGAAAAAATAGCATCATCAAAAGTTGTCAAAGTTGGCATCATCGCGAAGAGCTCGTCGAGACGATACCGACGATGTTCGTTTCGTTGAAATCCGACATCGTATGCTCAAGATATAGCTAGTCAAAGTTTATGTTGACTTGAAGGTGTTGTGATGACATCAGCATCCGTACATGATAACATCAGCATCTATGCAGATCAAAAGTGGACCAATCCGTGATTGACACATGTCATCTATACGATGACGTCAGCATCCACGTGGCAACACAGTCATTGGTCCAGTCAGCAGTCCGTACCCCAGTCAGCAAGCCACATCATCAGACACGTCAACTTCCAGTGGCAGACACATCAGTAGCTTAGTCACCATTGTCAGCAAATCAAGTTTTTCCACGTGGCACCTCCTGTCATGCCACGTGGCCTCCCTCTTCCCCTGGCGGATGGATAAGTTAATAGTTTGTTAAAAAGTTGTTGGGGGGATTCGAACGCCCCACCATGTCTAAACGAAACCGCCGATATACCATTGTGCTAAACTATCCACTCTCAACTATATATGGAGTCAGTTTGTTTTTGTTAAAGAACTGGCAAGATTTGAGGATTACAAAGCGGCCGCGGGGGTTGAACCCCGACCCGGCCGGGGACTAAAAAGTATGCATGTTGCTACGCCATCGAATGGATTTAGCATGATATTTGCATCGGTTGTTTTTGTTAAAGTTCGAAAACCGAATGTTTTTAATCTAAAAAAACAAACTCCCCTATTCAAAGAAATAAAACAAATAAATCTTAATTAATAAAACCCATAGGATAAGTTAAGCCCGAAAATGAGAAAAGGGAAGGGCTCCAAAATATTGTAAAGGATTAATATAATCCTATTGGGTATTTAGAGGTTTTTTATCGGGAGATTAAGTTGTTTTTTTGGAGATATGGAGGATTTTCAAATATATGATTTGTGATTATTATGTAAAAATGGAGATTTGGGAAATATTGGAAATCAATTGGTTAGTAACCAATTTGAGCCATTGTTTTTGTATTTAAAGGGGCGTGTAGGTGAGTGTCCATGCTAGAAGACTCATAATTTTCAAGTGTGATTTGAAGTGTTTTGGAGGAGAATTTTGGCTAGGTGTTTTGTCTAAGCGTTTTGGAAGGAATTTCTGGTGAAGCGAGAGGAGGCTATTCTAGAGATTTTATTCTTCATTCCTGCACTTCGAAAAGTGGCGTTGTGCGGATAGGGGTGATTTTGTAACTCATTGTACTTGGTTTTGGAGATTAATCGGATCGATCGTACTCTATTGGAGCTGACCCAGAGACGTAGTCACGTTTGTGGCAAACTCCGTAATCAAACTCTGTTTGCATCTCTCTTTCTTTCTCTCACTTTCTTTCATTCTGTTGTTATCACCTTGTCATTTTAATTATTGTAATTATTTCCATGAGTTAATTTTGTTCTAATTAACTTGGATAAATCATTGTAAAAGTTAAGCATTCAATACTGCAAATAGTCTAGATCCTATACAGATCAATCATTCCCTCGGCATGACAAATAATTGTATCTATAGCATGATAAAGAGACAAATATTAGTTCCTAAAAAATGAATCCATACATATAAATGAAATAACCCTTCATACAAAATACTTACAATCATCCTATAGAAGAGTAAATGTCACTCAACCATGATGAATAAACAAGTGCAATAAGAACACAAGGAAAATGGAAAGCTAATTTTTTTGAAGTATTTCTAGCATAGACAAAGCTCGCATGAATTTTTTGATGGAATTCCTTAAAGAAATTTGGTCTCATGGAATTCCATGATTGCAAGATAGGCACAAAATGGATTTTTAAAAGACATTACAAACTTTCAAGAAAATACAATTGGCATGACTATAAATCCAAATTCCATAAATTTTTTGTTAGCATCCTAACTTTGAAACAAGGTATGTGGTCTCATGGAATGCCATGATTGCAAGATATGCACAAAATGGAAGCATGGACAAGGTATGTGAATTATTTGAAAAAATGTTTTGGCAGACATGTATGCAAAATGTGGTAGCATAGACAAGGTAGTGAGCGAGCTCACTAGCTTGTCAATTTGGTAAGCTTGTCAAGGTAGTGGGTTGTTTGAAAAAATGCCTCATAGAAATGGGGTCTCATGGTGATGTACATAGATTGAGTGGAACTCTTCCCTTTCTCCTTCCACTCCTTCTTAGGTTTCTTTTCAACATTCTCTTCTTTTTTCTTAGAAACTTTAGTTTCCATTTCCATTTGGGAGGGTGAGTTTTTCTTCTAAACATTTGGTCTTATAAATTTTGTTTTACACTCTCTAGCTACATGGCCAAAATTGTTGCAATTATAACAAACTATATTCATGTCAAACAAGGGAGCAAATGGATTTTTGCTTGCAAAGTTTGTATTTCTCCTTGGAATGACTCTACATTCTCTAGCCCTATGACCAAAATAATTACAAGTATAGAAATACCCATAGAAGTATGATGACCTGGTCATGGTGTTTCCTTGAGCTGGAAGAGGAGATCTTCTTGGTCTTGGATTCCTTGGAATATGCACTCTTATGAATCCATTATCATCTATTCTTTCTATGTTTTGCTTCTTCTTTCGTTGATCAAGGACTGACTAGTTGTCCTTCTTGTCTACACCTGTCTTTTTCTCTTCATCAAATTATCTACCTCAACAGACTTATTTTCATCCTTAGAAACTTCCTTTTTGTTAGATTTTTCATCATTAATGACTGCTTTTTCTTTTGCCCTGAATCTTTTGTAGATTTTTGCAAAGGCATCAACAAATGAGTTCTTTCCTTTCTCCAGTCCTAAGCCATATTTTTCTTTATTTGCTAATTTTTGCGTACTTATCAATTCATCCATAATATCTGAAGCATCTTTTAATTTCAGACCCTTATTGATCTACTCACTAGATTTCTCCAATTCCCTTCTTAAGGAAACTATTTTTGCATCAAGCTTCAAATATCTATCCACTTTAAATTCTAGTTTGGACTTCATTACTTCTTCCATTCTTTTGGCTTCCTTCTCTTGAACTTTCAAGCTTACTACCAATTGATTAAATTCCTCAAGATCCTAGGTTAGCTTGTCATTCTCCTTTTGAGCACATTTTTTAAATTTCTTGTTTTCCCTTTTAAGATCATCAAACTTATCCCTTAGATCGTCGAGATCTTCAAGAGCATTGATCAATTCTCCTTCAAGATCAACAACTAATTCTTCTTCCTCCTCATGAGAATCCTTAGCTTGTTCATCCTTCTTATCCTTAGAGTTCTTGGCCATAAAGAGGAATTATTCCTCTTCTTCCTCCATTACAAGAGCACGATCTTGTTCATCATCTAAGCTATCACTAGCATTAGATGAATTTCTTTCTTCTTGAATGTACAATCTCTTCTTCTTCTTTCCAAAACTCCTCTATTTAGGATAATAAGGTTTCTTCTTTTTGCTATCTCCTTCTTGCTGAGCATTATATTCTTTATCATAGGGGCACTTAGAAGCAAAATGACCTATTCTACCACAGTTAAAACACTTGAAGGGAAACTTACCTTTATACTTGTCAGATCCTCTCCTTAGTCTTCTTGTGAAGTTTGATTCTTCCTCATCAACCTCTTCATGGTCTGATGTAGTGGCCGCAGCCATATCTTTCTTGCCTGCAGCTTCATCCTTTTCCCTCTTTGTAACCTTAAATGCAGATTCTCTTCTAGACGACTCGACATCTCCCATTCTCATCTCATATGCAGTAAATATGCCATGCAACTCCTTAAGAGTGATCTTATCCATCTCTCTCCCTTATTCAATTGTAGAGATCTTGGGATCATACTTATTTTTCATAGACCTTAGAACTTTTGCGCAATGACATCTTCTTTTACTTCTCCATATCCTCTAATAGAGTTTACTAGATTGTCAACCCTCAAAAGATAGTCTGCAATATTCTCCTCTTTTGTCTTCTTTAAGCCTTCTAATTTTTCTCTCAACACTTGAAGCTTTTCCAACTTCACCTTGCTATCTCCTTCATAGATGTTTTTCAATTTTTCCTAGACATCATAAGCAGTTTTGACAATGCATAACCTTGCCATGCACAGAATCAGACAAGTTGTTCATAATGGTAAACTATGCTTTTTCATTATTCTCATAGTCATTCTTTCCTGCAACATCAATGGGAAGAGTAGTAGGGAGACTATATTTGGTTTTGATTTACATTCAGATATCAAGTCCTAGAGATCCCAAATATCCCTTCATCAATGAGCTCCACTTAACATAATTTGTTCCATCAAACCAAGGTGGCTTGCTTGAACCTTCCTGATTTTTCATTGTGTTCACACTACCAAAATCTACCCAAAATGATTAAGCTTCACCTAGGGAACCTAGGGCTCTAATACCAAATTTTGTAACACAACAATCTACTGAGACAGGGGGTGAATCAATAGATCTCAAAAATTCCTCTTAAAACACTTTGAGTAGATAGATTATTTCAAAACACAAAAATACAAAAATATGTGGATTGAGACTTAACATGTAAATACAAAAATATGCACACACACAAGCATCACATAACATAGGATGTACGTGGAAAACCCAAGATGGAAAAAACCACACCACGATGAGAAATGCTGCTAGGAGCTATTGTCCTAATCCAGCCTCACAAGCTTAAAGTTCAGCTACAATGCTTTAACGACACCAACCCTAAGGAGACACAAATCCCTTGGTTTTAGGAGCACCCACTCCCTAATCTAAGCACCTACCCAAATATCTCATGGCATGCACCAATCAAATTTACAATGTAAGATATTACAATTTTGATGACAATTTTATGTTGCAACTTATTTGCAACTGCACATACATGTATGTTGCACACTTTGCAACTCTTCCTCTACATTACTGTGAGACCCCATTTCTATGAGGCATTTTTCAAACAACCCACTACCTTGACAAGCTTACAACATTGAAAAATAGTGACCTCATTTCTATGAGGCATTTTTCAGACAACCCACTACCTTGTCAATGCTAGTGAGTGATCTCACTAGCTTTTCAATGCGGTAAGCTTGTCAAGGTAGTGGGTTGTTTGAAATCACTGTGAGACCCCATTTCTATGAGGTTTTTTTTCAAACAACCCACTACCTTAACAAGCTTACCACATTGACAAGGTAGTGGGTTGTTTGAAAAATGCCTCATAGAAATGGGGTACATCAATGTGAAACCCCATTTCTATGAGACATTTTTTCAAATAATCCACTACCTTGTCAATGCTACTGCATTCACAAGCTAGTGAGATCACTACCTTGTAATGGGGACCTTGGAATGGGGTATGACATCTATCAAAACATAAAAGGGGGGATTTTCATGAGTGTTATGGTTACAATTTCCTTAGTAGACACATGCAAAATTTGGATGCATAGACAAGGCACATGAACTATTTAAAAAAATGCCTCCACAAAGATGAATAAACAAGTGCAATAAGAACACAAGGAAAATGGAAAGCTTTTTTTTTTAAGTATTTCTATCTTGCAAGAATTTATTGAGTGTGACTTTGCTTTGTAGCCATTTTCTAACGTATGACCTACCAATATAATGTCCACAAATAGACATGTATGCAAAATGTGGTAGCATAAACAAAGCTCACATGAATAATTTGATGGAATTCCTTAAAGAAATGTGGTCTCTTGAAATGCCATGATTGCAAGATAAGCACAAAATGAATTTTTTAAAAGACATTACAAACTTTCAAGAAGATTCAATTGGCTTGAGTATAAATCCAAATTCCACAACTTTTTTCAACATCCTACCTTTGGAACAAGGTATCTAGGCATCAATCAAATCATTGAAAGGAAGGAGGATTATTTGACAAAATGTTTTGGTAGACATGTATGGAAAATCTGGTAGCATAGACAAGGCAATCAACTGTTTGAAAAAATGCCTCAAAGAAATGTGGTCTCATGGTGATGCACATCACCATGAGACCACATTTTTCAGGCATTTTTCAAATAGATGATTGCCTTGTCTATGTTGTTTAATAAAATGCTTTGCTAGACATGCATGGAAAATTTGGTAGCATAGACAAGGTAATCAACTATTTGAAAAAATGCCTCAAAGAAATATGGTCTCATGGTGATGTGCATCACCATGAGACCACATTTCTTTGAGGAATTTTTTCAAATAGTTGATTGCCTTTTCTATGTTGTTTGATAAAATTCTTTGGTAGACATGTATGGAAAATTTGGTAGCATAGACAAGTCAATCAACTACTTTGGTAGAACTGTTTGACAAAATTCCTCAATGAGATATGTCCTCATGGACTACAATGATTACAGGATATGCACAAAATGGATTTGTTGAAAAGGGTTTAGAAAATTTCAAGCAAATGTAATTTCTAGGTGTAAAACCAAATTCCATTGCATTTTCCAACATCCCCCATGCCTATACCAAAATGGAAGCTTTGGAAAGGGGTATGCACATCCTTAGAAAAGGATTGAGAAATGATGTACTATATTACATACTTATAAATACTCTCATATATATGTGTATAAAATTTATGTGGAAGCATACACAAGGTAGGTCAATTGTTTAACAAAATGCCTCAAATAGACGTGGTTTAAAATGTAATTGGGAAGTGTAAAGAATTGTGTAGTTTAAAAAGTGCCAAGAGGGGCTAAGGTTATAATGACAAACAAACAATGATGAACATGGAATATGCATAATAACAAAATCAAAGCATTGTATTAAGCATGTATGATAAGGGATGATAAATAAACATAATAAAATGTAAAGAAAATCTGTAAAGACTTCACATACCTAAAAAACAGAGATTCGAATCATGGAGGAGTTCTACACAATTATGTAGTCTTTGTTTCTTCTTGCATCAAACTCCTCAACAATTTGAGTTTTTCACAAGCTTGTTTCCTTTTCAATGTTCAATTGTATATCACTCTTGAATAGAATTACTAACTACAATACAAATAACCAATGTATAATGTTAAATTCCTACAATTCAATCATAGTTAGCATTGCAACACTACAAAAATTGAGACTTGAATTGATATATATCAAATTTGATGTGAAAACTCTATTATTTCCTCCTTCCTAAGTTGGAAAACCATAAAAAGGTGGTGGAAATTTCATGCAAAGGTAGTAGAATGTTAAAACAATGTATACATGTGCACTTCCCAATAGTATCAAAAAGTTTTTTTTTGTCGGAACACGTGCATAACCAGGAGAATAACAGAGCATGTGGGCCTAGATCACAAGTGTTCTGACATTTTTACTATTTTTAAAGCAAGCCAAAATGTGCTCACGTTATAACGTGAGCATGTTTTTTCTTGCTATACAAAATGGCTATATCTCAACCTCTTCAAAATGCGATCGTGTTATGAAAATGTTGATTTTCTAAAGGTTTCCTCTCTTTATCTCTCCTTATCCATCCATCCCTCCTTATCCATCTAGGTCTCTCACTTAACTCTCAACCCTGGACACTATGCCTTAAACCCTAATTCCTCAACCCTTAATACCTCGACCCTTAAACCCTAAACCTCAATCTCTCTCTCTCTCTCACTCCCTTTCTCTCACTCCCTCCCTCTCCCACTCCCTCTCTCTCCCTATCTCTCAAGTTTCTCCCTCCTAATGAGTTTATGACTCAATTTTGATAAAGTTTATTATCTATTTGTTGTAGTAGCCATAGACTTTGATACTTGGATGTTGACCTTTTTATGATATTTCCTCAAAACCATAGACATTGGGCATAAGCTTATTTTTGTAACCTTTAAATGACATTGACATGCTATATGCATTATCTATGTTAATTTTACATGTGGATTAATGAATTTTACTTTAAGATAGTTACAGATGTGCAATTGTTGTGCGTACTAATATTGTTATGCAAATATAATTAGAAGCCTATAAAATTGAAGAAGATTCTACCAGTTGGTCATTCACCATAAAGGTCAACAAGGTGATCGTTCAAAAGTCAATGGAGGGAAGACTCTCAGCAAGAGGGAAATTCCTAGTTCAAATCAAAGGATTGTAACCACCTTGTAAATTGTCTTAATTGTTTATTGAGTGAATATAGGAGTTATTGTTGAGCTAAATCTATGTTAAGGAAAACATGCTTGACCAGATTCCATGCATGCATAACCTCCTCTCCACTTTTTATGCTTTCCCTAAAGTGGCATCCTCCTAATTTGTTGGAGTTGACTACCTTGCTAGGTAGTTATTTAGTAGCTTTTCTTCCTATAAATAAGAGTCAGATGCTCCTTCTCAAGAGGTTGATTAATCTGATGATGTACTCGCATTATTATTTTTTTAGTAATACAATTATGTTGCTCATTTGTACTCATGTTTTCCAATGAATAAAATAAAGTTATAAGTTTGTGCATCTGAGTTTACATTTATCTTAAGGGATACTCATCCAAGGGGGGGCACTTGGTGAGCATTCCATTCTTTAGTTTAGTTATTACTTTATGTTCAGTAATTAGTTTAGAATCTGGCAACTGCCTGTTCCTACAACCACTAGAATTCCATTCTATGACTATTCCTGCAGCCAAAGCAAACAGAGTAGTTTCCTGTTTGTTTGCTCAAATTTTCATTCCTGTCATGCACTTGTGCTTAGTATAGTTGTTGGTTGATGTTCAACATTTATATTATTTCTTTCTAAGCAATTTACTTTCAGCATTATGTCTTTCTTAGCTGTAGGATGAATATGGCTATTATGGATTCCTAGTGCACATACTTTGTTGACCCATTTCAAGTCTACGTCCATGGGTTGACAAGTTAAATGCACCTTCATGGTGATTAAGATAGCTATTCAGATTAGATGTCCAATATCTGAATCATATTTTTATAGCCTTAGTTGTTAAATCATTGGAGGCCAACATTTTTGGCGTCATTGCCAAGGATGGTGTCAAACTAGAGAGTTCTTTGGAGTCATTGATAGTTTTTCTTGCTTTAGTATTTTTGAAAGTTTGTTCTTAGTACACCCCTCATTTAGGAAAGTAAGGATTTATTATTCTTTTGTCAATTCTTTGTGTGAGCTAGCTGATATTGAGTTGATACCGTATGCATAGAGGAAGGAGGAGAGATGATTATGAGAGATTCCTTCCTAATGATCCTGATCCATTTCAGCTAGAAGATCTTCCAAATCTGCCCAGAGAAGAAGGAGAAGAAGAGCCACATCCCTTTGTTGATGCAGCTCTTGATCTGACCAGTTCTGAAATTTCCTTTGAAGATCAAAATCAGATTGAGAATCCGTTTGCTTTGGAACTCCATCAGGTAGGCATGGGTGATGCAAATAGAAACAAGCCTAACCAACTATCTTTTCCTTTCCCCATTGCTCATCAGAATGAAGTTGACAACCTCAAAAATATCTTTGCTTTAGTCCTTCCTAAGTTCTATGGACTTGTCACAGAAGACCCTGATACTTTCTTGTTTGATTTTTCTATACTCTGCAGGAGTTATGACTATACCATTGATGCCCATAGGCTTAAGCTATTCCCTACCACTTTGAAAGAGGTTGCATTAAGATGGTTTATAAGCCTGGGCTTAAATACTATGGAGACTTGGGAGGACATGAAGACAAAGTTCCTTGAGAAGTACAAGGAATACTATAGGGGTAGTGACATGAGGGGAGATGACTTCTTTAGGATGCAACAAAAGTAAGATGAGAGCCTGAAGAATTACATTTCAAGGTTTATGTTTTTCCTACAAAAATCTCCACACCATACACTCAATGAAGACTCACAAAAGATAATCTTTTTGAGAGGGATTAATGAGATCTGCACTGATTCCTTAGACCTGATGGTGGGAGGAGATATCACCCAAGTTCCTTGGGAGCATATCAAGAAGATATGTCAGAACTATTCTAGGGCAGGTTCAAAGAAAGGGAGAGCTTACCAATCCTCTATGGGTAAGTAATCTATCAATGGAGTCTCAAGGATGGAGATTACTCACTTGTTGTCAGACTTCAAGCAAGACATCATAAAAAATCTGGCTACCCAGCTGGATACACTTCAAGCTAAGAAGAAACAAGAGGAGGCAGAGGTAATGTTGGCAGAATATTTCCCTCATTGCAAACAAAAGAAGGATTGTAGATGCAATATGGTAGATAATATTGATAGTAAGCAGATTCCACTTGAGTTCAAGCCAATCTAGGTTGAAGATGATCAATTCTACTATGTTGCAAAAAGGAGGCCATGGGCTCCAAGACAAGGTATGCCACTAGATCCACTATCTTTTGTTGGGTCATATTTCAATTCTTATTCATCTGGTAACCAATGGAAACCCCCATATCCATCCAATTATGGAGGATATCCACCACAGCATTGGAGTAACCCTCCAAATACTTGGCCAAGTCACCAAAACTCTCCACCCCAGTGGCAACAATCTCAGGGGAATTGGCAACAGTTTTAGGGAAATTGGCAGCCACCTCCAAGAAATTGGCAGCAAACATCTCAATAGAGGGGAGGGCAACAATGGCCAAACTAGACCACTAATTACATGCAGCCACCTTCTCAGCCCCATAAACCTACTATAATGCCTCCTCCTACTAGTTCAAGTTCAAATACACCTAAACCTATTTAGTTACCAGCTCAGCCCACACCTAACCCAAATAACAAACTATAGCAGCAACCAATATACTCTATTGATCCAAACCAATTTCTTGCATATGTTTTGAGTGTAAGTGACATCCACTTGCATTCAAGAACTAATTTTCCATCTCCTTCCACACCCATTATTATTGAGCTTCCTGTGGAAGAGGAGGAGGAGCATCTGAATGACCCCATTCAGCCAAGTGCACCTAAAAATTTTGAACTAGTCCCAGTCCAACAGACTGAACAAGAACCACCATTTCCTCAGAGATTGGAAGTTGCTAAGCAAAAGGGAGAGAAGGAGGAAACAACCTTTGACATTTTAGATCAGTTAAAGCATATATGTGTCAAGATACCTCTATTTTAGGCCATAAAAGATGTTCCCATATATGGCAAAGCAATTAAGGAAGCATGCCTCAAGAAGCCAGGCAGGAAAAAGAAAGACCCCACTACAGTTCATGTGGTGGGACAAATGGCTGACATCATGCTTGGGAAAGTGACTGTCCCCAAGTACAATGACTTGGGTAGTCCTATGGTAGGAGTTGTTATAAATGGGATCCAAATAAAGAATGCTTTGATTGATTTAGGAGCAACAATAAATGTAATGACTAAGGACATCCTACAACAACTAAATATTGCAAGCATGAGATCTACTCATACCATCCTACAGCTCCTTGATAGTTCTATTGTTAGGCTTGATGGTATAGTAGAGGATCCTGTGGTAACTCTAGACTCCTGGGAGTACCCAACAAATTTCATGATTCTTTCTCCTAAAGCTACACTAGACGGGTATCCTATTATTCTTGGAAGGCCATGGTTAGCAACAACAGATGCCTATATTGGATGTTGGTTAGGATACATGACCATTTCTGATAGGAAGAGCACCAAAATGTTTGTTCTTTACCCTCCTGCTCAACCTTCACATGATATGGATAACCCCATATGGCCACATGTTGGTGAAGAGGTTAAGGAAGTTAATTATGTGGCACATCTTATGATGTTAGGAAAATTTTATTTCATGTAGCTTCAGGAAGAAGATGAAGTACTATCTAACATAATCCAAAACCATTGTGAAGTAGAGGAAGCATCATCCTCTCATGCATCTAGTTTTGTTGGTCCAGTGAAGACCCTTTTGCCTGCTCTTCCTGCAGCCAAACCTTCTACAACAACAGGTATGTCTCATACATTGCTACCACATGAACTCAAGATACCAAGCATTAGTGAAATAGATATGATAGAGCTAACCACACAAGTGCAAGTGTCAAAAAGAAAATACTTAAATATTAACAACAAATTGAGTCAAGAGCAGCAACAGGCTTTGACAATTTTTTTAAGGACCCATCAACAAGCATTTGCATGGGACTATCATGATATGAAGGGATTGGACCCCAGTCTATGCACTCATAGGATATACATCAGAGGTGATTGTACACCAGTGAGGCAGCCCCAAAGAAGAATTAACCCTGCACTAAGAGAAATTGTAAAAGGGGAACTACAAAAATTACTAGATGCAGGATTTATCTACCCCATTTCAGATAGCCAGTGGGTGTCTCCATTGGTGATTGTGCCCAAAAAGGGAGGGAAGTGGAAATTTTGTGTTGATTATAGGGAACTCAATGTTGCCACCAAAAAAGATCACTTTCCCCTTCCTTTCATTGACCAAGTTCTAGATTCACTTGCAGAAAAACAATACTTTTCTTTTCTAGATGGATTAAGTGGTTATAACCAAATCCAAATTGCACTTGAGAACTAGGAGAAGACCACATTTACCTATCCATGGGTGACCTATTCCTACTCAGTACTTCTATTTGGCTTGTGCAATGCACCTGCAACTTTTCAGAGGGCAGTCATTAGCATATTTTCAGGCATCTCTCATGATTGCAATGAAATTTATATGGATGACTTTACTACCTATGGTGTTGATTTTAATGAAGCATTGGAATATCTCAAGAGAGTCCTAAGGAGATGTGAAGAACATAATATGTCTTTAAATAGTGAAAAGTGCTTCATGATGATGTAGGAAGGTGTAGTCCTTGGCCACTACATCTCTTCCAAAGGAATTCAAGTAGATCCTGCCAAGATTGAGGTGATCACAAATCTTCCTATACCTGCAAAACAAAAAGATGTTAGGAGTTTTTTGGGACATGCAATTTATTATAGGCTTTCATCAAAGATTTCAGCAAAATGGCAGCACCATTGTACAGTCTCCTAACCAAAGATGTTGAATTTCAATGGATCGAAGACTGTGACAAGGCATTCTCTGACTTGAAAGCAACTTTAACTCATGATCCTATACTCAAAGGTCCTAATTGGGAGTTTCATTTTCACATTCATACAGATGCATCAGACTATGCTATAGGAGCAATCCTGGGACAGAAAGAAGGAGCAATTGAAAATGTTATTTATTTTGTCAGCAAAAATTTGCAGGGAGATGAATTCAACTATACAGTGACAGAAAAAGAAATGTTGGTAGTAATCTATGCCCTAAAAAAATTCAGGCACTACATAACCGGCTATCATATTTTTGTGCACACTGATCATGCAACCATTAGATACCTCATGAATAAACCCCTAATCTCAGGTAGACTAGCAAGATGGTTGTTGTTGATGCAAGAGTTTGACATAACCATTGTGGATAAACCAGGGAAGGCCAATGTTGTTGTAGACTTTCTTTCAAGGGTGACTACATCAGAGGACAATCAAGTCATTGATGAATCTTTCCCTAATGAACACTTATTTTCTATCAGTGTGCATACACTCTGGTATGCTAACATAGCTAATTATCTAGTCACGGGGAGAGTTCCTCCTCACTTCTCTCCAAAAGAGAGAAGGGTGCTCATTGAGAAAACCTTTCCTTTCTCATGGATTGCAGGATGTTTGTTCTACACTGGACTAGACCATGTCATGAGGAGATGTGTGAGGGAAGATGAGACATATGATATATCACATGCATGTCAAAATGAACCCTGTGGAGGGCATTTTGCAGCCAAGAGGACAACAATAAAAAATTTGAACACAAGATATTACTGGCCCACACTCCACAAGGATGTAGGGAAATATACAAGGAAGTGTAATAGATGCTAGAGAATGGGCCGACCAACCAAATTTGATGAGATTCCCCTTTACCCCTAGGTAGTCATCACTCCATTTAACAAGTGGGGATTGGATTTTGTAGGACCCATTGATCCTCCATCAAATGGTAAATCCTATATCTTGGTATGCACTGATTATGTAACCAAGTGGGTAGAAGCTAAGGCCATGAAGCATGCAGGAGATAATAAGGTTGTAGAATTCCTTTATGAGGAAATTTTCACATGGTATGGGGTTACAAGAGAGGTAGTGCCCGATCAAGGGGCTCAATTCACTTCAACCCTTGTTACAACACTAGTCAATGAGTACAACATAAGGTATAGGAATTCTACTCCTTATCACCCTTAGGCCAATGGCCAAGTTGAGGTGACCAATAGAGAAATTGAAGCCATTCTGACCAAAAAAGTGGCTATCCATAGGAAGGATTGGGAAAATAGGCTACCATAAGTTGTTTGGCCCTATCGGACCACCTGGAAAATAGCCACAGGCTTCACCCCATTTGAGTTGTATGGAAAGATAGCTATGATGCCCATTGAATTTGAGCATAAGACTCTTAGGACTACAATAGATTTGGGGATGGATATCTCTGAGGCACAAAGGGATAGAATCATGTAGCTGAATGCTTTGAATGAAATGAGGATGGCAGCCTTGCATCACATAGAGGTAGTGCAGAATCAAAGAATAAAGTGGCATGACAAATTCATAAAGGATAAGAAATTTCAGCCAAGTGACTAGGTACTGCTCTACGACTCAAGGTATCAGGATAATGTAGGAAAATTGTAAACAAGGTGGCTAGGACCATATGAGGTTGCTGAAGTTTTCTCCAATGGTGTTGTTTAGCTCACCACCATTGACCCTGTTAGATTTAAGCTGCTTGTAAATGGTCATCACATCAGGTTGTATCACAAGCCAACTTCCAAGGAGAAATTCCTATAGCAATTCACTCAACATGCAACACCCGAACTTCCTGCAGCCGAAGGAAGTGGACCTAGTGTCCCCCCTTATGGCTAACTAAGGTACATAACTTATCATAATAAAGACTTCCACTTTTGTGGGAGTCCACTTCTTCATTCATTCACCTGTCTCCCCGTCCATCTCCACCTTTCTCTCTCTTCCATCACGCTGCCATAACTTCACTTCATTCCACTCCACTTTCATTAATTGCTTAACTAACTTCTTAAAAGGTGATTGGTACTTTCTCCATAATCTTTGCAACAAATCTTCCAAGAATTCAGGTATGTGCTGATCAATTTGTTTTATCTTAATTATCTTTTAGTACATTCATTTAATTGTTGTACATTAATGTAGATGTTCTCCATAGCATGTAATTATTCCCTACCCCTTTCAAATCGCCATTATTACCTCGCATGTGAGGAAACATGCTCTAATTTAGGTTGGGGGGAAGTGTGTTACCATGTCCACGTGTCAATCTATTATGGTCCATGTCAGCAAAGTTTAAATTGAGTCAATTTGAATTCTAAGTGAGATGACGGCTCGCATTTGTGAAATGACATCAACTGCCACCATTTTTCTCAATCATAGCCTTCATTTATTACTCCTTTACTACCTTTATTGCTCCTGTCATAATCCTAAGTCACCAAAAGGTAAAACAAAAAGGTAAAAATCAGACGATATTGGCATTGGGAATTTAGCAGTGTTGCAGGAAGGTGAAATTTGGCTTTCAAACAAATATTGCGGGAAGGGAAACCTTGCAGAGTGATTGTTTAATTGCAGATAGTTGAACAATAGGAGGTGGGTTAATTCGAAATGAACCCACGGTTCATGATGTATTACTATAGGATGCACCTTGCTAGGGCGAGTTCAGAAATTGCGAGTGGTTAGATTATTTCCTGAAGCTGAATGATTATAATGAAGATGTTGTGTTGGAATTTGCGCAGACATTGCCTAAAGGAAAGGGCATGGTAAAAGGGTTGGAGGTAATGGAAACTGAAGAAATAATTGCAGACATTACAGGGTTCCCTGCCAACAATGAACATTACCCTGCTACCAGAGATGCCAAGTCAGCTAGGGCTAAATTTACAGAACCTGGTGACCCTTCGTTGAGTGTGGAAAAGCAAGGAGCAAAGAGAACCTCTTTTCCTAAGCCATGGAAGCAAATAGTTGTCTATATTATAAATTACATCACTTGTGAAGGCCGCTTGTCAAACCTACATTGTGTGCACTTCAAACTCTTGAATCATATGTGCCATGGGAGAAGAATAAATGTGCCAAACATGCTATACCACCTTCTTTCAATCATGGTAGCGGAGACCCAAAAAGGTAGGGATAATTTTGTTTCCCACCATTGTCTGATCAAATTATTAGTTGAGAAGTCTCTGCATGATGTGTTTGATATGACTTGTGAAGAATTCTTAAATATTGATCAAATTAGACTAGAGCATTTGTGACCTAGGGTTTTGCCTCAATCTCATAGGGTTAGTAGGAGAGTGAGCAATGTTGAAGCCACTCCTGGAGCCTCAACTTCTAGCACAAGCCCTAGTGTAAACCCTCCTGCAACCAAGAAAACTATAGAGATTAGTTCTTCTGAGATAGAACAATCAAACAAAGAAAGTTCCTCTTCATATTTTGATGATGATGTCCCCTTGGGAACCCTAATTTGAACTAGGGAAAAAAAGAAAGAGGCAGCAATAAGGAAGGGAAAAGCTAAAAAGAAAACGGTAGGAAAAGAAGTGCCAAGTTCTAAGAAACAGAGGCTAACACTGTTCTTCCTGCAACCGAAGAAAAACATGAGAGCCCTCCTATAAAAATAAGACCAGCTAGGCCAGCCTTTGGTGTATCTCCATAGGAAATCCCTAAGCCTAGAGAAACATCATAGGAGGACACAAAAGCTCTAATGGGGCAGGTGAACGTTGAAGAAAAGAACATATTTGAGGAAGCAGAAAATGTAACATTAGCAGATCTTGCTGCCATCGCAAAATAATTTGAAAGTCAAGAGTATGAGGAAAATCAGGAGCTCTTGCAACAAAAGAAAAAGCAAGAGTTCTTACAGCAAGAGCAAGAATAAGAGGCCCTGCAGCCAGAACTAGGAAGACAATCAATACCCCTGCAACTGGAGCCATATGAAGAGCAAGCATCAGTGCCAGGAAAAAATTTGGTAGGAATACATAAGCCCTCTGATTTTTCAATGCACATGGTAGCCATGAACTTATGGAGAGAGATGCAAAGGAGGGAAGAGGAATGGAAAGAGAAGAAATGCAGGCTGAAGAAGGAAATTCAAAAGAGAGATGAAGAGATTGAAGATAAGAATTCATAAATTGTTGCTTTAAAGTAGAAGGTGGACAATATGGTAGCAAAAGTACCTCAGATATTAGAGTGCAGGACTCCTCCAAGGGTCTATGCTCTATATTTCAAGGAGAAGTATCTTTCTTTTAAATTAGCAAAGATTTTTTCAACTTTGAATCCTTCCATTGAGACTCCTCTTGAATTTTTCAATGCCTATCAGATTGCTCCTCCAGAAATGAAAATTTTGTTGTGTAAATTTTATTTGCATAATTATGTTGTGTCCCAAGACCATGATTGGAATCCCTTGTTGTATGTTGGGGATGCCCAATTAAGGGCATTTATGTCCTAGATATAGAATGAAATTAGTTGGGGACAAGAGTTCAAGGCTTATAGCCAAATAGAATCCAACACTCCCCTATCCATCAGGGCTGAATCTAGAAATCCAGGGGACATTTTTAGGGATTGGCACAAAATTCTTTACCAACCAAGCTATGACAGTAGGATCCTGCCTAAGAGAGAAGCAATTTACAGAGAATATAAGGAGGTAGAAAAAACCACAGGGGAATCTATAACAAGATATCTGTCACAGAGGTGGAACAGTCTGACTGATGAGCTAAAAAAGTTGAGCCTCACTCCCTACAGAACTATGTTGTGGCACTTAAAAGAGTTGATAGATATATACAAATTGGAAGGACAAAGGGACAATTTTGGATTCCACTAACTTTTTAGCCACCTATCCTGTTATGGCTTGTGCCAAATTTTAGGTATTATCAGTATGATATAGCTACATAAAGACAAAGATGGAGTAGGTTAGACAGACAACAAGGGTTCGATTGGGACCCTAATTCATGCACTGCAAGAACTAATGTAGGACAACTGGCAATTGCAAATTTAGGGCATTAACTAAGCAAAAGAACAATCCTTCCTCTGTTGGAGGACCAACAAAGCCTTAGGTTGGGGGGAGTGATGAGTCCAGTTTATGACTCAATTTTGATAATGTTTATTATCTATTTGTTGTAGTAGCCATAGACTTTAATACTTGGATGTTGACCTTTTTATGATATTTCCTCAAAACCATAAACATTGGGCATAGCTTATTTTTGTAACCTTTAAATGACATTGACATGCTATATGAACTATCTATGTTAATTTTACATTTGGATTAATGAATGTTACTTTAAGATAGTTACAAATATGTAATTTTTGTGCGTACAAATATTGTTATACAGATATAATTAGAAGCCTATAAAATTGAAGAAGATTCTTCCAACTGGTCATTCGCCATAAAGGTCAATAAGGTGATCGCTCAAAAGTCAATGGAGGAAAGACTCTTAGCAAGAGGGAAATTCCTAGTTCAAATCTGTTGGAGTTGACGACCTTGCTAGGTAGTTAGTTAGTAGTTTTTCTTCCTATAAATAAGAATCAGATGCTCCTTCTCAAGAGGTTGATTAATATGATGATGTACTCGCATTATTAGTTTTTCAACAATATAGTTATGTTACTCGTTTGTACTCATGTTTTCCAATGAATAAAATGAAGTTGTAAGTTTACGCATCTGAGTTTACATTTGTCTTAAGGGATACTCACCCAAGGGGGCCCACTTGGTGAGAATTCCATTCTTTAGTTTAGTTATTACTTTATGTTTAGTAATTAGTTCAAAATATGGCAACTGTTTGTTCCTACAGCCACTAGAATTCCATTTTGTGACTGTTCCTATAGCCAAAGCAAGCAGAGTAGTTTCCTATTTGTTTGCTTATATTTTCATTCCTATCATGCACTTCAGCTTAGTATAGTTGTTGGTTGATGTTCAAAATTTATATTATTCCTTTCCAAGCAATTTACTTTTAGCATTATGTCTTTCTTAGTTGTAGGATGAATATGGCTACTATGGATTCTTAGTGCACATACTATGCTGACCCATTTCAATTCTACGTCCTTGGGTTGACAAGTTAAATGCACCTTCATGGTGATTAAGACAACTATTCAGATTAGATTTCCAATCTTTGAATCACAGGTTTATGGGCTTAGTTGTTAAATCATTGTAGGAGGCCAACACCTCCCACCCCCCTCTCTCTCTCAAGTCTCTCCCTCTAGCACCCTACCCAGATAACTCTCTCTCCCTCTATCCCTCCCACCCTACCTAGATAAGTCCCTCTCACTCCAACCCCTCTCTCTCTATCTCTATCTCTCTCTCCCACTCCTTCTCTCACTCTCTCTCTCCCACTCCCTCTCTATCACACTCCCTCTCTCTTCCTATCTCTTTGGTCTCTCCCTCTAGCACTATACCTAGATAACTCTCTCACTCCCTCTATCTCTCTCCCACTCCCTCTCTCTTGCACTCCCTCTCTCTCTCTCTCCCTATCTCTCAATTCTCTCCCTCTAGCACCTTACCTAGATAACTCTCTATATATCTCTCTCTCCCTCTATCCCTCCCACCCTACCTAGATAAGTCCCTCTCACTCTAGCCCCTTCTCTCCCACTCCTTCTCTCTCTCCCTCTCTCCCTCTCTCCCTCCCACCCTACCTAGACAACTCTCTCTCCCTCTAAATACATACATATAGGCATCCATATACATACTTACATACATACAAGAATGCATACATACATACATACATACAATCTTACATACATACATACATACATACATACATACATGCATACATACATATAAGTGTACATACTTACATACAAGCATGCATACATACATACATGTCATACGAGCATAAATGCATACATACATAAATATATATATATACATACATTTAGTAGACTAGCATTTAACACAAAGCAAGACATAATGCGAGTGCATTATAACACGCTTGTGTTATGTCTTGCTTAGGCAACTCAAGCACAAACACAAAAAATATGTCAAAACTATGAAATAACGCTGCAAGCATGTTATAACGTGAGCATGTTATAACGCGCCCGCATTATAACATGCTCACGTTATTTCTTGCTTTGGGAATCCCCAAGCCTTAGGCTTGGTATTTGCTTTGGTATACCAACCCAAAGGCTTGGAGTGCCTTCCCAATGTCCAAAGATGTGTTTTCGCAAATTCTACAATATTTCACATAATCACATTCATGATAAGCATTAGGTTTGCATGTGTTTCAAGGTCAAAAAAATCAAACACCTCGATAATGTTAGGCTCTCTTTGAGCTATCTAACGATGTAATTTTTTTCACATTTTGATAATGTTAAGCCTTTCATCTTTAATTTCTTTTGTTTGTGTGTCTATTTTGGCAAAAATCAATGTTTGGTATTTTTTTCTTTATAAATTAATCGTTCATCAAATTTTCAAATAAATTACATTTTTAGAAACTAGACTTCATTCTACACATATTAAAAAAAATGATTTTCAATTAGTTTTCAAATTTTATAGGGGTAGCACGGACAAAATTCTACTTTTCAAGAAGTGTCCACTTTGAAAATTAGTAAAAAAAAAAATATTCATTAAAAAATTATTAGAAAAATCGGGCATAAACTACATGTTGTTAGCTAATTTCTCACTGAAGCGATTTTAAAAATACCAAAAAAAAGTTAACCTTTTGAGGGAGCCACAAAAGTCACTATGTTATGTTTTTTTGACAAAAATAGCACCAATTTTTGTGGCTCCCTCTTTTGAACCCCTTAATCTCTACCATTTTCAAAAAAAATTAGTAGTTTAGAAAGTCTAGACTCAGAGCACTACAATCCTTGTTTTTGTTGCATCTAAATTTTTTTAGTGTAACTATCCTCAATTTCACATCCAAGGTCAATATTTCTTGATTTTAGAAAAAAAATGGTCACTGGGCTCCCATCTTTTTGCATTTACCCACTTACAAAAGTATGTGGACGATAGCGCGTTGCATGGACGCCGCACTTTGTGTAGGCATCCAACTCGTCATTTCACAAGAAATGAGGTGGCAGACTACGGTCGCTTCATCATTAGTCCTTATGGAGTTGAAATCACAAAATCCTAACTCATAAGGTTCTTGTCTTAAACGTGGCTAGGCGCCATAAATGCAAGGTCAAATGCATGAATGTGAAATTTCCATGGGGTGCAATTTTATGACATTACACTACTCAAATCAACTAGTTTTATACTTCTCATTTCAATTTGAATATTTTTCTATTCATTAAGACCTTATATTTTCAGTATGTATTCAATGGTACAAACATATTTACATCTATGACTAAAGCATATGGGTGGTATAGGCAAACAAAATTAGGTCAATGCTCAAAGATCTAGTTTATTGAATTGTGTTAAAAGAAACATAGCTTCTATGTCCATGAAAAATAAGGAGATGCTTATTATGAATGAAATTGTAACAAGGATTGATCTAGAAATACAATATAACCAATTTAAGATGGGCTATTTGGTTAAATTTAACTATGTAGTTTGGATACTATGCATGCCCCTAGTTCATAATTGTGTTAGCTTTTTAGTCATTTTTTTGTTTTCAAAAGATAAACATTGGTATGCTGTATCATTGATAACATAATATTATTATCCACTCTCTACTTTTTGATATAATGTGGGGAACAGTTTTACTAGCTAGTTTTGTAAAAAATCTCATCCCAAATTTTCTTCCTACTTGTACACTTATTTAATCACAACTCCATATCTTGCTTACTTGATATTAATTTATAAGAAAATAATCTATAAGTCATTACAAAAATTAACCATAATTTTTTGTTTTAAAATAATTGTTGTATCTTTTTCATAACCCTCAATAGTCTTAATTGTCTAATTTATATGGTGTGTGCAGAGTCCAACCCACTATGATCTACTTAGTATACCACTTGTGAAATAATTTAGATTTTTCAAACAAATATGTGTTATATGTGAATTTGGTTTAATTGCTTTAATACCATGGCTAGGTTTAGCCAATTTTTTACACCACTCGCCTACTTCTAACTCTTTTTTATTGGACATAATAGGTGGTGATCCATTCCTTTTCGTAGTTGTCAATCTTGGGCCAACTAGTAAGTCAAACTACTAAAAGAGATACCCTAGTTTCTTACAATTTTTTAATTTATTTTAACAAATTCAAAAATCTCTTCAATGGACTATATAAATGGTTTTATATCTTTCTTTCATATCACTTGCTAGTTTGGTGATTGATTATATTCCAAATTTGAATGTTTTTGAATGTTTTCTAGATTTTAAGTGTGTCTCACCTTTTGTTCTAGCATACAAATCTATAGTTTCCCAATATGTGGGATCTACAAAATAATAAACTACCTCACTTATTTGAATTAGAAGAGGGGAAGACATGGATAACAGTATTTCTTTATTTTCAAATTAATTTTCATTTCAAGGTTAGTGGCTCCTTTAATCCAATATGGTGGGCTTTACCTATTTTGGCAAGCATATCATCATCTAAATCAATTGATTTTTTCATTTGGCTAACATGAATAACTAATATCATTATTTTATTCACCTCTTTTTTAAATATGATTGTTCAATATCGACACTACCTTCTGATTAATATAAATATATCATGTGTTCTCAACATTATTACACTTCAACCTCCTGATATATTGGCAACTTTAATATATTTGGAACATTTGTCACCTCTTTTTAACAAAGAGTTTTTCACTTCATCTCATGTCATTTGCAAGTTCATTTTAATTGAGTGGTTGAAATTCAATCTAGAAAAAAATGATATTATTAAATGTAAGGGTAAGATTGAAAGATTTTCTAGCAAGTTCAAGTATTTTTATACTTCTCATTTCAATATGAGAATTTTTGCCATATATTTGGACCTTACTTTTTAAGTATGTATCGAATGGTTCAAACACATTTGCAGATAATGACTAAATCTTATAGGTGGTATATTCATACAAAGTCAAAAGGTCAATGCCCAAACATCCAACCTCTTGGATTATATTGAAAGCAACATGACTTCCATTACCATAAAAAATAAAGAGGTATTTATTTGTAAGTGAAACTCAATCATGGATTGATCTAGAAAAATTATGTAATGAATTTAAGAGTTATTTACTCGTAAAGGCATGTGTTTGGGTTGTTATGCATGCTCTTAGTTCATATTTGTTAGCTATATAGTTTTTTAATTATTTTTTATCTTGAAAAGATAAAACCCTAGTATGTTGTGCCTTAATGCATTAACATAACAATATTATTATCCACTTTCTACTTTGATATAATGTGGTACACACTTCTACTATTTATTTTTATAATAATTTACATCACACAATTTCTTCCTACTTCTCTTTGTTTCATATCTTGTTTGTTCAATATTTATTTATAGGAAACAATTTTTTGAAGTCATTATAAAAATCAGCCACAATATTTGTACAGAACATCATCTCTCTATCTCTATCAAGACCCTCAATATTTTTAATTATCCAATATAGATGGCATTTGCAAAGCCAACCTACCATGATCTACTTAGCACACTATTTATGAGAAGTTTGGCTTTATTTGACAGATGTGTGGCATGTGTGACTTTAGTTGAATTACTTTAAAACCATGACTAAGTTAAATCAAATTTTTACGCCAATAGACTAGTTCTGATTCTTCTTAATTTGACATAATAGGTGGAGACCCCTTCCTTTTTTATGATTGTTAATCTTGCTATTCTAAACCCTAATCTAGAACCAAATTTAGATGAACCTAGTGTAAATCTAATGAAAAAATGTTGGTGGGATGATAGAGTTATAGGATAGATTGTCTTATTATCCCAAATATTGAAATATAGAGAAGTTTATACACCTTGAAGAGCCGAGGTAGTCTATATGCACTATTTGTTGGGTGTCGAGGATTTTAGGTTACCCCTTACCTTGGTACCTCTTTCTTTTACTCCCCACTCCCTCATATTTGAAATGTGCCAAGCGTTTTATGTTTCAGGTTCTCACGAAGCTTTGTACTCCATTCCCCATGTGCAACCTTTATTGGAGTCGCCTAGACTATTAAGGGATTACTTGATATGTCAGACTATCGAAATGGTAGATGATCTTTTCCTAGTCCGACAAGTGGAATGAGGCCCGATATGTAGAAGAAACTAGTAACAAATTGTTGGAATGTCAGGGATCGCCATACCTACATCCCAAGTCCGATTAGCGTCGTAGAATGAGATGCTTCAATGGCTCCATATGCTACTAACGGCTAAGGCCCGGTGAGATTTCGACAACCTAAAGACTTGCTCGCTCAAAAGATCCAGATGTGGAAACAATGGGAATGTCGGTGAGTGTGGATGGCCAATGAAAATGACATTGTAATGGTTTCATTAGAAAGATGAAGACATGCATGCCTCTGTCCCTTCTCATTGGCTAGTGGTGAGGCCTAAAATGAGTTGGCATTATATTTTTTGGTGGAGACTTGAGGGTGGTAGAGACTAGTCTCCCACCTTGACTAGGCTATCGAGAGGTTTGTGCTTTGCATCCTCCCGTCCCAATCTTGTGGTATATGGTGGGTCTCTCGTGTATTTGTCTGGGACGTCATGGCATTATTGCCTTTTTCCTCCTTGGTAGTTGATGGAGATAAGATGGAAGTATTATTTTGTTCCCATGACTGGTGGTTTTGTAAAGTCCAACAGGGCTATACAGAGTGTGTCCCTCAAAACTGTCAGAGAAATGAGAGGCATAATTCTGGTCGATGAGGTGAAAATGATTGTGACGTCGATAGACTTTCTAAAGGCTGATATAGAGAGTTTTAAAATGTAGATATAACACCTTTCCAAGGTATGATGATAGGAATGCCCCCCCTTCTTCTCTTGGCCCGTTGGCGATGGTGAACTTGGTGAGGGCGCGATGGTGAAAAAGTAACAGTCATGGGGGGTTTGACAATTTTAATGCCATCACCTCATGACATTGGTGAGTGTCCCGAGGAAAATGTACAAGCAAAAGGATGCTCCGAAGCTCATGAATGTAATGAATGTAATGTTTCAAGCGTAAATACTTGGACTAAACCAAAGAACAACCCAACACTTCAAAATGTTTCTAATTTTGGTGTGGCTTGTCTTTCCACAACAAAATAAAGTATAAACTCTTATGAATTATTGTCATTAACTCATCCTATGGATTATATGTCTTTCCCCCACCAATGCATTCGTTAAATCATCTATATAGAGGTCCTTAAGGAAACTAATTATTAGTGGTTTAGTGACAATATTTGGGGTTAAGACAATAGATTGGGTTTAGTTACATCACCATTTTTAGTTATCCATTTTGTTTACTTAAACATCTAGGAACACCCTCCTAAGTCTAAGTTGATCTAAAAGAGCAAGAGATAAAACCCATTTTCATTGATTTGGCCTTCAACTCTTCATATTCTTTAGATGATCGGATTTCACTTTCATGATGACAACCCTAGCTTTAAGAGTGAGATTTTGCTTTGGAAAGTGGAGCAGTGGTTTTGGAACCCAACATAATGACATTATTGTTGGGGAACATTTATGAAACACTTATAGTTATTACAAAATCATAATAATTTATGTGTTTGTAGTTGTTGGTTTGGTTTGAAGCAATAAAATATTATCAAGATAAATTTCATCTTTCCATTTTGGGAAGTGTTGACTCTGTAGGACTAACCTAGATTCAATATTCTCAATCAAACCTATTCATGGATAGAAGAAGACAACATGCAAATCAGCCTGTACATAAGGAGTAATTCAACGAATGCAAGGATTCAATGTACTAGGTGGAAAATAAAATATGGAAGTGGTCCTTCTAGATAAAATGATCAAGATCAAGTAAGCACCTCGAGCAAAGATGATATATTTGTTGACCTAAGAGACCAATATTAATTTATACCTATGATGATTCAACTAATCAATTGCTTAGATGGAGAATAATTAATATGAATGAGTATGATGTAAGATGAAATAATGTAGTAATTGGTAGAACAGGTAGGGGTCAACTTGGAAATGTATATGTAAGAACACATGGCATGCCTGATCAAGGCATTGTTGCACACCAAAATGAACAACAACAATTTGCACCTACATTTTCTCATTGTTCTTGTAGACATCCAAATTTGACCACTCCCACGTGGTCAAGCTCGTCTACATTATTCGTCTATTTCATCAATATTAACTAAATGATTTATTTAATTAGTATTTCACCTTTGGCCTAAGGTTCCTGAAGTATTTAATTTAACAATTAAATACTTTACCTTACATCTTTTCCTCTCTAAATTAAATAAACATATTAATTTATTTAATTTAGTCATTTGACCTTTCTAAATAAAATCAATTTTAAATTCTTCATTTTTCTCTCCTTGTCACATCCTCCATAACCCTCCTCTAATTTGGATTAACTTAATTAATCCATGATTAGGATGTGCACACCCTTAATCAAGGTTAATGTCACATCCTCATATTCTCCCACTTGCCTCTAATCTCTCATTAATTTCCCTAATCACTTGTTTGCACAACTTTAAAATCTAATCACCTTGCCTCATTTAGCATACCTTTTTGGTCAACCTTCACATTTTCCATACTTGGCATAGACCCTCTTCCCCATGTGAATTTAAAATTCATTTTTATCTCTCCAAGGCTTCTCCTCTTCCCCATGTGATCATTGAAAGGTCACATCATTCACATGTGTCAATAACCTTCTATTATAAGGACCTTGCCTTATCCACAAGGTATTTTTTAGCTTCCTCCATAAGAACCTTGTCTCATCCACAAGGTGTTTTTTATATGAATTTAAAATTCATATTTATTCTCCCAACCATCTTATCCATTCCAATCATTTGAATTTTTAATTCACATTTATTTCTCCAACCACTTCCCTCTTCCCCATGGGGATTTTTGAGAAATACTAAAATTCCTCATATGTCACTTTCCTCTCATATGGGAACAAGAAAGTCTTTTTTGACGAAATCCTCTCCCATCCCAAGGTACTTACAAGTACCTCCACCTCATTGGTACCTTTTCCACCTCACCATATCATTTTTCCATCTCATTTCCACATGGTAAGATGTGAGGGTTTGTGAGTCTTCAACTCACCATAGCCCTCCATCTTGGCTATGTTGGCTCAATCTTGGCCATTGAATTCTCTAGAGAATTATCTCTTGAAATGAATGATTTTCATTCATTCTCATTTTCATTAGGCATTCACATTTTGCAATCAAGCTCTCCAACACTTGCATTCTTAAGACCTCCATTGTTACTCACATTCAAGCTTCATCCTTTGCACTTGTGTCCATCCATTCAACTACCCACTTTGCTCATTGCATTCATCATCTTCCATAGAACATTTTGAATCCATTTTTATCACATCTTGCCATCAAAGGAGCACACAAAACATTGAAGATCAAGGGCCAACCAAGGAACAAGCTTAAACAAGGTATAATCACTTTTCTTAGCTTTGTTTTGTTTAAGTTTAATGTAGCCCTAATCATTGAGGTGTTAAGTGTTTTCCTTCATTCACATTATGTTTTGCATGATTTAGAATAGGTATAAACACTTGATCACATTTCTGGCATGCCCGGTGGGACCCACAGACAGGTCTCTTACTTTTACCTTTTGCTATTTTTTGACATTTTGCAGGTTCAGGTCATAGAGGGGCGAACTTGCCCAAGGAGGGGTGAACCTACCCACAAACAAGTGAACCCGACCTTGCACAAAGGCAAACCTACCCTGTAGGGTCACCCTTCTAAGCATTAGAACCCCTATTTTCTCATTTTTTTCTACAGAGGGGCGAACCTGCCCTTACAAAAGTGCGAACCTGCCCTTGACAGAGGTAAAACAACAATCCAAAGTTCAGTTTTTAGTCTGTTTTCTCACTATTTTCTACAGAGGGGTGAACCTTCCTTTGACAGAGATAAAACAACAATCCAAAGTTTAGTTTTTAGTCTGTTTTCTCACTATTTTCTACAGAGGGGTGAACCTGCCCTTATAGAGGGGCGAACCTACCCTAAACAGAGGCTTTTGCAAGGTAAAAACTGTTTATAAATTTCACTTTCAGATTCTATTTTGGTTGTTTTTTTATTATTACTGACCCCCTAACCCGTCCTGTTGGCGTTTGTGTTAGTTTTTCTAACATTTGTGTAGTTTTCAATGCTTATTGAAGATTAAGAGAAAAATTTCTAACATATTTCCTGCAAGGTGGAAGAATCCAATTGTTAGCTAGTTGTTTGTTGTTTCATTTTTTCTAATATCTAGGCACATAGTTTAATTAGAGGAGAGTCAAATATTTTGTTTGCCTTATCTTCAAAAGTCCATTGTGTCACCCAAGGGGACACTATTTCGTCTAAGCTTTCCCCTTGCACTTTGTGTGAGCCTGGGGAATAGCCAAAAACGGTTAGTGTTTTCTTCTTTAGCGGGACCTGCTTGGGGATTTCATCACCCCAAGGGACGATCCCAACCACGCGTATCGGCGGGGTATACAAAGGGGGGAGAGCCCAAGTTGTACCCCAATCTAGTCACGTCGTGTCTGATAGAGTGTCGAAGCTAGGGTGATACCTAGATAGACGTGAAGAGTTGGTCTGAGCCTTCAGTATCTCACTGAGGTTCCTGACTCACGCTTGTGATGGGCTAGTGTTCATGATTGTGTCTCACGTACCAAGAATATATCGAGGACTCCCTAGTTGCCTTGTTCATCCTAGATTAAGGATTGTGTTTGCCATACCTTTCACACTAATCATAGGATTGTGCTATCTGAACTGTCTTCTTATGCAAAACCAGTGATTTTTTTTGTCGAGTCAGCCTTATTGCTTACTGGTTGTGTTTTTGGTCCTTGCCATAGCTTTTTTCACTTAATTTAAGTCTAAGTTTGTTGCCGAGGGGCGAACCTGCCCTATGCCTCAGCCTTTGATCAGCCAGTTTTTATAAAAAATGTCTATCTTTTTACTGAACAAGCGAACCTTCCCTCAAAAAGGGGTGAACCTACCCTTTGCCTTAGCCTTTGATTAGCCTATTTTTATCAAAATTGTCTATCTTTTTACTAAACAAGCGAACCTGCCCTCAAAAAGGGGCGAACTTTCCCTAAAAGGGGTGAACCCGCCCTCAGCCTCAGCCTTTGGTCAGCTTATTTTTGTCAGAATTGTCAGACTTTTCACCCAATAGGCGAACCTGCCCTTTAGTTTGGGCAAACTTGCCCCAATTTGGGTGAACCCACCCTCCAAATAGACAATTTCACCTCTTGTTCAGTCATTCTGAGTACCTGTTTATCCATTTCGAGCATTTGTTTCCCATTTCGAGTGCCCGTTTACCCGTTCTGAGTACCCATTTGCTCGTTCTGAGTGCCTATTTACCTGTTCTGAACACCCATTTGCCCATTTCGAGCACCTGTTTTCCTGTCCCCATAGTTGTTTCACTCAATTCAATAGTCTGTTTGGCCTCTTTTCTATTTTAGACAAGTCTGAAAGTCAAGTTAGGTGAACCTGACCTGACCTTTGGGAAAACCTGACCTGTTCTTTGGGCGAACCTGACCTTCCTTTAGGGCGAACTTGACTTTCCTTTGGGCGAATCTGACCTTCAGTTGGGTAATCTTGCCCCCTAGTTGGTCGATCTTGCACATTGGTTAAACGAGTCTGATTGTTATCCCGTCATTCTACATCTACCATTCACCCGCAATTTGCATTTGCATTTCTCAAAGATCATTCCCTCATCATCTGAATCAGATAGGAACATCATAAAGCATCTTTAGATTGCATATTCCTCATAGTTTTCTCGATCCAAATCCTTTGAACTTCGTTTGAATTTGTTATCCAAATTGACCTAGGTGTCTGAAACTAATCGTCATCCTGAAATGTCTACTTAGGATCACCATTCGTCCTGAGTTAGCCATCATCATTCAGCCCTATCAATCCACTTCCATATCAAGTTGGATTCGGTGCCGCAATCATCCTATCCTTAATATGATCAATCAAAACCTTAAGTCACCTAGGGTGATCTTTGAACCTAGTTTAGAACCTCATTTATCATCCAATCTCATCTAATCATCCAATCTTATCAGTCATTTTATCAATCAACCTTATCCAATCTAATTCAGATCATCCTTATCCAATCCTCCAATCTAATTCGATTATCCAATCTATCAATCTAATACAATCTCATCCTTATCAAAATCATCCAATCAATTGATCCATCATCCAATCAAATCAATCCTCCAATCATTGTTTAGGTCATCATTGCATTGCATCTTAGATTTTAAACGCATCTTAATTCACCTAGTAGTTTTGCATTTTCATGCCCGTTTAGACTCGATCACAAGCCAACAAACAAATGGCAGAACAGCAAGGCCAAGGTTCCCAACCAAACATCCCACAAGATCCTAACAACATTGTGAATACCACACAAGATCCCAACAACGATACAAATATCCCTCAAGTTCCCCATAATGGTGCATCATCACAATCCAATATCGACATCCAAAACACCTCACCGCCCGGAGACGAAAACATAGTCAATTAGCCCAAAGTCACGGTTGAGGAATATCTAGCAATCTCGCTAATGTTTAGATGAAAAATCTCCTCCTCAACGAGTGTGGGGATAAGATCCTTGCCACTCTGATCATGAAAGGGGTCAAACCACCACCCGATTTCAATATGTCACAACACACTGACACCCAGTCTCTTCCTGCATCACAAGAACCGCAAACTTCGCAAAACATTCCAGGAAACTCTTATGTACCTGAAGGCGCACCCATAGAAAATTGGTATCATCTTGAGTTCAGAAATGTTGTAATCCATCAAGTTTCCACTTATCCTCGCCTCCCATCCATTGCCTCTACGGCCCCACCTAATCCTAACGATCCCTTTGTCATTGCATGCCGCAAAACATTTCGCCTGCTCCACCACTTCCACCTCAGCATCCTGTTCAACCACCCGTCAATACTAAGAGCACTCCGCTTCTTGCACTAATGCCACCTCCAGGACCTGCACCTATTGGAAATCTACTACCGCCACCCCAAGGTAATATCCCTATGTTTCAATAGCCTCCCGTTAATCTGCATCAATCCATGATGATGCAAGCACCACCACAACACACCACTATCCCTTTGCAAATGCCACCACAACATGTTGTTGCTACCATTTCATCTTAACCACCGCATCAACAACCCCCAAATAAAAATGTTGCTATCCCGCAACAGAACGTCACCGTTCCACTGCAAAACGTTTCAATTCCTCAACAACATATTACCGTTCCTAGGCAACCCCTGCATCAAGTCACGTAAACTACTTCACAGTCACCGCAACTACCCCATAATGCTTCTACAACAATCCCACATCAGCAACATATCCCATCTCACCCACTTTATCAGCAGCCACCATAGCATCAACAATCGCCCCACCATACACATTCCTACGCGACCACAAAGGAATCCTCTCACATAATATCCTTACCACCCGTCTAGTACATATACCGCTTATGCTGTTGCTTTTAATCCTAATCCAAATGTTCATGTAGCCACTCAAAATCTACCGCAAACTCAACCACCTCCCTACACCAATCCTGTACAATCACACACGAATCCATACCAATAGCAGTCTAATCCACAAAAACCTCCATACATCATGTAACAACCCAATGTTGCATATAATTACTATGTTCAATAGCATCCCTCATACCAACAACGTGTCGCATCCACATCCTACATGTAGCAACAACCACAAGGTGCTCAATACACCCCATATTATCAGCAACAGTCGCCTTATCAACAAGGAGCATCCACGTCATCATACTATCAAGGTGCTACACAATACCAGTAGGGTATCTCATCTACCTCGTACTATTAGCAGCAACCATCATACCAGCAAGCGGCTTCCACTTCTTACCATCAAAATTTTTCATCATCCTATCTGCCTTACATTAATCTGTAATCCTCTTACACCAATCAATACCAACCAACACCTCCATATACACCACAACAGACTTATGATCCGGCTGCTTCAGCACCATCCTCATCATATCAGCAATATCCTTCATACAATCAGCCTAGTTCATCCAATTTGACTCCCGCAACACCTATCAATAAGGACCTCGAAGAAGTCAAAGTTGCTTTAAAGGACTTACAAGCTGGGACCGGTAAACAATCCTTCAAGTTTGAAGATATTTTTCCTTATCTGTTTGATCCTTCAATCTCATTGGTTCCTTTCCCAAAGCATTTTGAAATGCCAAAATTCAATAAGTATAAAGAAACCAAAGACCCTAAAGCTCACCTTCAAGAGTTCTATGCCCACTGTCAAGAAGTCATGCACAATGACAATTACCTCATGAGATTGTTTCCTAGGAGCCTACAGGGAATATCTCTTGATTGGTTCATGGGTCTTGAGAAAGGATCTATCAAACCCTTTGCACAACTTTCAGAAGAATTTATCTCCCACTTCTCCTTTAATCTAGAGAAGGATATAGACACATTAGACCTCCTGAAAGAAAAGCAGCGGGAAGGAGAAACTTTTGCAAGCTATCTTCAACGATGGCAAGCCCTAGCAAGTCGCATGAAATCCCCACTAAGGGAAAAGGATATGGTCACCTTGTTTATCGAAAACTCTCATCCAGATATGGCTCACAACTTTAGACTTCATTGTGCCATGACCTTCGCAGCCATAGTAGAGAAAGGTCATATTCTTGAGAGGGCCCTTATTGCCAAAGGGCTAGTCAAAATATTCAATCTTGATAAAGAGAAGTCATCTGGAGACAAGCCTCAATATTGGAACAAAAAAAAAATGTCATCAATGATGGTGTCACTGACACCAAACATGTCCAAGTGTCCAATGCTTCCCAAAAGCAACAATATCATCCTCCTCAGCAAGAAAATCCTCATGCTATATCAGTGCCACAGGGGGAACCTCGTCCCAGCCAACAATCCAATCAAAATAATCAAGGGGGTAACAAACATCAGTTTACTATGTTAAGAGAACCCCTAAGTGTTGTGTTCAATAGACTCCTACAAGCCAATTACCCGATTACGTATCTTGTGACCAAGCCCCTTGACTAATCCAAGCCTAAACCAAACTGGTTCAAAGAAAATGAATATTGTGAATTCCACAAAATTAAAGGGCATACATTGAATAAGTGTCAAAGTCTAAAAATGTATATCCAGGATCTTATAGATTGAGGTGACATACATGTGGATGCCAACACAAAACCATCGTCTAATGCTCAATTGCAGATCTACCAAAATGCTTTCCCTAAACATAACCAAGGTCCTAGAACGTCAAATTCAAACCCAGCGCCTAGCAATAACAATAATCAGAATAATAGCACCAATAACATCAACTATAAAAATGTGCCACTTAACTATGAAGGCCTCATTATGCACATCAAACAAGTGGAACCACGTGTATCCATGATACGTGTAAAAGGAAAGGATCCTCAATGTGTTGTTACCACCTGTCGAACCCGCATCACAATCCCTGGAGCCTCTGTATCCACCCAGCCATAGCCTGTGAATTCTTAGTACAACATCCTTGATCATCTAGGAAAGACTTCGGCACAGATATCCATTTTGGACTTGCTTAAGTCTTCCCCCGCACATCAAGAAATCCTAAATAAGGCCTTACGAGACACCCAAGTTCCTAATGACATAGACCCTACGCAATTTCAAGCATTGGTAGGGCACCTATCCGCCACCTATCAACTAGGTTTCAGTCAAAATGACATGCCTTGCATTGACTCCAATCATAATCGTCCCCTTCATCTAGAGGTCCTGGTAAACCATCACAAAGTAAAAAGGTTCTTGGTAGATAATGGTTTTTCCCTAAACCTTTGTACATTGAAATTCATAAAACAGGTTGGATACACCCATTTTGATTAAAAAATCAAGTCATCACAATCAAGGCGTATGATAATGTGGAACGTGATTCTGAAGGTACAATATTTATTCCAATTTAGGTTGGTCCAGTTGTGCAATATACCACATGTCATGTCCTTGATCTGGAATTTCCCTATAACCTCCTCCTCGGTCGTCCATGGATTCATGCCATGCAAGCCGTTCCATCCACATACCATCAATGCCTAAAATTCCCATTCAGTGGGATAGAAGTTACCATACACGCGGATCCCCAACCATTTGAATATTGTCATGCATTAGAAGCTTTTTTTCCTCATTCTCACTATTGTCCTGGAGTGGAAATGGGACAACCGCAAACGTCACCATCCCAATCATCTACCACTGCATTAGCGACCACTTCATCCACTTCATCATCCACATCTGATTCCACCCTCACTAAGGTCCAGATCATTGACAAGGGATGTGGTGAATATGAGATGCACACAGCTTTGAACGTGGCAACTATGCCACCCTCACTGCACACATATGGTCAACTGTCACAGTCTACAACAAAACTAGAAGACAAGACCATCACCTTTAATGTTCTAAGTGTAGAATCCAGACCTTTCACTCTCTTGGGTTAAGACAAGATGCGCCAAAAGATGACATAAGACAATGGTTCTATCGCGAGGAACCTGATCCCTCCCCTCCTTTGAAGGAATATTTCCAGGAGAATTATCCTTGGCCCTATAAGTTTGTGAAAAAGTAAAATTATCAGGGGGGAGGCCTTGGCGCTGAAAAGAAAGGAAGGAAACACCATATTGAGGCCACAATAAGACCAAGATATTTAGGCTTGGGTCATGACACAAAACAAAAGTGACCTATAGCATCATCTAGTGCCTCTAATAATGTCAGTGAGAGTAACGGTCTCCTTGAAGACATACCAAAGGAGGATTTCATCATACACACATACGATGATGTAGATCACATCGACCTCTCTTCCATGTTTGACTGCTTATAGATCTGCACCATTAGCCTATCTCTCAAACATCCTAAACTCATAGATTGGGACCTACATGGTAGCGCACCTATCGATACCTTTCCCATAATGGATCAAAATGTACATTTCATGGGATTGGGGAAAGATGAACACCCTAACCGCAAAATTAAAAAGAAATAAAATAAAAAAGGGTCACTTAGTGAAAACCTCCCCGAGGCACTTCCTGACCCATAAAAAGTAAAAAAAAGGGTGTATCAGATAGCGAAAACCTCGATGAGGTGCTAGAAGATGGGGATGTTCATCTTCCCCTTATAGGGACTCAACTCTCCAAAAGATCATCCATCCTAATAGAGGAAACACAAGAAATCAATTTGGGAATTGAAGAGGATCCCAAAATCACCTATGTAGCCAAGGCATTATCAGAAGACGAATATTCTACTATCTCCAGGCTTCTTAAAGAAGGAATCATCAACTTTGTGTGGACATATTCAGATATGTCAGGCCTTGATCCATCTTTGGTAGTACATCACCTAGACATACGTCATGATACCAAGCCTATCAAACAAGAGCTTCGAAAAATGCACCCTCAAGTAGCCTTGCTGGTTAAGAAAGAGTTGGAGAAATTATTGGAAGTTGGATTCATAAGGCCCATCGACTACTCAGAATGGATCTCAAACATAGTACCTGTAGCCAAACCAACTAGCACTATCAGAGTTTGTACAGATTTCTATGACCTCAACAAGGCTTGTCCTAAAGATGACTTTCCTTTGTCGAACATAGATATGTTGGTAGACTTAACTGCAGGGCACAAGATTCTTTCCCTCATGGATGGCTTCTCTAGATACAATCATATTCGAATTGCACCTGAGGACCAACATAAGATAGCCTTCACTACACCTTGGGGCACATTCTACTATAATGTCATGCCTTTCGGTCTTAAAAATGTGGGGGCAACATACCAGCGAGCCATGACTATAATCTTCCACGACCTCATCGACATCATCATGGAAGACTATGTTGATGACTTGTTAGGAAAATCAAGAACGAGAGAAGAGCATCCAACAGTCCTCAAGAAGATCTTTGAGCATCTGGAGCAGTACAAGCTAAGGTTAAATCCGAAGAAATGTGTCTTTGGAGTCACATCAGGAAAACTGTTGGGTTTCATTGTCTCTCGCAGAGGTATCGAAGTTGATCCAGCAAAGGTTAAAGCAATCATGGATATGCCTCCACCACATAACCTCAAATAGTTATGAAGCCTACAGGATAAGTTACAATCCATTCGGTGACTCATTGCTCAGTTAGCCGACAAGTTTTAGTCATTCACTCATCTATTGAAGAAAGATACCACTCTTAAATGGACTCAATAGTGTCAACTCAGCTTTGATCATATCAAAGAATATTTGGCTCACCCACCAATCCTTATGTCACCAATCCCTAGTAAGCCACTCCTATTGTACATTTCTACTACTTCAGTGGCATTGGGGGCATTGTTGGCACAACATGATGAGTCATCAAAAGAAAGAGCAATCTATTACACCAGCCAGACCCTCGTAGGCTATGAACTCAACTATTCTCCAATGGAAAAATCCTGCTTAGTCATGGTTTTCAATTCACAGAAACTCAAAAAATACATGCTTAGTCATCCAGTGAAGCTCATCTCTAAGGTCGATCCACTTAAATACCTATTGTCTCGGACAATCCTAACTGGACACATGGCTAAGTGGGTCATGCTTCTGAGTGAATTTGATATAGAATATGTGGATCAGAAAGCTATTAAAGGACAAGTGATCGCTAATCAGTTGGAAAATGCTCCCCTTGTAGATGCCTATCCTTTGACCACATAATTTCCTAATGAAGGAGTCTTTATAGTGACAAAAGCAGCCACATGGACACTATAATTCAATGGGTTAAACACACACAATGGATCGGGGGCAGGAATTTTTCTCGTCACCCCTCAAGGAGATTATATACCAGAGTCATTTAGATTATCCTTCTCATGCACAAACAATATAGCCGAATATGAAGCTTTTCTTACTAGCCTTATAATTGCAATTCAGTGGAATATCACCCACCTCAGAGTCTTTGGTGATTCCCAATTAATCATTAAATAGGTCAATGATGAATTTCTCACAAAAGATGATAAGCTACTGCCTTATAAACGCAATGGTAGATGACTTCAAGAAGTATTTCACTTCCATCCAATTTGATCAAATTCCAAGAGTCTAGACCAAAGCAGTAGATGCCATGGCTACCATTAGTTCCTTAATTGGCATGCCCAAAGATAAAACAGAGTGTGAGTTCCTCGTTGAACAACTCTTAATCCCAGCATACGATATCCTAGAAAGTGAGATGTTGTGTGACATTGTAGGTCCCACGTCCCCTTGGTAGCATGACATCTATACCTACCTTCATGATAACATCCTACCTCCTAACCTCAAACGCAACCAACGTAAGTATTTCATCCAACGCACATCATGTTACACCATTGTAGGTGATACGCTTTATCGACGTGGGTATGATGGAACCCTCCTCCGGTGTCTGAACGAGGCTGAAGCCAACACTGCGCTAACGGAAGTACATAGTGGTGTATGTGGGGCCCACTCAAATGGCATGGCCCTAGCTAAGAGAATACTCCGAGAAGGATATTATTGGCCTACATTAGAACATGATTCCTATGAGTTCGTCAAAAAGTGCCTCCCTTGTCAACAACAAGCTAATCTGATACATGCTCCAGCACAGGATCTATAGCCTCTTGTTGCACCATGGCCCTTCTCTTAGTGGGGTTTCAACCTCATCAGCAAGATTTATCCCCCATCCTGCAATGATCATACCTTCATCATTACCGCAATTGAGTACTTTACTAAGTGGGTGGAAGCAATGCCGCTCTCACAAATCACAGGTACTCAAATTTCCAAATTTATTCTCTTCCAGATTCTCTGTAGATATGGAATACCCTCTACCATCATTTTTGATAATGGAAAGCCTTTCAAGAACCAAGCTATGAAACACCTTTGTGACACCTTCCATATCCAACATCATTGGTCAATCCCTTATTACCCCCAAGGTAATGGTCAGGCCGAAGCAACCAACAGAACCCTCATCAGAATCCTTAAAAATGTGGTCAATAGTACTGGTCGAGATTGGCACCTCCATATTCATCTCACCCTTTGGGCATACCACACTTCCATCTGCACCCCTACTGGTGCCACTCCATATTCCCTCATCTATGGTGCCAAAGCTATCTTGTCGATTGAGGTGGAAATCCCCTCACTTAGAATCTCCTTGAAGAATCTTATCAGTGATGAAGATGCTCGAGTTGCGAGACTCAGCCAACTAGAACTCTTAGATGAAAGACAGATCAAAGCATATGACCACCTTCAAGCCTACCAAAATTTCCTGAAAAGAAGATACAACAAGAAGGTTTGTCCCCATTAATTCAATGTTGGTGATCTAGTCCTCAAGGAAAATCAACGCACGCAACAGGATCGAGAAAAGAAGGGTAAATTTCAAGCAAATTGGCTCGGTCCTTATGTCATCACTTTAAAATATGGATCAGGGGCCTATAGACTTACAACACCTTAAGGAGAACCCCTAGAGGAGCCTATTAAAATTATGCACTTGAAGAGGTTCTACACTTAAATCAGTTGGGGTATCCTCTCCTGCAAAAATCCAAAAAATACAAAAAAAAGTCAAAATTTGTCAAAAATACAAAAAAATTGAAAAATCAAAAAAATCCAATAATAGTAAAGAGAAATAATTCGTCCTATGGTGAAAACCACCCTTGGTGGTGCCTTGGATAAGTACATCTGGTGAAAAATTTGTCACAGGTGTCATTCGTAAAGGGCTTAATCATTATCTACCTTGCATCCTAGTTACTTTATGCTTCCATCTATCTCGACCTCATATCCTATCATCTCACCAATCCTCTCCTTCCATCTACATCCATCATCTGGTCACTTGGTATATTCTAGTTTAGCATTGGACGAACCACATCTGCTATCTACTATCCTAAGCTTCCATCCCAATCTGAGCTTCTGTTGTCAGTCTAGTCGTCTTGTCGGTCTTTTACTCTCATCTAGGGTCCTTCATCATGTTGGTTTTCTTCTCGTTCCCATCCTGTATCAGTATTTTTGATCTTTTTTCGAACTACGTTGCCCCTTCGCTTTCACGTAGGCAAGGCTAATCATTTGATTTTTCCCCAAGGCATTTTGACCATCTTGTTTTCATCATCTAGCATCTGTCTTTGTTGCCTCCTTTACGCTCTCATCCATGGTCTGTTGTTGTTTTTCCTTTTTCCGAACTACGTTGCCCCTACGCTTTCACATAGGCAAGGTCGATCTTTTGATCCACCCCTAGGGAATTTTTTTCCTTTGCTGTCGTTCTCCATCGCTCGTCTCCATTAGTCCTCTTTCCGCTTCTATCCATGGTCTTTTCTTGAACTACGAGGGCTTTTCGCTTTCACGTAGGCAAGGCTAATCTTTGATCGGCCCCCGAGCCCCTAGGTCATTAGGGTATGTCAGTCTTGTGTCTCGTGTCTTGTGTCATGTCATCAAGTATGCCCTTATCTAGCTAGTTCTTCACAAATGCGATCCACTCGTATCATGAGACTCAATTGGTTTCGGAGCTTCCTATGTCATCATCGATCTTTTAGTTTAGTATCCATCTCCGGTCTCAACAGGATGCATCCTTCCTAACAGACCTTATCGACCCCATCCATCCTCTTGATCCTATGGCAAAGGACATTTTACAATTGATTGTGATCTTTTGATACTTTTGGATTTTATTTATCATTTGAGCTCCCTATCACAACTTTTCAAGGTCGCCATGGTCTATCATATTATGGTATGTTTTGACCGATTAACATAGGGGCATATTTGGCTCTTTTTGCTTTGTTGTTGTCTTCTGGGTTGTCCCACGTAGTACCCACCAAGATCCCTGAGGGCTTGCGTTATGTTGGGGCATCCCTTTTTGCTTGTGGTTATCCCAATACCTAGCCTGACCAAAGTCTTCATGACTTTGGGGTGTTGGGATAGCCTTCTTGTCTTTTGTGTTTGTTTTACGCATTAGACGCTAATTTTCCTTGGTTTACATACCATGGTACCTAGTGTCTTATGCTATAGCAATAATCAATGCTCTGAAAATGGCAAAGTACATTAGGATTTCATTTTCATGATTAATTCCATTGCATTGCATTCATACCCAACCTATGACCTATGATTTTGGTTGTGCAAACATTCACCTTCCATCTCACATTCTTCTCAGGATACCTACGGTTCTTGAAAAGTGCAGTTTCACACCCATCTATCATCATCACTATGCAAGGCCTTATTGACACTTATGTTCATGTTGCATTGCATTTCATGTTAGGCCATCATGCTCACCTCTCACACTTCTTTATCTCATACAAGCTAAGGAAAGTGTGATCGCAAATAAAATCCATCTATCATTCGCGTTACATTTCATTTATCCATTAGTGAGGTATTTAATTGCATCATATCTCCCATTATAATTTCATTGCATTTCATCTCATGTGCATTATTATCTCATGTTCGATTTAAGTCATTTAGATTAATTATATTTGGTTATTCTAAGCATCTTAGATTCATTGCATTATTCATTCATTTCCATATTAATCTATATCATTAACACATTGCATACATCTCCACCTGCATCACAAATAACTAGGTCCATACACATAGCATATAATATCATAAACTCATCATCACATCCTGCATCATACACATTAGTTGTCATATATATCATATATCTCATCCATATAACCATCTGCATGCATCATCATAAGCATATACATACATCATATCATAATGATCATCCATAATAAAACCCATAAACATACACATATGCATAAATAGAGTCACCCATCACATGAATATCACATAGTGTCAATAAAAGTCGTTGCATATCATATATCAAGATCAAAATATGAATGTCCATCACATAGTCCATAATAATGTCCATCATATAACCAAAATACATATCCATCACATATATCATCAAATAAAGTACAAATACAAGGCTCTAGATCAACTCTGATCTCGACTGCTATGTACTGTACATCCATCATGCACCTGTCAAAAATTGGTATCCTGTCACCTGTCATCTCCCCTCTCTACTGTGAGTTGTCCACGTTTGACCTCTGTGGAGATTCGGGCACTGACCCTCTGCGTGGGGGAGTTGCTTGATAGTCATTGTACCCTTGGGTACGTGTCCCTAGTGACTAGGATGGTGCTAGCATCTAAGGAGTCGGTCGGACATAATGAAACGTGCGTTGTGCTAGATCTAGAACTGCATGCTAATAAGCGACCATCTAGTAGGTCACCTCCCTCATATACTCATCTCTCTCTACAGCCTGATACCTGGCAGAATTCCGTTCATGTCTATATCTGTCTCGATCCAAACTGATGGATCTCCGCTCCTGCGCCCATGCATCTTGTGCCAACCTCAATTGATCTCTCTCTGCTCCCAGCTGTGACACCTGCTCTGTAGCCCTATCCCTCTCCTCCTGCATCTATACCTGCATAGCCTGTATTTGTGCCTACAATCTTTGCACCTCTATCCTCATCTCGCCACCCTCACCCTGTGCTGCCTGTGCCTGACCTATCTCTGCTATCTCTGCCTGAGCCACTGTTGCATCCCTCTCTTTGTGCATAGTCTGCACCTATACCTATGCTACATCTCTCTCCCTCTGAATATTTTGCACCTGTATCTGTATCACATCCCATTCCCCCTGCAAAGTCTATATCTATCTTTTCGTTGCATCCCTCTCCCTCTATAAGGTCTCTACCTATACCTGCACTGCATCCCTCTCCCTCTGTAAGGTCTACACCTATCTCTGTGCTGCATCCCTCTCCCTCTGTAAGGTTTGCACCTATACCTGTGTTGCATCCCTCTCCCTCTGTAAGGTTTGCACCTATACCTATGTTGCATCCCTCTCCCCCTATAGGGTCTGCACCTATGTCTGTCCTGCATCCACCCTCTCCTGCATCAACCCCATCCCTCTGACTATTTGATCGGCCACCTCAACTCTATCCCAGAGCTTAGCTCGCTCCCGCCTCAGCTCAGTCCTCTCTCTCAACAGTCCCTCCACCTACCTCTGCAAGTCCTCCATGTCCCTCTCTGCCTATTTCATAGCCTCTGATGATATCGGGTCTACCGCTACCTCCTGCCCCTGACCTATCGGATAGCCATCGTTGCCTCTAACCTGTCTCGCTACCATCTCCTAGCCACCACCTCCTCATGCTCCATGGCAACCTCTGCTCGTAGCCCACTCACCTCAGCCTCTAGCTCCTCCCTCTCCACCTGTATCTGTGACACCTCATGTGTTAGGCTATCATAATCCCTATGTCCCTCTACTTGCACTCTGGCCACCTCCTCCTACAGCTCGCTCACCTCTACCTCTAGCTGACATCTCATCACCTTTGTATCTCTCAACCGCTGCTCAGTTATCTATAGTCTCGCCATGGCCCCTCTCAGCAATATGGTCGGATCCTCTCCTATCGGGGACACCATGGCCAACGGGGGAATATCATGCACCTCCATATCCATCACCTCTTCCTCGATCTCATCTCTCTCATCCATCATCTCCACATCCACCAAATCTCCATGCTCCTCTCCCTCGATCCCCACTCGGACTCTCCTCTGAGGCCTCCTCCTCCTCCTCTCCTATTGTCCTGAGCCTCCAACCTCTCCCTATCCTCTATCCTACGGACTTGTGGCCCTAGCATCTACCCCTGCCTCGCCCCTCATGTCCAGCATCTCCACCTCTGCCTCCCCTCTCTCCTGCTCTGCCCTGATCTCCACCTAGGCTCTCCTCTGTTGTCTCCTCCTCCTACCTGCCCTCTTTGGCTGCCCAGCAGCTCCTCCCTCTCCCTACCCCCCTCCTGCTATCCTGCAACTCTACCTGCCTCATGTCCTCTCCTCTTGTGTCCTCTCCTCTCTCTCCATTGGCCAGCTAACCACCTCTCATCCTCTGATCCAAACCCTAGGGCCCCCACAATCGACTCCTCTAGAGTAATCCATGGAGGTAGGTAACGTCTACGCCACCTGGCATATCGCTCTATCACCCTTGCATCTATCTCCCCCTGGTCCTACCCAAGTAGGGCGCTAGCTACAATGTCTCCTAGTGATCTCTGGAAAACCTCGATGAAATCGGCTCTCCCCATGGCTGCTCTCATGAGATCTGTCGAAACATGTCTAATCCGCACGGAATGTCTTGTGCAACCCCAAACTGTCTGGCCACTCTATCTGGCCTATGTGCCTTCGCTATGCAGAGCGCCCTCCCGACTATAAAGCATCTAGTGTTGAAGTAGCCTCAGTGCCTCACCTCATTGTCCCTCCATCCTATGAACCGCTGAAACATGTATGACTGCCACACTATATGTGCCTCCCGCAAGTCATCCACTATCCTCCTCCATCTGTACATGTCCCCTAAGCCCTCATAGTGCAAAATCCAGCCCTCCTCCTACCCATACCACCAAGCTACAGGTGTTTCCTCATCCTCTCGTCCTGCTCTCACCACTCCTGGTCTAGCAAAACTAATGTGCTCCCAGACCCATACTTGCAATAGTGTCACATGTTTCATGCTAAGCATCTCTCGGTAGTAGATGACGTGCATATCTCTATAAAGTTGTGTCAGTATGCATGTACCCCATGTAAACTTCCCCTCTCTCCCCTCGATAATGTGTCAAATCACCTCCATAAACGTCAAGCTACAGAAATGCATGCTCTGGTCTAGCAATAGTAGTCCACTAATCAGCCCACATAAATATAGTGGCAATGGTGGTACCCCCAATTCCAAGCATCGATCTACATCCAGTCTCTACCTCTATATCGACAGGTCATCTCATCCAAACAATACCCACATGGTGTGATCCAGCTCTGCCCCCACTGACGTCGTCGTGCTCACCAAGAGGCCTAATATGGGTAGCCTCAAAATCCACCATACGTCCTTCAATGTCACCATCATCTCCCCTGTCAGGAGATGAAAAGTCAACATCTCTGAACTCCACCGCTCTATCAATGAGGTCAGTAGTGCTTGATGCGCTCTAATCGTCGGGTATCCTAATAGATGAAGCAATCCTTCCTGTGGCAAAGCATGGTGATTCACTCTGGTCATGGCCACCATCGTCGCTGCCAGCACCTTTGAACGCCTCTCATGTGTTTGCAATGAGTCAAAACTTTGCATCCATACAACCCCACATGTCAGTCCTCTTATCATTTTCATCTCTTTCTCTGTTCTCTCTCTTGGCCCCGGGATCTCGTTTTACTAAATTTTTCCTCTCCTCTTTTTCTGACCCAACTTCTGTTCATTTTTTCCCGATCACTTTTCTATCTCTTTTTCCTCCTCCCCCTCCACCTGGGTGACCATCCCCTGGCTCTTGGCGAACTTTCCCATCTCGGGGCGGACCCACCCTATCCGACAGGAGAACTCGCCTCGGCTCGGGGCGACCCCGCCCTAGCCTGGGGCAGACCCGCCCCGGTTTAGCGAGTGGACCTGCCCCAAGCTCGATGGGCGAGCCCGCCCGATCCCGGGGTGGACCCGTCCCGACGTGGGGCGGACCCACCCCAGGGACGAGCGAACCCGCCTGGGGCGAGGTCGCCCCATTGTGACCCACCTGATCCTTTTGTGGGGCTTGGCCGACCTGGGACATGCCCCCCCTTCCCCTTTTGTCCCTCTACCCTTTTTAGGAACTTGTTTTCATTTTTTCAGGGTGTATTTACCCTCTTGTTGGGAAAATTCACCCCCCTTTTCCTGTGCCTCTAATAGGCGGTTTGTCCCACCCACTCGACAAAATCCAATTTCGCCCCTAACCCATTTTTCTAAACTAACCCAAAAATAAAACCCATCTTTTCAAAAAAGCATAAACAATAAAACATACATCCAAAATGCTTAAAATCACAAAGGGGGTTTTGAATCTAACTTGGCGTGGAACTGTGCGCTCATGGTGAAACCGTCGTACCTCATCCCCCTAGTGGATGATGTCTGAGTCATAGTCCTCTGGCATCCTGTCTCCTCGTCTCCTTCCCCTCCTCTTCTCCCTCTCTCACTCAACTACCAGGTGTGCAAATGAGTGGTAATTTCTCAAATTACCTTATATAATTTTTCCCTCCATTTTTAACATTTTTTAAGTGAAGGGTATTTTTAACTTTTATTTAAACCTCTTTTAATTCGACTAATCTTCTAACTTCTCGGGGCCGCCATTTGCAAACGGTGTGTCTATTTGACTCCATTCAAAAACCAATTTTGTCTGGTGTTTAGAGCTCTATCCAACCATGTATTTTGTTTCCTCATATTGAGAAGTCACCCAGGGCCCCTTTTTCTTCCCCAGCTGCCCTCTTGAGGGGGCATACCCTACCATTCTCACCCATTCCTCCATCATGGTCATTCCCTTGCAAGATTGGGGCATCTTCCTTCATTTCCCTCCGTTTGGGTAGCCCACACAACTCCTCCCACGCTAGGGCATCATTTTCTAGTCACTTCCTCCATAGAGTCATTTGCATTTTCTTTTCTTCGAAACACTGTTAATCTAACAATATTTTAAAGAGGGGAAAAATGTAGACATCCAAATTTGACCACTCCCACATGGTCAAGCTCATCTACATTATTTGTCTATTTCATCAATATTAACTAAATGATTTATTTAATTAATATTTCACCTTTTGCCTAAAATTCATGAAGTATTTAATTTAACAATTAAATACTTTACCTTACATCTTTTCCTCTCTAAATTAAATAAACATATTAATTTATTTAATTTATTCATTTGACCTTTTTGAATAAAATCAATTTAAAATTCTTCATTTTTCTCTCTCCTTGTCACATCCTCCATAACCCTCCTCTAATCTGGATTAACTTAATTAATCCATGATTAGGATGTGCACACCTTTAATCAAGGTTAATGTCACATCCTCCATATTCTCCTACTTGCCTCTAATCTCTCATCAATTTCCCTAATCACTTGTTTGCACAACTTTAATCTAATCACCTTGCCTCATTTAGCATACTTTTTTGGTCAACCTTCACATTTTCCATACTTGGCATAGACCCTCTTCCCCATGTGAATTTAAAATTCACTTTTATCTCTCCAAGGCTTCTCCTCTTCCCCATGTGATCATTGAAAGGTCACATCATTCACATGTTTCAATAACCTTCTATTATAAGGACCTTTCCTTATCCACAGGGTATCTTTTAGCTTCCTCCATAAGAACCTTGTCTTATCCACAAGGTGTTTTTCATATGAATTTAAAATTCATATTTATTCTCCCAACCATCTTATTCCTTCCAATCATGTGAATTTTTAATTCATATTTATTTCTCCAACCACTTCCCTCTTCCCCATGGGGATTTTTGAGAAATACTAAAATTCCTCATATGTCACTTTCCTCTCATATGGGAACAAGAAATTCCTTTTTGAGGAAATCCTCTCCCATCCCAAGGTACTTACAAGTACCTCTGCCTCATTGGTACCTTTTCCACCTCATCATATCCTTTTTCCATCTCATTTCCACATGGCAAGATGTGAGGGCTTGTGAGTCTTCAACTCACCATAGCCCTCCATCTTGGCCATGTTGGCTCAATCTTGGCTGTTGAATTCTCTAGAGAATTCTCTCTTATAATGAATGATTTTCATTCATTCTTATTTTCATTAGGCATTCACATTTTGCAATCAAGCTCTCCAACACTTGCATTCTTGAGACCTCCATTGTTGCTCACATTCAAGCTTCATCCTTTGCACTTGCATCCATCCATTCAACTACCCACTTTTCTCATTGCATTCATCATCTTCCATAGAACATTTTGAATCCATTTTTATCACATCTTGACATCAAAGGAGCACACAAAACATTGAAGATCAAGGGCCAACCAAGGAACAAGCTTAAACAAGGTATAATCACTTTTCTTAGCTTTGTTTTGTTTAAGTTTAGCGTAGCCCTAATCATTGAGGTGTTAAGTGTTTTCCTTCATTCACATTTTGTTTTGCATGATTTAGAATAGGTATAAACACTTGATCATAGTTCTTAGCTTGATCAAACTTTCCATGATGTTGATCAACAGATATAGAATGATGTTGACGAAATGGAAAGGATCTTACATGAAGGAATGGACTTCATTGACCAAGATTTAAGAAGGATATTGGGAATCCATGTTGAATCTAATCAAATAAATTAGGCTCATGCTTGAGTTGTACAATATAAAAATATAAATCACTAGCATGTACTTAGGCCTTGGAATACAAAAATTTGAAACCAACAAGATGGAGATGTGCAAAAAAATTCCCATCATGCTCGTAGGCAAGCTTAAAGATTTGCACCACTCAAACAACCTCTCAGAGCAACTAAACTTTTTTAACATCCTAAATTATCCAAACCCAATCCTAAATGAAATTAGAGGAAAGATTCCTAAATTCCAATGAATACAATGATGAGAGAAGAGCACATAAGGTATTTCATCAATATCACTGAGGAATATGAAATTGACGATGAGAACATAATGATGAAACTTTTTATACATTCTTTGAAAGAAAGTGCAAAAGATTGGGACAAGAATCTCCCTAACAACAAAAAAACTTATTGGGAGGATTTTGTAAGTGTATTTAGACTGTAGTATGGGGACATGATTGACCCAAATTTTACTATCCATGAGATCACTACCATCAAGAAAAGCATCAATAAAATGGTAACAAAGTTCAACAGTTAATTCATCCTCACCATGAGAAAGGAACCTCAACACCTCAAATTAGATGAATCAATGTGTCTTATGTTATATTGTGGTGATTTGATTCAAAGACTGGGTATTATTTGAGAGATAAAAACCCTCAAATAGTTAGGTAAGTCTATGTGACAACCATTTTAATATTGATAACAATATGAGGGAAGTAGGTAAGCAATTGAAAAGAGCTGATATAAAGTTGTTACAACTAGATAGGGTTGCTAAAATAGAGCCATTTCAACTGAAGATAATTGGATAGGCTAATGGAGGCCATGAAATACTTGTCCTATAAAGTAGCACAAAATGAGAAGGGATTACTACCTCTAGGTATAGCTACACATTTCAATAAGAGAAAATGATTGCACAATAGGCCCTACAATACTAATTGGTCTAAGAGCCCAAAACAAGATGATAGGAAAGCTACCCCAAAGGATGTAAGCTTCAACCAACATGACAAGGACACACCCAATCCCTCAAGAAGAGAGCATGTGAAGTTTCAAGAATAAAACCTATGGTGTGAGTCCTTTTTCCTTCTCCATGATCCTTTGAATTGTGTAGTTGCACTTTCCATGAGCAGGGATGAAGAGTTCCCAAATGGGGAAGGTGGTGTTGAGTACTATGAGGATAACATTGACCAATTTGATGAATTTATCTATGGTCAAGTGAAGTATGAAACATATCATGATAGTCTTAATATAAATGATAGATTTTGCAATATGATTATAATATTGATCCACACTAGTATGAACTTGGACAACTCACTTGTTTTTGTGAATGTAAGCATTATTTGATGAACATGAAAAAAATTTAAACCTATTATAACTTCTTGTAATAGATTATTTCATGTTTGCATATATATTTGTTCAACTCGTTGATGGATAACTAAGCATGTGGAATTGGTGACATTGTATTTCTAGTGCTTTAATATGCTAGATCAATTTTTATTTGTTATTATCTTTGGCCATGTCCCCTTGTCAGTTGTGACTCTATAGACCCTTAGATTGGCACTGATATAGCCTATATGTTTTCCAATCACATGAAATCAAACAAATCAAAGAATAAACCAGTACTTTAAAATATTTTTAGATTTGGTGCACCTCATCTTTCCACAACAGAACAAGTTATAAACTCATGAATTATCAAGGCATTAACTCATCCTATGGATTATGTGTTTTCCCCCACCAATGTATTTGTTAAACTAATGTTCAAATCAACTATATAGAGGTTCTTAAGGAAACTAATTATTATTGGTTTCTTGACAATATTTTGGGTTAAGATAATAGATTGGGTTTAGTTATCACTATTAGGAATAAGGTGTCTCAACCTTTTTTTTCCTAGCATTTATTATTTAATTATTAATATTGATATTATGTTGATAATTTTCCTATATAAGTAAATTATATGTGTAGTTGATGATTTTTCATTTGTGGGAGTAGCACTTTGAGTTGTCATCCTACATGTGAAGTGGCATGGATGACATGGTTCCTATTTTTAGGAGATAGGTGCCCCACTTTGTATGAGTTGATTGTGTTGGAAATTGTGCCTCAACTTGCTGCCTTGTATCTCTGTTCAAGTCTTCATTGTCGGTCAATCACTGGAGTTCCTAAGTGTGTAACCTTGTCATGGAGTTTGGAAGTTTCATAACTTCCCGACTAACTGATCTCCTTCATTGTCACGGCATCGGTGATTTCCATAACTTAAGAACCTGGTCATGGAGTTTGGAAGTTTCGTAACTTCCCGACTGACCAATCTTCTTTGTCGCGGCATCGATGATTTCCGTAACTTAAGAACCTGGTCGTAGAGTTTGGAAGTTTCATAACTTCCCGACTGACCGATCTCCTCATTGTCACGGGGATCAGTAAATTCATAACTTGTATGCGGGAGTTATGAAGTTTGAGTTTTCTCTGACTGGGCGACAGTGGTATCAGCTTGTCGCGGGGATCGGTAAATTTGTAACTTGTATGTGGTGGTTATGAAGTTAACATTTTGAAGCGACGCATCAATGGGTGTTCACTTTGGTGGGGCCATGTTGATGGTTAGTTTGACCACGGGTGTACGAGTGAGTTGGTAATCAAAAGGGATAACTCATGGATACCTAAAGTCTTCGGGTTTTTGTTTATAAACTAATGATTATTAATATTCCCCGTCAATGTGGGATAATGTCGTTGATTGAGCTTCTTGGCGGTTGAGGAAACCGAATCGGTTTGGATAGTAGATTCCTGGAAATTGAAGGGTTGAAGTGAATATAGCAAGTAGTCCAATTGGGATTATGTGTAGAGTAAGAAGAAAAAGTTTGACATCAGTTGAGAAGACTATATGTTGAAAGAACATTGTAACAGTGTTGCGATTGACTATGGTTGGCTGATTGTAATGTTGTTGTGTAATATCAGAGAACTAATACCTGTAAAGGAGGGATCTGTAACTTTATTGTAATTTGTTTTTATTGTGAATAAAGTGACTTCTCTTTGGTGGTGGGTTTCTCTAGAAAGGGTTTACCCATGTAAATCAGGTGTCTATTCTCTGTCGATATTATTGTCTACTCTTTTATGTGTGAATTTTAATGCTCTATAATCTTGAAATTAAAAGTACTCCAACATTATTTCCCTATGAATTGACATTAGGAAAGCATTTTCTACACTAGAGTCTTTCTTGACAAGTGGTATCAGAGCCTGGCCAGTTGTGTTATCCTTGTGAGTTGGTTGGATTTTTTGTGTCTTTTCTGTTCAGTGGGAGTCTTGTAGAAGTCTCGTAATTTTCAAATTACAGATTGAGATGGCACTAGCAAGTACATCTAGAAAGTTTGAAATTGAGAAATTCAATGGCAGCAATTTTGAGTTGTGGAAACTCAAAATGGAAGATCTGTTGGTTGATCATGATCTTTGGATGGCTGTGTTTGGAACAAAACCTTCTGGCATGAAGCAAGAACATTGGGATCTTGCAGATCAAAAATCAAAGGGGCTAATAAGACTCTGTTTGGTAGACTTTGTTCTTCTTAATGTGCATGAACAGAAGATTGTAGCCTCCTTGTGGAAAAGAGTTGGAGATATTTATCAGGGCAAGTCCTTGGTAAACAAGTTGTTCTTGAGGAAGAAGTTGTATTCTTTGAAAATGTAGGAAGGAGCATCTGTTGTTGATCACTTGAATAATTTTAACATGTTAATTGTTCAATTAACATTTGTGGGTGTGAAGATTGAAGAAGAAGATCGTTGTATGTTGCTATTATGTTCTTTGCCTGATTCTTGGGATCACTTGGTGATGGCCATTGGGAGTACAACATCCACTTTCACGATGGAAGATGTTGCTTCTTTAATATCAAAAGAAATGAGAAGAAAATCTTCTGAGATGGCGAAGGAGGCTCTTGTTGTTCGAGGTTGATCGAAAGAAAAAGGCAAGAAGAAGGACATGAAATCCAAATCAAAATCAAAAGGGAGATCAAAGTCTCCTGGAAAAAAGTCCAAGGTGAAGTGTTGGAACTATGGGAAGCCTGGTCATGTCTGAAAGGATTGCAAAGAGGATAAAAGGAAGAAGAAGAAGAACTCTTCTGACAATGATTCTTCTCAGAGCGAAGCGGATGCCTTCATTGCAGCCTTGGCAACTCAAGCATCAGATGATGTATGGTTGATTGATTTTGGAGCATCTTTCCACATGACATCTCATAGAGACTGGTTCACAAAGTATGAAAAATACGATGGTGGAAAGGTGTACTTGGTAAGCAACTCATCCCTGGATATAGTTGGTCGTGGAAGAGTCAGAATTCGGTTCCCTGATGGAAAGGTAAAGGGAATCAATGATGTTATGCATATACTAGGTTTGGCTTGAAATTTACTTTCTATTAGTAGTCTGAATGATGATGGTGTACAGGTCTCTTTATCTAATGGTGTTTGTAAGATGACATGAGGCTCTATTTTGTTGGAAAAGGGTGCTCAAATTGGTACTTTGTATAAGTTAGACGCAAATGTAGTTCAATGCAACATTGCTTCTGAAAAACCATGTAAATCAATAGGGAAAGAGGTGATTGTTTCAATAGGAGATAATTCTTTGGAGATGAAGCTTCTAGCTGAGAAAACAATGTAGTGGCATCACAGGCTAGGCCACATTAGAGAAAGAGGTTTAAAAACCTTGAAAAATAAAAACCTGGTTGAAGGGCTTGATGACTATAACTTTGAATTCGAATTTTGTGAGCATTGTATATATGGTAAACAACACCATGTTTCATTTTATTCCAGTCCTCACAAATCTTCTGGTATACTTGATTACATTCATTCTGATGTGTTTGGTCCAGTAAATGTTCCTTCGTTATCGAATTCTAAATATTATGTTTATTTTATTGATGACTATTCGAGAAGGGCATTTGTGTATTTTTTAAAGAGTAAATCAGAAGTGTTCAGTCATTTTAATAAATTTAATAACCTTGTGGAAAATTAGACTGGAAGGAAAATAAAATGTTTAAGGACTGACAATGGTGGTGAATTTTGTTCTGATGAGTTCGAAAGGTACTATAAAGATCATGGAATTAAAAGACATAAGGCTACACCCTATACTCCACAGTAAAATGGAGTTTCCCAAAGGTTCAACAACACAGTGATGGAAAGAGCACGAAATATGCTGAGTAGTGCTAGCTTGGAGGAGAAGTTATGGGTTGAGGCAGTTGCAACAACATGTTATTTATTAAATTGTTCTCCTTATTATGCTTTTGTTGAGAAGACACCTTTGGAAGCATGGTCTGGTAAGAATCCCTCTGTTAGACACATTAGAGTTTTTGGATGTGAGACATATGCATATGTGTCAAATGAAAAAAGATCTAAGTTGGAGAACAAAGCTGTTAAATGTATATTTATTGGCTATAGTGTTGGCATAAAAGGATACAAGCTTTGGAACCCTGTGACTAAGAAGGTTTTGTATAGCAAAAATATTATTTTTCGTGAGTTGAAGCCTTCTACTTTGGATCTGTAGTCAGAGATAAAATTAGAAAATAAAAAGGATGTAGTTGAAATTCCTCTGACACTAGATAAAGAAGAATTAAAAATTCAAAACGTACCTAAATTTGAGGAGAGTTCGAGCAATTCTGAGAGTTCTGAAGAAGAAGAACAACCTCAGCCTCAGCCTTTGAGGAGGTCAACACGTGAAAGAAAGCAACCTACTAGGTATGGGTTTTCTATGTTAGAATCTACTTGTGCCTATGCTTTGATTACTAGCACTGATGAGCCTAGGATTGTTAAAGAGGAAATTAATATGCCTGATGCAAACTCTTGGTTGGAAGCCATAAATGAAGAAATGGCATCATTAGAAAAGAATGACACTTGGAGTTTGGTGCCCTTGCCTAAAGGCAAAAAAGTTATTGGTTGTAAATGGGTATTTAAAAAGAAAATAGGTCTAGATGGCAGTGTTGAAAATTATAAGGCGAGGTTGGTTGTGAAAGGTTATTCCCAAGTAGAGGGAATTGATTATAGAGAAATCTTTTCTCCTGTAGCTAAGCTGACATCTTTCATATTTTTTTGTCACTTGCAGCAGCTATAACTTAGAGATTGAACAGATAGATGTGAAGACAACATTTCTTCATGGTGATCTTGAAGAAGAAATTTATATGTCCCAACCTGAACACTATGTGGAAAAAGGTAAAAAACATCTGGTATGCAAGTTAAAAAAATCTTTGTATGGATTAAAACAATCTCCTATAATGTGACCTACCAGAAGTTTGACACATTTGTTTTGTCTTTGGGATTTGTAAGATCAAAATCTGATCATTGTGTGTATTTCAAATCTGAAATTGATTGTGTCTTAGTTATTTCCCTATATGTGGATGACATGTTGTTCATTGGGAATAGTAAGCTTATGATTTCTGATCTAAAATCTCAGTTGTCTACAAAGTTCAAAATGAAAGATCTTGGTGCAGCCAGGTATATTTTGGGGATGGAAATAACTAGGGACAGAAAGAGCAGAAAACTTTAGCTTAGCCCGAGTAAGTATATTAACACTGTTCTGGAGAGATTTAGTATGATTGATTGCAAGCAGCTAGTTGTTCCAGTTTTGCAGGGAATGAAACTATCTGTTGAAGATTGTCTAAAATCTCCTACTGAAATGGAGGACATGACTAGAGTGCCTTATGCAAGTGCAGTTGGCAGCTTAATGTATGCAATGGTCTACACAAGGCCAAACATTTCTCAAGCAGTGGGAGTTCTTAAGCGGTTTATGGCGAATCCAGGAAGGCCACATTGGGATGTGAAAAGAGTTTTTAGATATTTAAAAGGTATATCATAGTACGCTTTGTGTTGTCATAGTAACTCAATTGGATCACAACATTCTCTCAGCATTAGAGGTGTAGACATCTAAATTTAGTCACTCCCATATGATTAAATTTACTCCCTTTTCGTCTATCATATTAAATATTAATTTATTAAATTAATATTACACTTTTTGTCTCATATCTGTAAGGTATTTAATTTAATAACTAAATGTTTTATCTTTCACTTTCTTCCTCTCTAAATTAAATAAATACACCAATTTATTTAATTTAGTCATTTTTTACCCTTTTGATTTAAAATCAATTTAAAATTCTTCATTCTCTCTCCTTGTCACATCCTCCATGATTTTTCTCTAATATGAATTAATTAATTCATGATTATGATATGCATCCTCTTAATCAAAGATTAATGTCACATCCTCCTACATTTGCCACTTGTCTCTAATCTTCCATTAATTATTCTAATCAAATATTTGCACAACATTAACCAAGGTCATTAGCCATATTTAACACCACCTTTTTAGTCAACCTTTGCATTTATCTCTTTTTAGCATTGACCCTCTTTCCCATGTGAATTTTTAATTCACATTTATTTATCCTAGATTCTCCTCTTCCCTATGTAAATTTTTAATTCACATTCTATCTTCCAAGGCTTCTAAAACCTTGGACTTGTCACATCATCCACATGTGACCAAGTCCCATTTTTTTGGAGCTCACCTTTTATCCTTTAGACTCTCCTAAGAATGTGAATTTTTAATTCACATTTATTTCTCCAACCACCTCTCCTTTTCCCATGGAGATTTTTGAGGAATTCCAAAATTCCTCAAATGTCCCTTTCACTCTCACTTGGGGACAAGAAATTCTTTTTTGAGGAAATATTCTCACTCCCCAAGGTACTTGGAAGGTACTTGTCCTTCCTCCACCTCATGTACCTCTTGGCCACCTCACTTACACCTCATCTCCTCTTAGCCACTTCACCATCCACATGTCAAGATGTGAGGACTTGTGAGTTCTCAACCCACCATAGCCCTTCATCTTGACCTTGTTGGATGAATCTCAACTGTTGGATTCTTTAGGGAATTCAAATTTTTCTATAAATCCCCCCTCCTCAAGGGCATTTTCAACACACTTTCATTTGAGCAACCTTATGCTGCCAATTTACATTCTTAAGTATTCACTATCATTTAGTCATCCACATTAATCATTTTGCATAGTTGATCTTGCATCTAGCTACATCAAAATCCATCTAAGGAGCACACAAAATTATCCAAATCAAGGGCCAACCAAGAAGTTTTCAACAGCAAAGAAGGCATAAATCAATTTACATCTTATTTCATCTATTTTCCTTATTTTATCACTCTTTAGGCTAATCATTGAAGTGTTCTTAGTATTTTATCATTTGCATTTTAAGATATTTTGCACATTAGAATAGGGTAAAATTCCAAGGTACACATTTCTGGCACGCCCGGTGGGACCCACAAACAGGTTCTTGCATTTAACCTTCATTTTTGCTAAGTATTTTGTAGAAAAAGGTCGCAAAAAGGCGGAAGCACCCTCTGTTTTACCGCAGAAAGGTGGAAGTGACCTCTGTTTTACTGCAAAAAGGTGGAAGCGCCCTCTGTTTTAACGCAGAAAGGTGAAAGCGCCCTCTGTTTTATCGCAGAAAGGCGGAAGCGCCCTCTTGTCTGCTGCAGAAAGGCGGTCATGCCCTATATCTAAAAATTTGATTTTTTCTAATAGTTTGTTGTAGTTAGGTGTATACGTCATTTTGCTTAGAAGTTCTTTTCTAACACTTTCTTGCAGTAGGGCATACAACTTTTCTTTTTCAAAAATCTGATAAAGTTTCCTGCAGAGAGGCAGATATGCCCTGTTATTTTTGAAATTCTCTTTTCCTCTAACATTTTGCTGCAAAAAGGTGGAAGCACCCCTGATTTTGTCGCAAAAAGGCAGAAGCGCCCCTGGTTTTGTCGCAGAAAGGCGGAAGCGCCCCTAGTTTTGCTACAGAAAGGCGGAAGCGCCCCTGATTTTTCCGCAGAAAGGCAAAAGCGCCCTGATTTTACCACAGAAAGGCGGCTACACCCCAAAACAGCATAGTTTGGAAGCATATTATGGTGTAATCGACCAAGAATGAAGGAAGAGATAGCTAATGTTTGTTTGCAGGGCCATCTATTTGATCAAATTTTTGAAAAATTATCCTTGTTGTTTGAACATAGTCTAATTAGGAGGGAGTAACCTTTATTGCTTGTTGTGTTTGTTTATTATTGTGTCACCCAAGGGGGGCATTAATTTGTTTTCACTTTCCCCTTGCACTTCGTGTGAGCCTGGGGAGTAGTTGGAAAAGGTTAGTGTCTTCTTTCTAGTGGGACCTGCTTGGGGATTTCATCACCCCAAGGGACGATTCCAACCACGCGTACCAGCGGGGTATATAAAGGGGGGAGAACGAAAGTTGTACCCCAATCTAGTCACATCGTAATTGGTGGAGTGTCGAAGCTAGGGTGATACCTAGATAGACGTGAAGAGTTGGTCTGAGCCTTTTAGTATCTCGCTAGGGTTCCCGACTCACGCTTGTGACAAGCTAGTGTTCACGGTTGTGCCTCACGTACCGAGAGTATATCAAGGACTCCCTAGAAGCCTTGTACATCCTAGATTAAGACCTTTCCTGGCCATAACCTTAACATTAATCATAGGATCGTGCTTGCTTGAAGTGTTTTCTTGTGAAAAACCCGTGAAATCTTTGATACATTGACCTTATTTTATCATTTTGAGTCCTTGCCATATCCATTGCCATCAAAACCAAGCTCTATTTTACCAAAGAAAGGCGGAAGCGCCCTCTGTTTTACCACAGAAAGGCGGAAACGCCCCTAATTTATTGCAGAGGGGTGAATTTTCCCTCCTGAACACCTGAAATCACCCTATTTGGATCCGTTTAGCCTCTAAACCATCATTTAATCATTTCCAACCATTATCTCATCATCCCAAGCCTCTATTTCGTCACTCTAAGTCTCCCAAAACCTCTATTTGAACAGTTTAAACCTCCATCTTATCATTCCAAACCTCTATTTAACCATTCTAAATCCCCATTCACTCTCCACAATCATCCTTAATCCATCCGCTCATTTTAAATTTCCCCTTAATCCATTCAAAATTCCATACCATCACCTAGCAAATATCAAACATTTTACCATTTACATCACCAAACACCACCCATAATCAAACCGCCTTAACCTTGTGTTATAAAGTGATTACCCAAATTGACCATAGCACTTGAATTTGATTATTAATCTTTAACTTTCAACCCAAATCAATTTGCTTCCATCTTGAGGTGAATTCGGTGTCGTAAGTTATCATCCTCAGTCCAATCAATCCATTCCTATCTTAAGGTGGATTCGGTGTCGTGATCATCCTCTTAATCAATCAAAGCTCTAGGTCACTAAGGGTAACTTCCTTTAATTAAACTCAAGGTCTCTCTGACATCTTTCATCATCCAATCATACCCATCCAATCATCCAAATCTATCAAAACCAATCATTCAATCAAATTACCCAATCAACCAAATCACATCCGTTCAACCAATGTTATCCTATTGATCTTGATAATCCAATCCAATTTAATCAAAATCCAATCTAGCCAATCAAAATCTGATCCCATCAAAATCCAATCCAATATATCCAAACAAAATCTGATCAAAATCCAAATCCCATCAAAATCACATCTCATCCAACTACAATCAAGTCATTCGTCAAAAACATCTTTATAATCCACCCATAGCACATTTGCATGCCCGTTCAAACTAGGTCACAAGTTAAGAGACAAATGGAACAACAAGGTCAAAATTCCCAAGCGAACATGTCTCAAGACCTTAATAACAATACAAATCCCACCAATGGTGCAAATATTGCTCAAGATCCTAACAACATCCCCCAAGATCCTCATAATGGTACCTCATCGCACTCCAACACCGAAAATCAGAACAACTCACCACACGGTGAAGAGAGTATGGCTAATCAACCTGAACTCATGCTTGAGGAACATTTTAGTAATCCCACCAATGTGCAAATGATTGACCGTCTGCTTGAAAAACATGGAGAAGAAATTTTGGCCCACCTAATTGAGAAGGGTGTCAAACCCCCCTCGGGTGTTGACTTGTCCAAATATAAGAGTTCCCCATCTAATGTACTCCAAGGTTCACAAAATGCACCAAAAGGTTCGTACTTCCCCAATGTTCCTCCAGTTGAGGGTTAGCATCAACCTGAATTTGGCAATGTTGTTCTTTATCATGTTAACCATCCCCCACATGCTTCAACCTCAGTCATGGGAGGTCCTCAAGTGCCTGATCCCAATAATCTTTTTGCCTATGGTATGCCACAAAATGTTCCACAACCTGTGCCATTAACGCTAACAGCACCCCCTCTTTCGAATCAACCTACAGTCAACACTGGGGGCACCCCCTTTACCACATTGCTTCCACCTCCTGGGGCCACAAATCTACCATCATCTTCATATACATCTCAACAGCTTCACCAATCCAACATTTTGCCTCAATTACCTCCACAGGGCACACCCCAGCTGAACGTTTCAGGTGGTACCCAACAACCCCCTTTACAAAACGCTTATACGCTACCTCAGCCATCTCATCAGCAACCACCTATACATAATGCTTTGGTCTTTTCACAACAACCACCCTACCAACCACAAGGCAATCCATCTCGACCTATTGCTCAGACCATATCCCCTTTTCTCGCATCCATTTTGCGTCCGCAGGCTCAACCACAACACAATATCCCATCTCGGCCCATACAACAGTTGACATCACAACAACAACCCCCTCAACATTACTACTATCACAATCAGCAACAATTTCACCAACAACCGCCTTATGTGACTTCCCAACAATCACAACAGTACCTTCAACACCAACAAACCAATACACAACATCCCTCCTCAACAGCTTACCCCGTACTTTTATCAAACAAATCCGTACTAAACCCCACAACAGTAGCCCCCATATCAACAAAATCCCCCGTCTTACCAGCAAGGCATGTCGTCATCCAACCATCCAAATCCGTATTTCAACAATCTGACGCTCTCTCAGCAGGATCCTTTATCATTCTATCATCAATATCCCCCCAACCCACTGTCAGCCAACTCGGATCTATTGGAAATTAAAGCCGCTCTGAAAGATCTTCAGGCAAGGACTAGCAAACAATCATTCAAATTCGAAGACATATGCCCATATCCATTCGATCCCTCCATCTCATTGATTCCCTTCCCTAAACATTTTGAAATGCCAAAGTTTGACAAATATAGGGGGAACAAAGATCCTAAGGCCCACTTGCAGGAGTTTTACTCCCAGTGTCAAGAAGTTATGTACAATGACAACTATCTCTTGCGCCTGTTCCCATGAAGCCTAGCAAGCAACGCCCTAGAGTGGTTCATGACCCTCGAAAAAGGATCCGTAAAATCTTTTGCGGACCTGTCGAAAAAATTTGTCTCCTACTTCTCCTTCAATTTGGAGGACACTGACACCTTAGACCTTCTCAAGAGAAACAACGTGAGGGGGAAACCTTTACTAGCTACCTCCAAAGGTGGCATGCGCTAGCAAGCCGAATGAAAACCCCTCTGAAAGAGAAGGACATGGTCACTCTCTTTGTGGAGAACTCTCATCCCGACATGGCTCATAACTTTAGGTTACATTGTGTCACCACTTTCGCGGAAATAGTGGAAAAGGGACCTATCCTTGAACATGCCCTTGTCACTAAAAGGCACATTAAAATACATGGCCATGATAAAGAAAGATCATTTGGAGATAAGCCACGTTTTTGGAACAGAAACAAGAATGCAATAAATGATGGTGTGACTGATACTAAACACGTCCAGGTGGCTAACACATCCTCAAAACAACAAGCATCTGTACCTAACACCATCTCTGTGCCACAGGGGACACCTCGCCCTCCTCAACAGTTGAATTAGAACAATCAAGGGAACACCAAATGTCAGTATGCTCAATTAGGAGAACTTCTAAGTGTTGTCTTTAATAGGTTGTTACAAATCAATTATCCCATCACGTACCCTGTCACCAAGCCATTTGACGAGTCCAAACCCAAGCTCGCATGGTTTAAGGACAATGAGTATTGTGAGTTCCATAAAATCAAAGGACACTCTTTAAACAAGTGTCAGGGTCTGAAAAACTAAGTCCAAGATCTCATTGATCGAGGTGATATTAGGTTGACCCCGGTCAAGCTTCGTCATCCAATGCTCAATTACAGATATATCAAAACACCTTTCCAAACCATAATCAAGGCCCAAGCACATCTAGCAGTAATCCCCAAGGAAACAACACAAATAATGTGAGCTACAAGAATGTACCCTTCAATTACGAGGGTGTTATTCATTACATTGAGCAGGTGGAACCCCGTGTATCCATGTTACATGTTAAAGCCAAGGACCCTCAATGTGTTGTCACTACACGACGAGCCTGCATCATTGTTCCTGCAGCCTCTGCACCTACCCAATCAACTCCTGTAAGCTCTCAGTACAACATCCTTGATCACTTAAGAAAAACCCTTGCTCATATATCCATTTTGGATTTGCTTAAGTCTTCCTCGGTACATCAAGAAATCCTCAATAGAGCCCTGCAGGAAACCCATGTGCCAAATGACATCGACCCCACGCAATTCCAAGCTTTGGTGGGACACTTGGCTTTATCTCATCAACTGCACTTCAGCCAAAACGATATGCCAAACATCGATGTCAATCATAATCGCCCCTTACATATCAAAGTCGTGGTTGCTCACCATAAAATAAAAAGGGTCTTGGTAGATAATGGCTCTGCCCTCAATTTGTGTACTTTGAAATTCATAAAACAGGTGGGGTATACTCAAGCAGATTTAAGTAATCAGATCATCACAATCAAAGCCTATGATAATGCAGAAAGAAATTTAGAGGGAATTATCAGTCTTCCTATCCAAGTGGGACCTATGCTTCAATACACTACCTGTCATGTCCTTGATCTAGACTTGCCATATAATCTCCTCCTTGGCCGCCCATGGCTCCATGCTATGCAAGCCATCCCCTCCACGTACCATCAATGCCTAAAATTCCCCGTCAACGGATAGGAAGTCACCATCTACGCTGACCCCCAACCATTTGAATATTGCCATGCTTTAGAAGTGTCATTTCCCCATTTACATTATTGTTCCGGGGTTGAAATGGGGACATCCCACTCATCATCTGCTAACCCACCCTCCGTTGAGATAACCACTCCATCTTCCACCACTAATCCTACAGTCACCAAAGTCCATATCATTGACAAAGGGTGTGGTGAATATGAAATGCATACGGCTCTCAATGTAGCAACCATGCCACCGTCACCACACGAGTATGGTCAACCTTCACATGCTACACAAGAGGAAGACAAGACTATCACCTTCAGTGGTAAAAACATCCCTACCACCACTTTCAGATCCCCAAGTGTCAAGATAGATGCACCAAAAGAGGACATAAGCCAATGGGTTTACCAAGAAGAACTCCAGCCGGACCCTCCTCTAAAGGAATATTTTTAGGAAGCATATCCATGGTTAGCTAAGTTTGTAGAAAAATATAACTACCAAGGCAGGGGCCTAGGTAAAGAAGAACAAGGCAGTTGCAACCTATTGATACACCAAAGCTACCAAAGAACATAGGCATCAGATATGATAAAAAATAGAAAGGCCCTGCAACATCGTCTAATACCTCCTATAGTGTCACCGTGGACAAAGGCTCATTGGAAGATATACCCGAAGAGGAATCCATCATACATGCGTACGATGATGTTGATCACACCAACTTGTCATCCATGCTCGAATGCCTATCCATCTACACCATTAGCCTATCCCTTTGTCACCCCGATCTCATTGATTGGGACCTACGTAATAGCACACCTATCAGTATGTCTGCGGATACATATGTCAACCTTATGGGATTGGGGGAGGATGAACACTCCAGTCGCAAAAATAAGAATAAGAAAAGTAAAAAGCATTCATCTAGTGAAAACCTCCCTGAGGCACTTCCTGACCTTGAAAAAGTAAAAATAAAGGACGCATATGATGGCGAAAACCTCAAAGAGGCACTGGAAGATGGAGATGTTCATCTTCCCCTTGTGGGAACTCAGTTATCTGCCCGATCATCTATTCTAATTGAAGAAACTCAAGAAGTTAATCTGGGTACTACTAAAAATCCTAAAGTCACCTATGTGGCTAAGTCACTCTCAAAACAAGAGCATCCAATCATCGTGCAGCTGCTCCAAGAAGGAATCATTAACTTTGCTTGGTCATACTCAAACATGCCAGGCTTAGACCCCGCCTTAGTGGTTCATCATTTAGACGTTCGCTCAGACGCCAAGCCTGTCAAACAGAAGCTCTGCAAGATGCATCCGCATGTCGCATTACTAGTCAAGAAGGAATTGGAGAAGTTACTAGAGGTAGGTTTTATCAGACTGATTGACTACTCTGAGTGGATCTCCAATATAGTACCAGTTGCCAAACCAAATGGAGACATTCGGGTCTACACAAACTTCAGGGATCTTAACAAGGCCTGCCCAAAAGATGACTTCCCTCTGCCTAACATTGACATGTTGGTCGACCTGACAGCAGGACATGAGATGTTATCCCTTATGGATAGCTTCTCTAGTTATAATCAAATTCGAATCGCACCTGAGGACCAACACAAGACCGCCTTCACAACATCTTGGGGCACTTTCTATTACAATGTTATGCCCTTTGGTCTAAAAAATGCGGGGGCAACATACCAGAGGGCGATGACAGTCATCTTCCATGACCTCATCCATATCATCATGGAGGATTATGTCGATGACTTGTTAGGAAAGTCTAGAACACGAGCAAAACATCCTACCATCCTGAAAAAGATATTTGAGCGGTTAGAGCATTACAAGTTGTGGCTAAATCCAAAAAAGTGTGTCTTTGGGGTTACATCAAGAAAGTTGTTGGGTTTCATAGTCTCTCACAGGGGCATTGAGGTTGACCCTGCCAAGGTCAAGGCTATTCTAGACATGCCACCTCCACGTAATCTGAAGCAGTTAAGAAGCCTCCAGGGGAAGATGCAGTCCATCCGTCGATTCATAGCCCAGCTAGTAGATAAGTGTCAGCCATTCACTCATCTTCTGAAGAAAGATTCCACCTTTCGATGGAACCAGCAGTGTCAGATAGGTTTTGATAAAATTAAGGAATATTTAGCTCATCCACCAATCTTGATGCCACCTATTCCAGGAAAACCCCTCTTGCTTTACATCTCTGCTACTTCAGTCGCACTGGGGGCATTGCTGGCACAATATGATGAGTCGTTCAAAGAAAGGGAAATCTACTACATCAGTCGAACATTGGTCGGCTACGAGTTAAACTACTCCCCCATGGAAAAAGTCTGCCTTGCACTAGTCTTCAACACACAGAAAATCCGTCATTACATGCTCAGCCATCCAGTCAAATTAATCACTAAAATTGATCCCTTGAAGTATTTGTTATCTAGAACCACTCTAACTGGTCGCATGGCCAAATGGGTCATGCTCCTAAGAAAATTTGACATAGAGTATGTAGAGCGAAAAGCCATAAAAGGACAAGTCATAGCTGATCAATTAGCTGAGGCACCATTAGTAGATGCCTACTCGCTAGACATTGAATTCCCAGATGAAGAAGTCTACACAATTACATAAGCACCAGTTTGGACGCTATATTTTGATGGGTCATACACTCATAGTGGATCTGGAGCAGGAATTTTATTAGTTACCCCTCAAGGTGACTACATTCCAAAATCATTCAGGATAGAATTCATGTGTACCAACAATATGGCAGAGTACGAAGCTCTCCTCACCGGCCTCCGAATTGCAAAATAGTGGCATATAACTCACCTAAAAGTCTTTGGTGATTCATTATTAGTCGTCAAATAAGTTAATGATGAATTCCTCACAAAAGATGATAAACTGTTACACTATAAGCGCATGGTGGATGATTTCAAGAAATATTTCACCTTCATACAGTTTGACCAAATTCCTCAGGTACAGAATAAAGTGGCAGATGCAATGGCCACTATTGGTTCCCTGATTGACATGCCTAAAGACCAAACAGAATGTGAGTTTCTTGTTGAACAACTTTTAATCCCTGCATATGATATTCCTGAGACTGATATGGTGTGCGATATCGTAGGTCCTACCCCCCCGTGGTACCAGGACATATACACCTATCTCTGTGGATAATATCCTACCCCCAGAACTTACACGCAACCAACACAAATCCTTTGTTCATCGCTCTTCCCGATACATCATTGTCGGTGATACGCTTTATCGTCGCGGGTATGATGGAATCCTCCTTAGATGTGAATTTTGATTGGGCAAGGGATTTTGACAGTCGTAGATCCACCAGTGGATATATTTTCATGTTGAATGGTGGTGCAATTAGTTGGATGAGTAAGCGGCAAGCTATAGCCGCTCTATCCACTACTAAAGTTGAATACATGGTAGCAACACACGCCTGCAAAGAATTTGTATGGCTTAAACGTTTGTGTTCTGATGTTGGGTTCAATACAAGGAAAATTTTAATTTACTGTGACAGTCAGAGTGCTATTTGATTGGTAAAAAATCCAACTTTCCATGCCAAGATGAAACATATTGATGTGCAGTATCATTTTGTACGAGATATGGTGGAGGATGGAAAGGTTTGTTTAGAAAAGGTGGATACTCTGAAAGATGTTGCAGATGCGTTGACAAAGCCTGTGAGCACGGATAAGTACAGGTGGTGTGTTAGTTTGATGGGCCTTGGAGCCCATGACCTTCATTAACTTTGAGTTTGGAGGAAGCCAGTAAGTCTTCGTCAAGTGGGAGATTGTTGGAAATTGTGCTTCAACTTGTTGGCTTGTATCTCTGTTCAAGTCTTCATTGTCGGTTGATCACTGGAGTTCCTAAGTTTGTAACCTTGTCACGGAGTTTGGAAGTTTCATAACTTCCCGACTGACCGATCTCCTTCGTTGTTGTGGCATCGGTGATTTTTGTAACTTAAGAACCTAGTCGTAGAGTTTGGAAGTTTCATAACTTCCTGACTGGCTGATCTCCTTCGTTATTGCGGCATCGGTGATTTCTGTAACTTAAGAACTTGGTCGCAGGGTTTGGAAGTTTCGTAACTACCCGACTAACCGATCTCCTTCGTTGTCGCGGGGATCGGTAAATTCATAACTTGTTATGCGGGAGTTATGAAGTTTGAGTTTTCTCCAACTGGGCAACAATGGTATCAGCTTGTCACGGGGATCGGTAAATTCGTAACTTGTATGTGATGGTTATGAAGTTAACATTTTGAGCGACGAACCAATGGGTGTTCACTTTGGTGGGCCCATGCCGATGGTTGGTTTGATCGCGGGTGTATGAGTGAGTTGGTAATCAAAAGGGATAACTCGTGGATACCTAAATTCTTCAGGCTTTTGTTTATAAACTAATGACTGTTAATATTCCTCGTCAATATGGGATAATGTCGTCGGTTGAGCGAACCGAATCGGTTTGGACAGTAGATTCCTGGAAATCGAAGGGTTGAAGTGAATATAGCAAGCAGTCTGATTGAGATTATGTGTAGAGTAAGAAGAAAAAGTTTGGCATCGGTTGAGCAGACTGTATGTTGAAAGAACATTGTAACAGTGTTGCGATTGACTGTGGTTGGTTGATTGTAATGTTGTTGTGTAATATCAGAGAACTAATACCTGTGAAGGAGGGATCTGTAACTTTATTGTAATTTGTTTTTATTGTGAATAAAGTGACTTCTCTTTGGTGGTGGGTTTTTCTCCTGAAAGGGTTTTCCCACGTAAATCAGGTGTCTATTCTTTGTCGATATTATTGTTTATTCTTTTATGTGTGAATCTTAATGCTCTATAATCTTGAAATTAAAAGTACTCCTACATTATTTCCCTGTGAATTGACATTAGGAAAGCATTTTCTGCACTAGAGTCTTTCCTTATAGATTGAAGTCATTATTGATAGTTAACTCATATTAATTGGTCAGTGAACAATGACAAGAACTATGATGGAGGAGGAGTCAATTTTGGAAATTGTCAAGATAGGTGGAGTTGCTCATGTAGTCATTTTCATGCAAAGTTTGAGTTTGCATGCATGCATGTGCCTTGCATGTAGAGTGGATTCCTTTCATGTGTAGTGTTGCATGTGACGGGTTTTAGTTTGCATGTTGCATGTTGAGTTTACATGTGACATGATAAAAAGGAAATTTGCATGTCAATCTTGTATGCATGCAATGAAGAGTATGATGACATGTGGGATTCTTGGGTGTACCATTTTAGAAGCAGTTGATTTTATGCATTGTAAACTCCTATATATTGAGTTATTGTATTTTGTATTTGTATTATTATTCTTTCACAAGTACCTTTATGCTACCTAAATTACTCCAGAATCCTATAGTTGTGTGAATTCTCCTAAAAGAGAATAGCTCTAAAATTGTATTGTAAAATGTTATTCAATTTTAATACATTGGATTGTGCTTTGGAGTGTGGGGTTTTTCTTTTGAAAGGGTTTTCACCATGTATTCACTGTGTTATAGTGTTTATTTTGTTTTGAATATTTATTTTAGTTAATTTGAATATGTATCTAAATCTATAATAGTTAAAGGTTTTAAGAAATATTTGCACTATCTCCTCCACTTAGATTGGTGTAGGAAGTTGTTTCTGCTTACCCGACTTCCTTTTAGTCACAATTTTACATTGTCCATTTTGTTTACTTAAACTTCTAGGAACACTCTCCTAATTCTAAGCTAAGCTCAAAGAGCAGAGATAAAATTCATTCTCATTGAGTTGGCCTTTAACCATCCATATTCTATTGATGATAAAATTTCACTTTCATGATGACAACCCTAACTTTGAGAGTGAGATTTTGTTCTAGGAAGTGGAGCAGTGGTTTTGTGACCCAACACTTCTAGCAAACCATAGAGAAAGTGAAGATAAATTATTAGGGAGTTTATAATGAAATAAAATTTAAATGGCATAATTATTTTCAACATTGAAAGCATCCATAGAAAACCCTCACTATACATCATCTTCTTCATCATTGGAAATAATGAAGAAGCAAGTTGACTTAGTGATGAGTCAAATCTATCAATGGAAAAATCCATATGATGTATTTCACAAATTTTATGTGACAAATTTATCATATGATGAGGTGAAATGAAAAGATATAAAAAAAGGCCAAATTTCTGATTTTTATTGATCCCAAAACGAATGCACCTATTTTTGTGACTTTGAAGAGATTCCCCATCCATTAATGTAATCACAATAACATAAAAAATTATTTTAAAGATAGGTGGTGGATGGTCCTTGACCAACCTATTTGCAACAACCATGAGGTGCTTCTATATATTATGAGAAAAAAAAAATTATGAGCTTGTCCTTCATGAAATTCTCAATTATTTTGATATGAATGAGTTTTAGGGGTAGAGGATCTACCCAAGAATCAAGTAGTAAATTGATAAAAAATACTACTAGAACAAAAAAAATATTTGTCATGTAATGATACCATTACTTATTAATGAGACTATGGAGGTGTAAAATCTCCATGCAATTTCTAGCCTTATAGACAGCCTTATATAGCATGACACATAGATAATCTCTCAATTTTATGCTCTAGAGGAGATTTTGATCCCCAAGGTGTAGAGGGTGTCACCTCCCATGAGTTCACTCGTTATAATTGTACATGTACTTGGAGCTTATAGGATTATCAAGCAATGTAGGGCGATGAATCACATAATATGGTGATCATTGATGATCTAGTACGTAATTTATTTGGAAACTATGGAGAGGTATTTTAATATGGATTTATAACAGGTATTTTATATTTTATACTCAAAATTCTAATATGCAAATTAACTTTTAATCAAAGAATTTAATTAAAAATATGCATTTGTTATATATTTTAAGGTTTGGAATCACATGGTGGTATGACATCTACCATTCCACCAATAATTTTTATAGTCCCATTTGTGTCAAAGGTAGATTTTTAATATATCACAATTAATTAATGGTTAGGTTATATGTAGAATTCTATTAAATATTTAAAAATAATGTTTTATTGAATAGGTAGACATTAGACCATCATACAACATGTCTGTTAGTAGTGCTAACCATGATATTGGATTTATTGAGGTATATTGTATCATATTTTAACTTTTTATTCTATAAAGTTTAATGTTATTATTTTTGTGTACTTGAATTTCCAAGTTAAATTTATTATTATTTGTTTAGTTGATGAGTTCAATTGACATGCCTCTTGGTAGACTAGAAAAGTTGGATGTCTATTTTTTTGCTACTATATCATCATTTACTATGATGTTGAGCACCATAAGAAAGAAGAAATAGACTACCAATATGTTGTAAGTGTCTTTATTATTTTTCTGTCATTTTGAAATAATAATTTTTTGTTATAAAGTTTGGAATAGTATCTAATTTTATAAATATACAACACAGCAAGGAGTGCAGGAGATTAGAATGACACAAGGTGCCAACTAATTCAGATGTTCAAGTTTCACACTTTATTCAAGCAAAGAGAGGTCAAATATTTTATTTGTAGTCTTAACTACATAAATGAAGATATTTTGAATTTTTGTATGACACATTCAAAATAATTTGTATAGATTGATGATATTTTGTAGTGTAAGAGACAATGTTAGCCTTGTCACAATGTATGATATTATGTATGCCTTCACAACCTTATTGAGATTAAAATATAAATATTTTGTATATATACATATCTTAAATATTTTTAATGGTTTGAATAATACTCAATGTTGAGCATGATCACAAATGGTTTAAATTTTTATATAATATTTATGTACATTAAGAATTAAAGTAATAAATTTTTTTTATTTTTTATCGACTCTTATGTCACCTATTAGTTTATTTATAGTCATATGTATGAAGGTTATTTAATGTATATGATAAATTCCTTATCTCTCCATCTATCTATCTCTATATTTTTCCCTCTCTCTTTATCACTATCTCCTTCCCTCTCCACCACTCCCTCCCTCCCTCTCCACCACTATATCTCTCCCTCTCTATCTCGCTATCCTTCCCTTTATATCTCTATCTCTCTTTGTACCTACTTTATCTCTCATGCTCTCCCTCTTCCTCTCTATCCTTCTCTACCATCTTGACTAATCATAATAACCTGAAAGGATCAAGACCCTATAACAAAAAAATAAGGTCTCCATTATAAATCACCCACCCATCCTAAATGAGGAGACATCAACAATGAAAGTAGGCCTCCACTAAAAATTTTCCAACCACCCTAATGTGTTCAAGCCCTCATTCTAGTCCCGCATGGTCTAGAAATAAAAAATATGGCTCTTGGACCCTTGCATTAAACACTACATAGGTATTTTATAAGAATTCATTCATTGTCAACACGATCAAAGAATTTTAAGTTGAGGGAAAACAAGATACATTATTGTATTCAGACACAAAATCTAACCATAGGTTCAAATGAAACATTCATAGGTTCGATGGGATTTGATAAATGTCACATCAAAGTTTGGCACTTTTTTTTCTCTTACATATCTTAAGAGACTTTTTCAAATCATGGCCTAAAAGGATCAAGAGATTTTAGCAACAAAAGGAGGCCTCCAATAGCATTCACTATCCCACCCCTAACATGTTTGCACCCATAGTTTGGTCCATGAGGTATAGAAAGAAAAATATGGCTCTTGACACCTTTAAAATAAGTACCATTGAGGCATTTTGTAAGAATGCATTTGTTGTCCATATGAAAAATAATCTATATTTTAATGAAATTGAGATATGTTATTATAGTTGGACCTAATATGCAACCATAGGTGTGAATGTAACATTCATAGGTACCATAAAATCCAAGAAATGATACATCAAATTTTGACACTTATTTTCTATTAGGTCTCATAAGAGATTATGCTAAATCACTATATCCCAAAAGGATTGAGATAATTTAGAAATAAAATGAGGCTTCTACTAGCATCCATTGGAATACCCTAATATTTCCACACCCTTTGTACAATCCCTAAGGTATAGAAAGAAAATATGGCTCTTTCCACCCTTACACTTAACACCATTTAGGTGTTTTAGAAGAATGCATTTTTGTCAATATGGCCAAACAATGTGGAGTTAATAGAAAATAAGGTCAATATTATATCCTGACCCAAAATCCAACCATAGGTGCAAACAAAACATGTCTAAGAGACTTTGTCATATTATTGTAGCCTAGAAGGATTAGGAGACTTTGGAAATGAAAGTAGACCTAAACTAGAATTCATCCACCTAACCTTATGAATTTTCATCTCAAGTCAGTTCCATGAGGTGTACAAATAAAATTATGGCTTTTGGAACACTTGCAATGAACACGAATGAGGAATTTTATAACACATTCATTATCGACAAAGTCAAAAAAATCATAGTTGAGATAAACTTAGCTAGATTATTTTAGTTGAACCTAAAATCTATCTATAGGTGTGAAAAAATATTACCAGGTGTTGTGCATTATAATAAATACTTCATTAAATTTTGACACTTTTTTCTCTTGGGTCTCTTAAGAGACTTTGTTGAATTGTTGTGGCTTGGAAAGATTGAGATACTTTAGCAATTAAAAGAGACCTCCACTAGAATTCACCTACCCACCCTAATGTTTTTTCACCCTTGGTTTGGTTCCACAAGGCATAAAAATAAAATTATGGCTCTTGGCATGCTTGCACTTAACATAAATGAGGCATTTTACAAGAATACACTCATTTTCGACATGGTCAAACATTTTAAATTTGAAAGAAATTGAGATAGTTTATTATATAAATCCAAAAATAAATTTAAATGTGAATAAAATATTCCTTTGGTTTGGTTCCACAAGGCATAAAAATAAAATTATGGCTCTTGGCATGCTTGCACTTAACATAAATGAGGCATTTTACAAGAATACACTCATTTTCGACATGGTCAAACATTTTAAATTTGAAAGAAATTGAGATAGTTTATTATATAAATCCAAAAATAAATTTAAATGTGAATAAAATATTCCTAGGTTTCATAGATTTTGAGAATCACTCCATCAAAATTTGGCACTTTTTTTCTTAAGGTTTCTTAAGAGATTTTATCAAATTGTTGTAGCCTAGAAGGATCAAGACACTTTTAAAAAATAAGGAGGGCCTCCACTAGCATTCACCCACCCACCCCAATGTGGTCACACCCTTGGTTTGTTCCCACGTGGTGTAGAAAGAAAAATATAGCTCTTGACATTCTTTCACTAAACATAAGAGATATTTTGTAAGAATGCATTCATTGTCAACACATCAAACCATTTAAAGTTGAGGGAATTTGAGATAGGGTATTATATTCAAATTCAAAATACACTTGTAAGTGCAAACAAAACATTCCCAAGTGTCACTTTGTCAAAGAAATATTCTAAGAAATACTTTGTCAAAGTTGGCACTTTTTTTCTTAGGTCTCTTTAAAGACTTTATCGAATTATTGTAGCCTAGATGAATCAAAATAATTCAATAAAAATGAGACCTCCACTAGAATTTACTAGTCCACAAAATATTTTAAATCCCTTGGTTTGGTCCCACGAGGTGTGAGAACAAAAGTATGGCTCTTGATGCTCTTGCACTGAATGTCATTAAGATATTTTGACAGAATGTATTCATTGTTGACATAATAAAATAATTTAGAGTTAAGATAAATTGAGACGTGTCATTGTATTTGGACCCAAAATATAACCATAGGTGTGAATGGAATATTGGTGTAGGGGCACCTAGTTAACATCATGTAAATGGGGTCTAATGTTGGATTTTTGGTGTTTTGAGTCATAGTTGATATAATAAGGTCTATTTAGACCATTTTATATGCAATAAGTCTCATGGGGCCAGTTTGTCATAATGTTGTCATGTTTTTGTAGTTGTTGCAAAAGTTGCTATGCAACTTTGCAATTTTATCTTGTTTTGGGAGTTGAACGGTCAGGGCATTCAAAAGGTAGTTGCAACTGTTGGTTTGGAATTGAAAACATTTAAATATACCTTGAACAACTCGAGGAAATATTTTGGAGGTTATTTGTGATAAAACAATAAAGAGGTACTCTATTTTTCTACAATATCTCATGTGTTTTTGCTGCTACAGGCTCCTGTACGATTTCGTACAGTTTGAAAATGTGTTAATTGACATTAGAATTAATAGAGGGATGAGTTAAGCTTCCTTTGGTTTTGGTTTGAGAGTTTTTCATTAAGTTTTGAGTGAGTTTGAATCAATTTTCTGTAAGTGGTCTGAAAACCCTGATTTTGAGGGTTTGAGAGTGAAAATATGGAATAAAAGACCATTCCACCTATAGAAATCCCTGCAAATAAGTGGAATGGTGTTAGATAGGTTTATTTTCATGTTTCTTGGGTTTGCAGGAGCAGGGGAGGCAATTTATAAAGTTTTGTTGATGCCCTAGATAGAAATCACCATGTTTGAGGCATGAAAAGATGGCTAGAGGTTAGGGTTTGATAAAGAAGCAAGGAAAACATGTGAGAATTGGATTGGTGAGCATAGGAAGACCCTAGTAAGTGTGTCTGAGGTGTTGGTGAAGATAACTGTGGCCTGGAGTATATAGAACCAATAAACCCCTATGTGAACAAGCCTAATAGGCCTAAGTAGGGTTTTGAAGTTTGGTGAATTTGTGGGTGTTTCAATTGAAAAAAATTGTTGTTTCTGACTCCATGTGACCTGGTTGAAGTCATGGAGTAGATATTTGTGATTGAGGAATAGTGTACATTGAAGTTGCTTTGTAAAAGTGACCTAATTTGGCCTAATTTTTGTGTAGCAGTCATTTTAGAGGGCGTTGTTACAAAATAACCCTATCTCCAAATTGGATATGTCAAAGAAGGCCATAAAGGGTATTATGAATGACAATTATTTTGTGGGTTTGAAATCTCTTTTGAAAGGTAAGGTGCAAATTCACTGTTTGAAGTGCTACTAGACAAATTGAAGGAATTGTGAGAACACCAAGTTAGGTTTCTCAAGATTGAAAGATTGTTCAAGATTGATTGTTTTGAAGATCTTCACCCTTCTCTACATAAAATTGGTATCAAAGCATAGGTTTTGATCATTTGAAGGAAAGAGGTTGAAGTTTGAAGAAGGAAAAGTTACAATTTGAAGGGATAAGATGTCTCCTAAAGGAAGTGGAGTTACTACTAGAGAAATAAGAATGATGAAGGAGTCTCAAGAAGATCTTTTAGCCAGACTTGAAACATTGGAAACAAACCAAAGAAGAGGTAAGGCCACTGAAGAGGAGACTGGCTGAGATGAAGAGAAAGAGGGTGAGAATGAAAACCCTCAAAGAGGAGTCTGAGGTGATGATGAGTCCGACCCTGATGAAAGAAGGATGGTTAAGATGTCGAACACTATTAGAGGAGATGTTTTTGAGGTGAATATAGAATTTCCCATGTATAGTGGGAAGATGGATAGTGAAGAAGTTTTGGACTTGATTGATGCACTAGACAACTACTTTGAGTACAAGGAGGTAGTAGAAGAACAAAAGGTAAAGTTTGCAAAAACTAAATTGAAAGGCCCTGCCCTAACTTGGTGGAACTATGTATAGGAAGAGAGGGTGAAAAATGGAAAAGCAAAAATAAATTCATGGGATAGGATGGTGTCGAGGTTAAGATTCAATTCTTTCCCGGTGACCATGCAATTCAAACATTTAGGAAGTTGCAAAACCTAAAGCAAAAGGAGATGGATGCCATGGCCTACATAGAGGAGTTTCACAAATTGAGCATTAGAGTAGGTCATGTTGAAGATGAAGTTGAGAAGATAGCAAGGTATATGAATGGGTTAAGGTTCAATATCCAAGATGAATTGAGTCTTCCCACCCCTAGAACGGTTGAAGAATGTTTTCAGTTGGTTGTTAGAGCAAAAGAAAAGTTGAAGAGAAGGCTGCAGAGACAAAGTAGAGGTAGAGGCATCAATTCAAGAGGAAGAGGATCATTCTCTAATGCAAGGTAGTCCTATGAGGACCAAGAAGATGCAAGTAAAGGTCAAGAACAAGTTGTTGATCAGAGAGGTGGATTTACAGGTAGTGGATCAGGTTTTAGAGGCAGAATTGGAGGACAAGGAAGAGGTTCACAAGGATTTACAGGGAGATGCTATCAATGAAATAGGTTTAGACATCAAGCTTGGAAATGCAATGAAGGACAAACTTCTACTTCAGCCAGTGGAGAAAGGAGAAATTAGATTTCTCAAGGATAGGATTGTGAAAGTGTGGGTTCAACATCACAGCATGCTGCTTCAGAAGTTGGAGAATCATTAATGGTTAGAAGAATACTCATCAAAGCATCAAAGGAAAAGGAGCCATCACAAAGAAGAACACTCTTAAAGACAACTTGCAAGTGCATGGGTAAGTTATGTAAGGTTGTAGTTGATTCAAGCAGTACTGATGATATGGTGTCCATTGAAATGGTTGAGAAATTAAAATTGCCTCGAATTCCACATGATACTCCTTGTAAAGTGTCTTGGTTGAATGAGGGACAATCTGTTTTGGTTAATGAGCAAGCTTGGGTTGAGTTTAATATAGGTGGGTACAAGGATAAGATTTTATTTGATGTGTTGCCTATGTATGTGTGCCATTTGTTTCTAGGGAGGCCTTGGCAATTTGATAGGCATGCAATGTATGATGGTAGAAAAAATACCTATGAGATAAACAAAGATGGAATCTCTTTTACTTTGACACCCTTGAAAGAAGATGATAAAGGGAAGACCATGAAACCTAATGTGATAATGATAGGTAGGAAAAAGTTTGTAAAGATAGAGGAAGAGGAGCCTATGGAGTTTGCAGCCACTCCTACACTTGAAGGTACCAAAATAGTAGACTTGAAGAGTGAATTGATTTTGGAAGGAAATGATATCAAGAGTTAATGAAAAAATCTAATATTGAGAAGGTCAAGGATGAATTAATTTTTGGGATGCAAGATTGCTTTGAGAAGCATGTTGATGTGATAATGGAAAGAGTGTTTTGTTCATTGTTTTCAAAAGAGGCTGGTGGGTATTCAATTTTTGTCAACTCAGAGGTTTGTAAACCTGGTAAAGTAGTAGGCATTGGGTCAGATCAACAGATGGAAAAGATGAAAGGTAAGAGTGAGGAGTATGTTGCTAAGAAGGTGAAAGAGGTGTTTCACTCCTTATTTTCAAAAGGAGATGTTGGCCAATTCATTCCTTTAATATCAGAGGCTAATAGGTCTAATGAATCAGTAGTTGTAGGTGTACTACAACAGAAGGATGAAAAGAGAAGCATAGGTGGAGAGATTATAGGTGAATGGCAAAGACATATGAGCAAGTTCAAGTACGCATCAAGAGTAAAGAAGAAGACAATTCATGACAAGGATGGCAGAGGTATGCTTGCAGGTATAAAGGCAGGTTTAACATCAGTTCCAGATGAAGAAAAAGTCAGAGAACATCCATCATGTAGGTTATTGAAGTTGGAGCAATTTCTAGATGCCAAAGAGTTCACAAATGCAAAGACTAATTCTACTTTCCAGTATTTGATCCAATGGAAAGGGTTACCAGATGGAAAGGCACTTGGAGATCAAAGAATAATATGATCAAGCATGGTTTTGTTGCAGCACAGTCCTCAAGGGGACTTGAGTCCTTATTTGTTTGGGTGTATGGTGCAAGGGCACCTATTCAACATCATGTAAATGGGGTCTAATGTTGGTATTTTTGGTGTTTTGAGTCATAGTTGATATAATAAGGTCTATTTAGACTATTTTCTATGTAATAAGTCTCATGGGGTCAGTTTTTCATAATGTTGTCATGTTTTTGTAGTTGTTGCAAAAGTTATTATGCAACTTTGCAATTTTGTCTTGTTTTGGGAGTTGAATGGTTAGGGCATTCAAAAGGTAGTTGCAACTGTTGGTTTGGAGTTGAAAACATTTAAATATACCTTGAACAACTCGAGGCAATCTTCTAGAGGTGATTTGTGATAAAACAATAAAGAGGTACTCTGTTTTTCTACAATATCTTATGTGTTTTTCCTGCTACAAGCTCCTGTATGATTTTGTGTAGTTTGTAAATGTGTTAATTGACATTGGAATTTATAGAGGGATGAGTTAAGCTTCCTTTGGTTTTGGTTTGAGAGTTTTTTATTAAGTTTTGAGTGAGTTTGAATCAATTTTCTGTAAGTGGTCTGAAAACCCTAATTTTGAGGGTTTGAGAGTGAAAATATGGAATAAAAGACCATTCCACCTATAGAAATCCCTGCAAATTAGTGGAATGGTGTTAGATATGTTTATTTTCATGTTTCTTGGGTTTGCAGGAATAGGGGAGGCATATTTATAAAGTTTTGTTGATTCCCTAGATAGAAATCACCATGTTTTAGGCATGGAAAGATGGCTAGAGGTTAGGGTTTGATAAAGAAGCAAGGAAAACATGTTGGAATTATATTGGTGAGCATAGGTAGACCCTAGTAAGTGTGTTTGAGGTGTTGGTGAAGATAATTGTGGCCTGGAGTATATAGAACCAATAAACCCCTATGTGAACAAACCTAAATAGGCCTAAGTAGGGTTTTGAAGTTTGGTGAATTTGTGGGTGTTTCAATTGAAAAAAATTGTTTTTTTTCACTCCATGTGACTTGGTTGAATTCATGGAGTAGATATTTTTGATTGGGGAAGAGTGTACATTGAAGTTTCTTTGTAAAAGTGACATAATTTGGCCTAATTGTTGTGTAGCAGTCATTTTTAGAGGGTGTTGTTACAAAACAACCCTATCTCCAAATTGGATATGTCAAAGAATTCCTTAAAGGGTATTATGAATGACAATTCTTTTGTGGGTTTGAAATCTCTTTTGAAAGGTAAGGTGCAAATTCACTGTTTGAAGTGTTATTAGATAGATTGAAGGAATTGTGAGAACAACACCAAGTTAGGTTTCTCAAGATTGAAAGATTATTCAAGATTAATTATTTTGAAGACCTCCACCCTGCTCTACATCAAATATTCCTAGGTGCCATAAAATCTAATAAATGCTACACCAAAGTTTCACACTTTTTTGCTCCTAGGTCTCTTAAGAGACTTTGCGAGATCATTTTATCCTAGAAGAATTAAGAGACTTTGGAAATGAAATGATGCCTCCACTAACATTCATCCACCCACCTTGATATTTTCACACCCTTGGTTTGGTCCCACAAGGCATAAATAAAATTATGGCTCTTGGCACATTTGCACTAAACATAAATGAGGTATTTTGCAAGAATGCATTCATTGTCAACATTGTCAAATGGTTCAATTTTGAGAGAAATTGAGATGTGTTATCATAGTTATACCTAAAATTTGCCTATAAATTCAAATCAAATATTCCTAGGTTCCACAAATTTTGAGAATCATAATATCAAATTTTGGTACATTTTTCCTCTTGGGTCTCTTAAGAGACTGTCAAATTGCTCTAGCCTAAAAAGATTGAGAGACTTTGAAAACAAAAGGAGGTCTCCACTAGTATTTACCCACCCACTTAGAATTTTTCTCATCATCAATTTGGCCCATTTAGATATGGAAATAAAATTATGTCTCTTGGTACGCTTGCACTAAATGTAAATGAGGTATTTTTTAGGAATGTATTCGTTGTCGACATAGTCAAACCATTTAAAGTTGAGGGAAATTGAGATAGGTTATTGTAGCCAGACCTAGAATCCACCTATAGGTGTAAAATAAAAATTCCTAAGTGCCATAAATTTTCAAAATCACTTTGTCAAAGTTCAATTTTTTTCCTCTTAGGTTTCTTAAGAGACTTTGTTGGATTGTTGTAGTTCAGAAGGATTGGGAGATAAATAATGAAATGAGTTCTCCATTATCATTGACTCACCCGCATAGAATTTCTACACCCTTGATTTGGTCCCATAAGGTGTATAAATAAAATTATGGATCTTGACACACTTGCTCTAAGTGTAAAAGAGGAAATTTACAATAATGCATTCATAGTTGACACAATCAAATTGTTTTTCATTGAAATTTTTGAGATATATTATTGTAGTTAGATCCAAAATCCACCTATAGGTGTGGCTGGAACCGAAGTGTCACAGATTCTAAGAATTGCTTCATCAAATTTTGTCACTTTTTTTTCTCTTAGGTCTCTTGAGAGACTTTTCTAGGTCATTGTAGCTCAAAAGGATTGAGAGACTTTGGAAATGAAATGAGGCCTCCACTAGAATTCAACCACCCACCTAGATGTGGAGACATGATGAAAAATAGTGGAAAGATGAGAAAACATAATGGAAACATGATAAAACATAATGGGAACACAACAAAACATAGTGGAAACATAATAGAAACATGATAAAACATAGTGGAAACACAGGGGAAACATAGTGGAAGTTCACAAGGAAACATAGTGGAAACATGAGGAAACATAATGGAAACGTGAGAAAACATGAGGAAATATAATACGAACATGACAAAACATAGTGAAAACATGAGGAAACATAATAGAAACATGAGGAAAAATGGTAGAAGTTCATGGCGGAAACATGAGGTTCCAACATAGTGTAAACATGACTAGACATAGAGGAAACATGAGTAAACATAATGGAAACATGAGGAAACTTTGTGGAAACATGAGGAAATATAATGGAAACATGAGGAAACATTAGGAATTATAATGGAAACATAAAGAAACATAATGGGAATATGAGGAAACATAGTGGAAACATGAAGAAACATAGTGAAAAGATGATGAAATATAATGCAAACATGTGGAAACATGAGGAAATATTATACTCACTTCATCATATTTTCCTTCCAATTCACTGAATATTTTCTTAAGCATTCTTCTCATTGTGATAGCTTCCTCTGATTTCAAAACTAACTTAATTTTGAGTTTTACAGAATGAAACTTCATGCCAAACATTGTAGTTTCTTGCTAGGCTCGAACACCAGGGGCATCATCAGTATTCGCCTACTCAACCTCTGCGGCCTCTACAATATCCTTTTTCACAAAATTGTCAAATTTTCAAATTTGGCATTTATGTCTTCTTATGTCTTCTTAGCTACTTTATGTTGAACATCTAGAATACTGAGAGGGGGGGTGAATCAGTATTCCATAAACCCATACTAAAATCCACTTAAACATTATCACAATTCTGACTGAACCAACAAGAGTAAACATAGAGACAAGTCAATGCAATCATACACATGAACACCAATATTTTTACGTGGAAAACCCAATGATGGAAAAACCAAGGTGAGAGTTAACTCACAATATATTATATCTGGATACAAAATATTGCAGGGCTCACTGCTAGGACTCAATGTCCTTAAAAATGCTCATAACCTGAGTACAAAAGATGGCTCACTACCAAGATACAATGATGGTGGCTCACTGCCAAAAGATTGAACTGATGGAATACACCTTCAATGTGCAAGATTTAGTTCCACTGAAGCTCAAAATATAAAGTAATTCCTCACATAGTAGTCACTCAACAAAACTACATTGATCACAACTGATAAAGCATTTAGGCTCAGATCTTCACACACTCCTCAATCTCTTCGCATTTCACATTCACTACTCATGTGTGTCTTCTTCCAATTCTCCTCTCCTCATCATACTCACAACACCTTATATATATAAAAGCATATCTTATTCATCAATTAGGTCGGCCTAATTAGATGGACACAAAATAATCAAAAGCTTCTTCGTTGGCACCATATAAGTTTTAAACATTTTATCCATGTAGTACATTATTCCAAGTCGGCTATTAATCTTCATAATATATTGCATTCGCAGAGTCGGCCAAGACTCGAATGCAATTCTCCAAACCAACAAGTAATTCTCAAAGCAAACACCTTTCGGATCTGAGAACACATTAATTTCCCATCATACTACCAGTAAAGAGACTATTAGCAAAACCGCAACATAAGAATGTTCACTTTAGTAGAATGTGGAGTCTCCCACACAGTATACCACACATAGAATAATAGTAGGATACAGAGTTAAACTCTGTCAGAGATAACTTTTTGTTCACATCAAAATACATCTCAAGATCCAGAATATAGCTATCTGAATGAGTCAAGAAAACATGGTTAAGAGATTAGAGTCATATCAGATCTTACAATGAGTTCCAGACTCAAATACCAACACACTAATCCATCACAAAGGAGTATTACCGGCAAAGAACAACATTCGATAAACCAAGCAAACTTCCCATATAGTTATTACCATGTTGACATCAATGAAAAAATAGGAAAAACCAACACAACCATCCATACTTCATGCTCATGTTGCAAAGCTCCCAACAATCTCCCCCTTTGGAATTGATTGCAACATGCATGACAACAACTTTTCTAGTATACCGCAACTGAATACACTGACTGCTCCCCCTATCAAAATTGTTCATCAAAAATTTTTTCCTTTGACTCTTTATCTCTTTATCTCTCCCCCTTTGACATAGATGGCAAAGGAAGGGGTCTGATATAAATATAAATATGCATCAAAAAGTAACCAGACTAATACAAACACAACTTCAAATTAACCTGAAGAAGAATCTCTAAGACTCTCTAGGATAGCCCTCCATGATGCTTTACCTTCTTCCCATGAACCTTTTGCACTAACAAGAGTCTGGTAAAGTAGCTCAAGTTTAGTTAGTGACTCAATACCTTTTGTTAAAGTATTGGGACTAAGATTGATCTCTAATAATTCACCAATACAGCCAAGAGCACTAGAAATAGAAGTATGTCTAAGTTTAATCATGTCTCTCAGTGCCACAAACTTCTTGATAACATGTATCCTTCGGTCCTGTAGAGAGAAAAAATTGTCCTGAAGCTGCACAATGTAGGACCATCTCTGATTATCTTTATCTTCTGCTAACCTGTATGTATCTACCTGAGTGCTTAATCGATTCCCACTCATCCTTATCTCATTTCTCATATCCAGTGTACTGCCAGACCAATCTAGGAAAAAGGAAAGTAGTTCATGTGCCTCTTTTTCACAAAATTGTACACTCTCCAATTCTTTCATTACTCGATCGTGTGCATTCACACAAATTCCTTTGATATCTTTCAAATTTTCTTCATCAAACCTGATTCCAACAAACATTTTAAGTCTGGAGATGTAGACCTTCAAAGTATTAACCATGCCAAAGAGATTCTCCACAACAAAATAAGATGAATCAAAATTAGCACTGAGAATAACCTTCTGCAAATCTTCCAAAACTTTTTGAATGTTTATTCTTTCATGCTCATATTCAAGGTTGCTTTCTTCTGCACCTTCTTGCTTCACTACACTCTTCTGTTACTTTCTTATTCTGATCACGCTACCAGAGGTACTTTCCTCATTGAGATGCTTAGGGCTTTCCAAGATATTTTTAGCATATTTATCAATTTCAACCTCTGACACTTCATAATCCAATTCAGATATCCAAACTAACCTTGATTCAACTATTTCCATGTGACAAAAATATATAGACACAAGAAAATTTATGCTTCCAGAGTATCTTTCCACAACACTTACTAGAATCCTAGACCTTTTGTTCATCCTCATATGAAATTTTACAAAAAATGCAGCAAGGGAAGACTCTTGTGCATCCAAACTACCAAGATTTATCATGAATTTCCTAATTTGATAAGCAATAGGCTCTGAATTTTACCATTCTAACCTTCCTATTACCGGTAACTCTTTCAAAAAGTAGAAGAGTAGAAAAAGAACCAAATTGCCATACTAAAATGTATTTTATCTGCTCTTCTTGATCTCCTTTAAATTCTTCAAAAGATGTATGTGAAGTAGTTCACACAAGTCATATTCCATACCTCTTGTTACCATATCAACAACAATATGCACCGCAGCAATAGAAACTGTAAAGTCATTGTTAGGGATACAAACTTTATGACCGATGACCATAGAAGCATACCTTATTACCGGATCAACAATCGATCTCAAACCAATCTCTTTTCCTTTAGAACTTGCACCTGTAACCTCAATTATTTTTTCCTCATTCATAGCCTTCAGTTTAGGAATTGGTTCGGAGGAACATAAACTAGTTACATCTCTAATTACTTCTTTGGTGACCAAATGTGCCTCATCAATCCACAAAGATGCATCATGAATTCTTCTCAACACTATTTGAATATACTTCTTCTCAAATTCAAACAAGGGGACTTTCCTCCATACATCCAACTTTTTCTCAACTAATACTCTATAGGCATCATGGCTCTCTTTCAATTCATTTTCCAAAAGCACGTTCAACTAAACTAACGACATTTCTTCTATCTTACTGTAAATAAATGCATAGATATCTTTTGTAGGAAACACTTTTAGAGGGATGCAAGAGAATGCACCAACATACTCTTTAGACACATTCCTCATATACCTCTTCAACCTAGCTTTATCCACACAATTCACAATCTTTGAATTATCCATAGCAATAAAAGTGAAAGATTGTGCAAACAGGAATACCTCTAAAAATGCCAACAAGAAATATATAGATACCCTACTTCCAAAGCTCACTTCAAATTCATATGTTATCTTCTTCAAGTTTTGAAACCCTGAGTTCCCTTCTAAACTTCATTTGAACACTTCTTCGTTTGAAATACATAGGCTTTTAAAATTATCTGAACTTATTCCTTCTATTCCAAATGATTTTGCAATAAATGTTTCAACTTGCAGGTAGATTGCCTCAAAACCTGTGTGCGCCTCCATTCTTCCAAATTCTACAAACTTCATTCTTCACACATGTTATTGAGAAAATACCTTGTTACTGCATTAAGTATACTTCTATCATGATATGACACAAGCACCGATGAGGGGGTTTATTAGATTTTTTGATGATTGTTCCCCCTTAGCCACTGCTTTTATTTACAAATCGACGGGAGTATTTGTACCAGAGGTCGACACAGATAAGATTGATGATTCCTTTCCCCAAATCCTTTCCATTTCCTTTCTTGCTTCTTCTGGATCAAAGGTTAGATCATTCTTCTTGACCGGATAGATGTCCTTCTTCCTTTCATTGTTACTACCATGGTGTTCTAGTTTTCTGCACTTACAACCAACAACATTCTTCTTTCCATTTTCCCTTTTATCCAACAAAATGTCTTTTTATCCATTCTTCTTGCTCTTAGAATCATTCATATTACTTATGCAACCCTTCGCCTTATGACCAAATTTCTTACAAGAATGTCAAACACCATTAAAGGATAAATACCTTTTAGCATCATATTGTTTGAAAGGATTTTTTTTGGAATTGCTTCTTCGCTCCTTGATTTGTCTATTTTTGTACCGCATCTTCCTTCCATTGAATTGCTTTGCTTTAGAACACTGACCTTCCTCAAACCCTAAACTGCTCTTATCCATTTCCAGTCTTTGAGAGGAAATCAACTCATCAAGCATCGTCGAGCTTATCTTAAATTTGTCTTCAAAACTTCTTTCCCTTTCCAAATTAGATTTCAAGATTTTTTCTTCTAATTCAAGCTTTGCGCATTCATCCATCTTCTTTTATATTTCAATTTCTAGACATTCTTCAATTCTTTTCTTCTCATTGAATTGTTTCAGCAGGCTCGTGATGATTTCTTCTCCTTCATTCAACCGATCACATGCTTCCATACTTTTACTTTGTAGCTTTTCAATTTACTCATTTTCTTTTATCAATTTGTCCTTCAGTACATCCATTTCTTCTAAAAATTTAGCAGAGCCTACCTCTGAAGGAAAAAAATTCTCATATTCAAATTTTGAGACCTTCCTCAGGCTATTAGGCTTCTTCCGAGGAACCAAGCTCTTCTACCAATTTTTGAACATCCAAAATACTGAGAGGGGGGGTGTATCAGTATTCCATAAACCCATAATAAAATCTACTTAAATATTATCACAATTCTAATTGAATCAGCAAGATTAAACATAGAGACAAGTCAATGGAATCATACACATGAACACCAAGGTTTTTACGTGGAAAACCTAATGAGGGAAAAACCACGGTGAGGGTTAAGTCGCAATATATTATATTTGGATACAAAATATTGCAGGGCTCACTGCTAGGACTCACTATCCTTAAAAAGGCTCATAGCCTGAGTACAAAAGATGGCTCACTGCTAAGATATAATGATGGTGGTTCACTGCCCAAAGATTGAGCTGATGGAATACACCTTCAATGTGCAGGATTCAGTTCCATTGAAGCTCAGAATATAAAGTACTGCCTCACACAACAGACACTCAACAAAACTGCACTGATCACAAATAATAAAGCATTTAGGCTCAGATCTTCACACACTCCTCAATCTCTTTGCATTTCACATTCACTACTCATGTGTGTCTTCTTCTACTTCTCCACTCCTAATCATACTCAAAACACCTTATATATATACAAGCATATCTTATTCATCAATTAGGTCAGCCTAATTAGATGAACACAAAAAAATCAAAACTTTCTTCATTGGCACCATATAAGTTTTAAACATTTTATCCATGGGTGATCCCACAATAGTGGTTTACAATTTTTGGCCAAACTGAACATTGAAATAATTTTTTCTATCTAAATCTTCACTTTCGGGCACCTATAGTGGCTAAACCATGAGGAATTTGAAGATGATGCAAACTATATATTTGTGACATTTTGTCTGTAGATTCTAAATATATTTTTTTTCAAAATTTTTGGAATCAGATTGCACCTTTTTTTCCATCTCCCTTGAAAACTAGTTTTTTCTAGAAAACAACATTTTTAAGGAGTGACACTCACCGTATAACGCATAACTTTTTTTCCATGAAGGATAAAATTCTAATTCTTTTGAATTTAGATTTGTAACTCCGATATCTAGTGCTTCCCTTGGTTAGATAGTGTTTTATTGAATATTTTTTCATTAATCAAGTTTCATCAATCCAATTACAATTTAGACATAGGCGGACCGTATAACGCATAACTTTTTTTGTATGTATCGAAATTCAAATTTTTTTTTGTTGGATCAAGGACTTCAATATCTAGTGCACTCATATTTTTCAAAAAAAAAATTGATAATCTTATATTTTTCCACATGTGCAGAACATAGAGCTTCATTTTTGGTGAAAAACCTATGTTTAATAAAACTAAAAAAACAAATAGATAATAAAACCAAAACATATTAAAATTATAGTCGTTGGATAGCTCATTCTGAGGACTACCTGATTCCAGTTGGGTTCGTGAAGTCTCTTCCATTTTCATTCTCAATCCGAGCTTTGAAGGGAAAAAATTCTATTTTTTTTGGTGGCAGAGAGCAGGAATCAAGGAAAAGGGGGTTTCAAGCGAACCAGGGTTCATTCAAACCCCCTTTCAAAAGGGGTTTACATTTGTGTTTTTTGGCAGGATGCATTAAATGGGTTTGCTCGAACCTAGGTACGAGCGAACCCTCTTTTGGTTCGTTTGAACCAATGAGTTCGTTTGAACCCCAAGAATGAATTTTTTTGGCATGGGGTCATTTTTGAAAGTTTTCCTTCCTCATTCAAATTGTAAACCACTTATGTTTATGCCCATGTAGTGCATTATGACAAGTCGACTATTAGTCTTCATAATATATTGCATTCGCTGAATTGACCAAGACTAGAACACAATTCTCTAAACCAACAAGTAATTCTCAAAGCAAACACCTTCCAGATCTGAGAACACATTAATTTTCCACCATAATACCAGTAAAGAGACTATCAAAAAAATCACAGCATAAGAATGTTCACTTAGTAGAATGCGGTGTCTCCCACACAGTATACCACACACAGAATAATAGTAGGATACAGAGTTAAACTCTGTCAGAGATAACTTTTTGTTCACAACAAAATAAATCTCAAGATCCAAGATATAGCTATTTGAATGAGTCAAGAAAACATGGTTAAGAGATTAGAGTCATATCATATCTTATGATGAGTTTTGGACTCAAATACCAACACACTGATCCATCACAAAGGAGTATTACCGGCAGAGAACAACTTTCGATAAACCAAGCAAACTTCCCATATGGTTATTACCATATAGTTATTACCATGTTGACATTAATGGCAACATAAGAACAACCAACACAACCATCCATACTTCATGCTCATGTTGCAAACCTTCCAACAATCTCCCCCTTTGGCATGACAACAACTTTTCCAGTATACCGCAACTGAATACACTGACTTCTCCCCCTATCAAAATTGTTCTTCAAATTTTTTTTCCTCTGACTCTTTATCTCTCCCAATTTGACATCAATGACAAAGGAAGGGGTCCAATATAAATGTAAATATGCATAAAAAAGTAACCAGACTGATACAAACATAACTTTAAATTAACCTGAAGAAGAATCTCTAAGACTCTCTTGGATAGCCTTCCGTGATGCTTTACCTTCTTCCCATGAACCTTTTGCACTAACAAGAGTCTTGTAAAGTATCTCAAGTTTAGTTAGTGACTCAATACCATTTGTTAAAGTATTGGGACTAAGATTGATCTCTGATAATTCACCAATACAACCAAGAGCACTAGAAACAAAAGTATGTCTGAGTTTAATCATGTCTCTCAGTGCCACAAACTTCTTGATAACATCTATCCTTCGGTCCTACAGAGAGAAAAAATTTCCCTAAAGTTGCACAATGTAGAACAACCTCTGATTATCTTTATCTTATGCTAACTTGTATGTATCTTCTTAATTTCTTAATCGAGTCTCGCTCATCCTTATCTTATTTCTCATATCCAATGTACTACCAAACCAATCTAGGCAAAAGGAAAGTAGTTCCTATGCCTCTTTTTCACAACCTTGTACACTCTCCAATTCCTTCATTACTCAATCGTGTGCATTTGCACATTTTCCTTTGATATCTTTCAAATTTTCTTCATTAGACCTGATTCCAGCAGACATTTTAAGTTTTGAGATGTAGACCTTCAAATTATTAACCATGCCACGAAGATTTTCCACAACAGAAATAGATGAATCAAAATTAGCACCGGGAATAACCTTATGCAAATATTCTAAAACTTTTTTAATTTTTATTCTTTCATGCTCATTTTCAAGGTTGCTTTCTTCTGCACCTTCTTACTTCACTACAATATGTTGTTACTTTCCTGTTCCAATCAAACTACCGGAAGTACTTTCCTCATTGAGATGCTTAGGGCTTTCCAAGAGAATTTTAGCATATTTATCAATTTCAGCCTCTGACACTTCATAATCCAATTCAAATATCCAAAATAACCTTGGTTCAATTGCTTCCATGTGAGAAAAACTTGTAGACACAAGAAATTTTTGCTTCTGGAGTATCTTTCCACAACACTTTCTTGAATCCTAGAAATTTTTTTCATCCTCATCTAAAATGTTCCAAAGAATGTAGCAAGGGTAGACTCTTGTGCATCCAAACTACCAATATTTATCATGAATTTCTTGATTTGATAGGCAATAGGCTCTGAATTTGACCATTCTACCCTTCTTATTACCGGTAACTCTTTCCAAAAGTAAAAGAGTAGACAAACAACCAAATTGCCATACTCAAATGTATTCTTTCTGCTCTTCTTGATTTCCTTTAAATTCTTCAAAAGATGTATGTGAAGTAGTTCACACAAGTCATATTCCATACCTCTTGTTACCATATCAACAACAATATGCACCACAACAATAGAAACTGTAAAGTCATTGTTAGCCATACAAACTTTATGACCGATGACCATAGCAGCATACCTTATTACCAGATCAACAATTGATCTCAAACCAATCTCTTTTCCTTTAGAACTCACACCTGTAACCTCAATTATTTTTTCCTCATTCATAGCCTTTAGTTTAGGAACTAGTTCGGAGGAACATAAACTAGTTACATCTCTAATTACTTCTCTAGTGACCAAATGTGTCACATCAATCCACAAATATTCATCATGAATTTTGCTCAACACTATTCGAATATACTTCTTCTCAAATTCAAACAAGGGGAATTTCCTCCAAACATCCAAATTTTTCTCAACTAATACTCTGTAGGCATCATGGCTCTCTTTCAATTCATTTTCTCAAAGCATGTTCAACTAAACTGACAACATTTCTTCTATCTTGTTGTAAACAAATGCATAGATATCTTCTATAGGAAACACTTTCGGAGGGATGCAAGAGAATGCACCAACAGACTCTTCCAACACATTCCTCATATACCTCCTCAACCTACCTTTATCTGCACAATTCACAATCTTTGAATTATCCATAGCAATAAAAGTGAAAGATTGTGCAAACAAGAATACCTCTGAAAATGCCAACAAGAAATGTATAGATATCCTGCTTCCAAAGCTCACTTCGAATTCATCTGTTATTTTCTTCAAGTTCTGAAACCCTGAGTTCCCTTCTAAACTTCCTTTGCACGCTTCTTCGTAAACACATGGGCTTTTAAAATTATTTGAACTAATTCCTTCCATTCCAAATGATTTTGCAATAAATGTTTCAACTTGCAGGTAGATTGCCTCAAAAACTATGTACACCTCCATTCTTCCAAATTCTACAGACTTCATTCTTCACACATGTTGTTGAGAAAATACCTTGTTACCGCATTAAGTATACTTCTGTCATGATATGACACAAGTAATGATGAGGGGGTTTATTATATTTTTTTATTATTGCTCCCCCTTAGCCACTTCTTTTATTTAGAAATCAATAGGAGTACTTTTACCAGAGTTCCGCACAGATAAGATTGATGATTCCTTTCTCCAAATCCTTTCCATTTCATTTTTTCCTTCTTCTGGATCAAAGGTTAGATCAATCTTCTTCACCAGATAGATGTTCTTCTTCCTTTCACTGTTACTACCAAGGTATTCCAGTTTTTTGCACTTACAACAAACAACATTCTTCTTTCCATTTTCCCTTTTATCTAACAAGCTATCTTTATATCCATTCTTCTTGCTCTTAGAATCATTCATATTACTTTTGCAGTCCTTCGCCTTATGACAAAATTTCTTGCAGGAATGACAAACACCATTAAAGGCTAAATACCTTTTAGCATCATATTGTTTGATAGGATTTTTTTTTTCTGAAATTGCTTCTTTGCTCCTTGATTTGTCTATTTTTGTATCGCGTCTTCTTTCCAGTGAATTCTTTGATTTAGAACACTGACCTTCCTCAAACCCTAAACCGCTCTTATCCATTTCCAATCTTTGAGAGGTAATCAAATCATCAAGCATCGTCGAGCTTATCTTAAATTTGTCTTCAAAAATTATTTCCCTTTCTAGATTAGATCTCAAGACTTCTGTTTCTAATTCAAGCTTTGCGCATTCATCCATCTTCTTTTGCATTTCAATTTATAGACATTCTTCAGTTCTTTTCTTCTCATCCAATTATTTCAGTAGGCTAGTGATGATTTCTTCTCCTTCAGTCAATTGATCACATGCTTCCATACTCTTACTTTGTAGCTCTTCAATGTACTCATTTTCTTTTATCGATTTTTCCTTCAGTAAATCCATTTCTTTTGAAAATTCAGCAAAGACTACCTCCGAAGGAAAAAATTTCTCATATTCAAATTTTGGGACCTTCCTCAAGTTGTTAGGCTTATTTTGAGGAACAAGCTCTGATACCAATTGTTGAACATCCAGAATATTGAGAGGGGGGTGAACCAATATTCCATAAACCCATAATAAAATCCACTTAAACATTATCACAATTATGACTGAATCAACAAGAGTAAACATAGAGACAAGTCAATGCAATCATACACATGAACACCAAGATTTTTACATGGAAAACCCAATGAGGGAAAAAACACAGTGAGGGTTAACTGGCAATATATTATATTCAGATACAAAATATTATGGGGCTCACTGCGATGACTCACTATCCTTAAAAAGGCTCACAACCTGAGTACAAAAGATGGCTCACTACCAAGATACAATGATGGTGGCTCATTTCCAAAAGATTGAACTAATGGAATACACCTTCAATGTGTAGGATTCAGTTCCACTGAAGCTTAGAATATAAATTACTGCCTCACATAGCAGTCGTTCAACAAAACTGCACTGATCACAACTAATAAAGCATTTAGGCTTAGATCTTCACACACTCCTCAATATCTTCACATTTCACATTCACTACTCATGTGTGTCTTCTTCCACTTCTCCTCTCCTCACCATACTCAAAACACCTTATATATAAGCATATCTTATTCATCAATTAGGTTGGCCTAATTAGATGGACACAAAATAATCAAAACCTTCTTCGTTGGCACCATATAAGTTTTCAACGTTTTATCCATGTAGTGCATTATGCCAAGTCGGCTATTAGTATTCATAATATATTGCATTCGCTAAGTTGACAAAGACTAGAACACAATTCTCCAAACCAACAAGTAATTCTCAAAGAAAACACCTTCTGGATACGAGAACACATTAATTTCCCATCATACTACTAGTAAAGACTATCAACAAAACCGCGGCATAAGAATGTTCACTTTAGTAGAATGCAAAGTCTCCCACACAATATACCACACACAGAATAATAGTAGGATACAAAGTTAAACTTTGTCAGAGATAACTTTTTGTTCACATCAAAAGACATCTCAAGATCTTGGATATAGCTGTCTAAATGAGTCAAGAAAACATGGTTAAGAGATTAGATTCATATCAGATCTTACGATGAATTCCAGACTCAAATACCAACACACTGATCCATCACAATGGAGTATTACCAGTAGAGAACAACTTCCAATAAACCAAGCAAACTTCCCATATAGTTATTACCATGTTGACATCAATGACAACATAGGAACAACCAACACAACCATCCATACTTCATGCTCATGTTGCAAAGCTTCCAACAATCTCCCTCTTTGGCATTGATGGAAACATGCATGACAACAACTTTTCCAATGTACCGCAACTTAATACATTGACTGCTCCCTTATTACCGGTAACTCTTTCAAAAAGTAAAAGAGTAGAAAAACAACCAAATTGCCATTCTGAAATGTATTCTTTCTGCTCTTCTTGATCTCCTTTAAATTCTTCAAAATATGTATGCGAAGTAGTTCAGACAAGTCATATTCCATACCTCTTGTTACCATATATGTTGTGCCTATAGCACACACGCCCCGTTCAAAACAGGGACCCTCTTTTTTGGCCTTCGTCGAATTGGTTTTTCCTTTGCCTCATTTTGTGTGCCCCTAATTTTGAGCTTAGAGTGGTCAGGGACCCTAAAGTCGTCATCCTTAGTTGACCAAAATTCACCACCCTAAAATTTTCTAAGTCCTTGGCTCCTGTGGAGGTTCCCATGCAGACTTCCCTTAGCGTTTTGCCCTGGCGTCCTTCAGGTCTGCCCTTGCGGGCTTTCCTTTGCACATTGCTATTGACTCTTTATTGTTCCACCGACGACTGACCCTGGACGTCCGCCTGCATGGAGGGTCTCGCACTCTTCCCAGATGTTATCTCTCTGTCGCCCATCAACAGCGAAACCCTAGGGTCCTTCCGCCTTGCAAGCTTTGCCCTTCCTGCCACCGGTCCGTCAAATTCTACGCCTAGCTACCCCATCGACCGCTGTACTCGCATTTATTACAGGTAATTAATGAAATTTTTCCTATAAATAAGCACTCTGACCTGTCATTTTCACTGACCAAGTTTGAAAGTTGTCAGAGGGAAAATGAAGATTTAAACCCCTGCGCCTGCACGAGCTTTTGAAGAACCTGAAACGTGATCTTCACCAAAATTCTTCACGACTCCCAGGTATGTCCGCACTAACTTGAAACATGTCCTTTTGAGTAAGGTTTTTTCTAAATTAATTGAAAATCTCAAAGAAACCTTAGAACTCCTTTCGGCGGCTATCTTGACTATTAAAATTTCGCACAAACCCATTTGAAGACTCTATGAAATCCATTCAAACAACGCCCTCTGGAGCAATATGGGACCTTGCCCCACCAATGTTGTTCTTTGCAGAGCCTTGACTCCCTATGTGCTCGCAAGCTCCTCATTGTCATCTCCCAAGCGAAAACCCGAAACGGTCAAACCTTAAACAAAAAATTCAAAGGATCAAAGTCCTTACGGGCCGCCACATGTGTGTGGCCCCCATTTCACAACCATTCTCAAACAACTTATCCTTGCCAACCACCCACATCGCGGGTCCCGCCAAAGTCATTTTCGTCAAATGTCAAAGCATGTTGAATCTTAATATGTGGAACCTCTATTACGGGCCGCAGCCTACGGCGCACAATCCCACGAACATTGTTCTCTGACGGCTAAGCCAAAGCTCTATCATGCATCGTGTATCCCGCTACCTCAATAGCCTCTCCTAGTCTGCGCGAGCAATCACTAAGCTAAGTTTTCATTGCAAGTCATTTAGTGCAGACCTCCATCCGCTTGTCGTCATCGTTTTAAATGCCACTCACAAACGGCTAAGCCATTGCCCCCTTCTGCCTTGCAGATCTCACGGCTCTTTGCATTGTCTCAAGTTTCTAAACAAAAAATGTTAAGTCTAAACCCTTGTGCGAGCAAACATCTGTAGGGGTCCTTCTGTGAATTGCCCCGCCATCGTTGTCGCTCTAAACATCTGAGGAACCCCATCTACCCACATTATGGACTCCGCCCAGACCAATTTCCTCCAAGACCTCAGTGAAGCAAAAGCTAAGTTTGATGTCATGTAGACCTTTTCTTGCGGGTTGTCGTTTGCGGCCCGCTATTGCACGATTTCCATTTGTGAACAGTTGTGCCCTATCTTCTACCCACATTGTAGACCCTGCATCCTCTTCCATCATTTGAATTCATCTAGAGCGAAATGACTAGGCAGAAATGTCTTGCGGGTTCGTCTATGCAGACCACCGCCTCATCACTGCCATGCCTTGATCACCGTTTCTCTACAGTGTAGCCCTGAACGTCCATGAGGCCTACCTTCACACTCCTCAAGCCCACATAAGCATAATGACCAATCAGGTGACTCAAATGACTTTATAGCTAGCTCCCACACGTGCCAAGTGTCTCCCTGAAGATTTTGACCGCCGAGTCCCTAATGCAGAATTTTGAGTGCTGGCAGCTGCTTGCGAGCCACCGTGACCCTAACATCGTCCTACTCCTGGCTAATCTTGATAGCTTCCAGCCTAGGGAGACCCTCATCCCTAGGCCCGCATCCTTGAATTTGATCCGAACAAGCCTCAAACGATGGAGATTGATGGATTTTATGGTCTCCTAATGATAAATTGTTGGATCTAACCCTCATTTTACAGGATTTAACTAACGCTTCCCTGATTTTTTATGTGAATGCACTTACTACGTCTTTGTATGCAGGATTTTTGGAATTTTCTGCGGGACCATAAGGGAAGTCAGTTGAGAAGGAGAAAGAGAAAGGAAAGAAGCCTACAAAAACACCGAGAGGGAAAGAGGAGAAAAATCAAATGAAGTATCAATTCCATGAGGTGGAGTGCACCTCCAAAATCACCTCCACCTGGGATTCAGTGTCAGACACCAACCTTGGGCATGTGGATATAGATGAGTTTCGACGAAGGGTCCTAATCAAGCCTACAACTGAAAATGCACGAAAAATCAAAAAGAGTGGCCTCACCAAGGCAGTCGGCTTTCCACCTACACTTGTAGGCCCAGAGTTAGTGATGGTATGCCAGGAATGCTACCATAGCAGCAGAAAGATCATTGACCTTGACGGCCGAGTGTTGGCAGATTTGTCTACCCGATCTATAGGTCAAACATTCCATATTCCTACATTTGACGCGATGGAGGAAACTGAGAAGGAATATGCTGAGAATATGTGGAAGGCAGACCCTTTAGGATGCAAGAAATCGATCAACCAGCATTGGTTGAAGGAGAAGAGGCGTAGTGTTGCCAAGGTGCCACAAGAGCTATTTAGAAGCAACTTCTATGATGAGTACCATGACTTGGTCACTCTGCCGAGCAAAGTAATGGGCCTCCATACTGCTGCCTTCTTTCAAGAATGGATGTTCTACTTCATCGAGGAGATCATCCACGGTAAAACAAAGTTCCATTGGGCTAAAATCTTCAGTGATAACATGCACAACCAACTTATGGTTGTGAAGAAAACTTCCCAGTTTTACATGACCTCCTACTTGGTGTATCTACTAGCAAACCCATTTCCATATAAGGGCCTCTTTGTTGCAAATAATTTGAATCCAGGGAGAGGAGAACTCAAAGTATATGACTGTTACCCCTAGTTGCAATACAAATATTTCAAGAAAGAATACCGAAGGGTAAACAATGCCTTCATTGGGCATATCATCAAATTCTTGGGAGGATGCTTTGAAAGAAGAGTCTCACATAGCACCAAAGCCTTCATCCAGAGGTTTGGGTATCTGTTTATACAATTCCCAAAATTCACATACATCAGAACAAAAGGGTTCTCTGAAAGGCCCTATAAGTTGCCACGATACCCCAACGGCTGAATGATCCTGTTGGAGATCTCCAAATAATTGCAGAATGCTCATGCCCTACCAAGTGACAAACACAAAGCAGGAATCCCATATCCCCTGACCTTCAGACAAGGAATGTACACCTATCCTGCTGCCCAGTGCGCATAATATTCAGAGAAGGAGATAGTGGAATACAATTTGGACCTCCACAAAGCTCAGGGAAGAATGGACCCATACGGGAAATTAAAGAAGTTGGTCGGAAAATAGTATGCTCACCGGCCACATGTTGAAGATTTCTAGGCCAATTTCCAAAATGACAAGGAAGTGCGAATGAGGCACTACATGCGGATGACAGCCTAGTTTGTAAGGTCAATAAATTAGTTTCTCGTGCTTGATCAAATTATAGAAGAGGAGGATACCCTAGTTGATGAGAGATTCGATGTTGTGGCCAACCTGTCATTATCGTTGATAGATTGGGATGAAGAAGAGTTCAATGATCTCGATATAGTAACGTGACCAGTTGAAAATAGAACAAGGCAATGGGTAGATACCCAAATTGCCCAACTTAAAGTGCAAGGAGTTGTACTGACCTATGGCAAGCTCGAGGATGAGCTCGACAATGAACCTGACAACGGAGCAGCTGTTGCCTCGACGGAGGAAGCACCCAAGTCCCTTTTGACAACAAGATTGAAGAAGAGAAAGGATGCACCTGAGTGCCATCCCAAGCACAAGGTGTACACACAAAAATTTGTAGAGGGAGAGTCCTCAAAGAAGGCAAAGAAAACATGGGGATTTGTAAGTGAGATGCCCACAATTGAGGAGGACCCCCAGCACGAGGGAGAAGAAGAAGTTGAGTGGCTGCAATCACCACCTGCCACCTTCAATCCCACCATTACTACTACCGTTGCCACTCCTCCACCTCCCGTGTCTCAGGAACTGCATGTTTCATCTCCACCCGCCATGGACATTTTAGTCCACCTTACTTCCACCTCACCAATAACCCTAGTAATGGTACTAGATTCCTCTTCGACCACCACATCCCCGCTGTCGTTCGCCTCGCTGCCTCCTCCATTGCCTACTCTCTCTGCTCCAATGCCTGCAGTTGCCACTGCCACTATGCCACCTCTCACCCTACCATAAGCCTTTGCAAAGTACATGTAAGGAATACCTACTGAAATCTCTGGAGTGATTATGAATCCTATTGTTTAGGACCTAATAGCATAGATTGCCATTGGCCTACCCATTCCTCCACCACCTACAAAGCCACCAAAGATGGAGGCCACTATGCAAATATCTAAAGAAATGGAGAAACATCAAAGAGAGGCTGCAAAACATATAGTTGAAGAGTCTGAGGACCCCTTTAAGGATGATTATTTTGAACACCTAGAGGGTAGACTAAGCATAAACTTGGATAAGGTGGTGTTCGATGAAGAAGAGGCATACACTTCAGAAGAGGATACTGAGGCTCTCAACGCCAAATATAGCAAAGAAACCTTAGATCGGGAGCTTGAAGAGGAGTTGTCCCAACAACTCAAGAAAGTGGGAGAAAAGACTAAATCTGAGAGGCCGCCCTCTGGAGAGAAAGATGATACTAATGTCAACGTGGAGATACTTGAAGAGCCTCCACTGATAGGCCAAGAAAAGGGCCCCATCCATGAAGAATAAGTGCCTCCTGAAAAGGAAGGAGAAGAGAAAGAAGTAGAAAAGGAAGAAGATAAGGCAAAAGACGCACCCAAGAAGAGCCCCGAGCCCAAGCACCATGTTGACCTTGAGAATCCAGAAAAGGAATTACCTCAGAGGAATGATGCCACTAAAGAGAATATAGCCTCCACTGAGCTGGACACAAAAAAGGCTATACACATTGGGGACTCTGATGAAGAAGAGAGAACAGATCAAGAAGCCCTGGGCAATGAAGAGAAGCAACATCAACATGATCAAAGAGAGGAAGGTGATCATGAATCACCAAAAGGTGAAGCTCAGGTGCCCGATTGGCTAGAGAGACAACTACAAAAGAAAGCCCCTGCGGTTGTTGATCCAAAGGCTAGACTCGAGGCCATACTAGCCAGAGTGCAGACAAAGACAAGGAAAGAAAAGAAGCCAAGAGTCTGCTCCCATATCACGGTTGATGCCTTTGGATCGAGAACAATACAGATTGCTACACCCATGATAGACAAAGGTGAAGGAGCTGGCTATAGTATCTCGACAATCAACTTGGGCCCTACAACAAGAGAACAAAATATTGATGAGTTCTAGGTGTCAGTGGTGACAATCGTGTAACAAATGAGCAAGGATCAATCTTCCAAGGAGGAGCTAGAAGCACAAGTGGCAGATCTCACTGCCTACATTCAACAATGGACATCCCTGGAAGAAGAGGCTCCAACAACGTCATTCGCGCCCCCTCTTCTCTCCCAAGAAGAGCTCACCGAAATGGAGAAAATGAAGAATTGGACTAAGGCCATTGTAGATTAGTTCCAAAGAGTGATATACAACGGTGACATGGGAATCTTCCACGCTGCTCGAATGTTCAATAAATTTTGGGATTTACAAAAGCAGTTGGAAGCCACAAAGAAAATGTGCCACATATTCATCGAGCTATATAGGATCACGTATCCTAAGCTCGAGGCCATTCTTAAGATGCTCAAGAAGACATGGGAAAAGGAACTGGCACTCGTCAAAGATGATCACTAGCTGGTGGAGACTTGGAGAATGGGCTTAGATCACAGGAGAGAAGTCTTGGAAAGGGTGTTGCATGAGGTTGAGCTTGACCTTGAATGGGTTGTGGGGCACAAAACAGACAGTGAGGACTACCTCAAGATGATGACTGATTATGACATGCTCACCTTGGAGCTGGATCTAGAGAAAATCAAGCCACTCTTCCCTAAGAAGATGGAACAAGGGACTGTTAGAGTAATTGGTTTTACTTGATTAATTAAACAATATCTGGTTAATTAATTAAGTTACCTTTTATCTCTTTTTCACTTAAGCTAAATTTAGGTGCATAATAATTAATTATTTTATTAATTATTATGTGCAAGCCTAGGGTTTTCCTTTTTTAGGTTTTTTACCTATTTAAGGTTGTATTCTTTTCTTTTGTAATCTAACTCTTTTTACAATTGGCAATATTGAGCTCCATGTTGTTGAGCATTTTTTGTTGTGCATCTCCCTTGTAACAGGTGTTTTAGCTTTCAGTATTCTTTGTGCTCCTTCATGGTATCAGAGCAAAGGTTTGAACCTCCCTGTTCTTATGTTTGAGTTTTTGCATTAGAAACTGGTTTTAAAAAAAAACCAGGTGAATTTCAAAGAGTTCTTAAAAATTTTGCAAAAAAATCAAAAATTTCGTGTGGGTTTGCACCCACGGTACGAGTTGTACCACCTGCCATGTGAGTACTGTAGGTACTGCAGGCGGTAGTACAACCGACGCCGTCCACGACTCCCATCAGGATCCATTTCCGGTGTTGCCGCCTACCTCCAGGGTTTCTCCAACCGCTGCCCGAGCTCCCACTGTCGCCGCTGACCTCTGGTTTTTTTTCGGCATCGCCGTCACCACCGCCACTGCGCCTATGGTTTTTTTGGTCGTCGCCCTAGCTCTCGCTGCGCCCCTGGTTTTTCCACTGCCGCTACCTAGCTCATCACCACCTCTAGTTTCTCCTGGTGGTTTGACACCTTTGGTTTCTCCTAGCCGTCGCTCCGTCACCGCTGTTGGGTTTGTTCCTCTGTTGGCGAGTTCTTTCTCCTCTTCCTGGTGCTGCCCCCGAAGGGCCTTCTCTGTCCAGCTCCTGCCCCTGCTCGCTGTGCTCCTAGCCGTCGCCCAAGCTCTGGCCGCCGCCCTCACCGAGCTCACCCGAGCTCCCAGCTCACCGGACCTACTGCCCACCCCCTGGTTGCTTAGCGGACCAGGGGCTTATTTTTTTAGCCCCTAGGGTTTCAAGGAGGCCAATTTGTGCTTTTTTAGGAGGCTTCACGAAATTGGGTATAAAATGGGCATACGATCTCTATTTTTTTCAAACGAGATACCGTTGGAAAGATAATTTCATACCGGATGTCATGAAACTGGTACTTTTTACTAGATTTTTTGTTTGACTATATTTTTTCCAGTCAAAGTGGGGTCCTCTTTTTGCACTTCTAAGGCCATAAAAGGTGCAAATGGACTACATTTTTCAAAAATGAATAGGCGTTGGAAAGCTCTCAGCCTGATCTATTCAAATATGTGATCCTTGTTCTCAAAATTTTATTCAGGTACATGAGAATTTTTTTTGAAGCTTTTTTGCTTATGCATTGCTTCCTCGTTCTCAGTTTGTACTAGGGTTTGGTTTCTCTTTTGTGGGTGGGTGTTTTTTTTCTCACTTTTTGTCATTTATATCAGAAATCGAGAACACTAAAAACTCTCAAAACAATCAAACCCTTCTGCATCTTCTGTCTATTCAGAAAGATCACATAATAATTAAAAAAATACCAACAGGTACAGGTACAGGTATAGGTACAGGTACAGTTATAGGTACAGGTGCAGGTTTTCATGGCAGACTCCTCAGTTGAGTTACTCACATCACACAACTATCACACCTGGAAGTCTCACATGACGAGGCTTCTCAGGTCACGAGGGTTGTGGTCTTGTCTAGATGAGGAGTGTCTTTTTGAGATTTTTCAGCACAGGAACAAGATGGATGAAGCTATGGGTTTGCTCTCTCTGCACGTTTCAAATAGCCTTCTATTTCACCTTGATGCTTTGCTCACTCCTTGCGCCATTTGGTTGAAGTTTGAGACACTTTTTGGGACCATTAATGAGTTAGGCGCATTACAGATTGAGGCAGAACTGACTTCACTGTTACTTGAATCATTTCCCACTATTAAGGATTTTTTGACCAAGTTCAAAATAATCCGCACTATTTTATAGGGTTGTGGCAAGAATAAGTCAGAGACAAAGTGGATTTACTTGATCCTTTCGAAGCTTCGTGGTCCATTTTAGATATTTTCTTCTTCATTCTATTCCACCATGGATGGTCTGGGTACTCGTTTTACCATGCCTACCTTTGATGTGTTTTGTGAGCGTTTGTCTCATGAGCAGTCACAACTTTCTCAGATTGATATGCTCTCAGGATCAAAGAACAAATCATTGATTGCTCAGTCATCTAAGGAGAAACTGAAGTAGAAATCAAAGCCCAAGAAAGATTCTGCAGGTAGCGAGCATTCCTCCAAACCACCTCCTAAGTTTGACTCCAAACGACCACTTAATCTGAAATAGGGGAAATCTTCGAAGTCTGGTGAGTCTTCCTCCAAGACTAAGAAGAAATCGGGAGACACTTGCACCTTCTGTGGCAAGGAAGAACATCCAATTTCTAGGTGTTGGAAATGATTAGAGGCTTTAGAGGAAGCCCTGCAGCAGCATCACATCTCCTCACCTTAGTCGTCTTCTCCTTCCACAAGGAAAGCTCATGCTCTCACTGCTCACGCATTGACCTATGGGTACACTTGGATTCTAAATTCTGGTGCTTCTCACCATATGACTCACACTCAGCAGTTGGTCACTTCTCTTTCCTCTTGTGGTACTTCACAGATTGTAGTGGGTGACTCTACACAGCTTTCTATCTTGGGTTCAGGTTCTGTCACTTTGGATGGGGGTACTCTATAGGATGTTTTGGTTGTTCCTGACATCTCGATGAACCTCTTGTCCATTTATCAGATTTTCCATTCTGGATCTAGTAAGACAGTTGAGTTCTCACCACATCATGTGGTTATTCGGGACCTCCATGACTCTCATTTGGTTGTGGCTACTAGGTATGTTGATACTGCATCTCGTCTTTACAGATTTGATGGATTTGAGCCTTCTGAGGGTACAGGTTCTTCTCTAATTGCACATGTAGATTCAGTGAGTAAGCTTTGGCACGAGTGTTTGGGCCATGTCAATTACAGATATCTTCAGCAGATGAGTACACAGGCACTTGTTCTTGGTCTTCCACAGATTTCCTGCACTGACGGTGTGTGTCATGGTTGTGTGCTTGGCAAGCATCACAAGGATCCCTTTCCGAAGGGAAGTGTCAGTCGTGCTTTGGCACCCTTGGATTTGATTCATAGTGACCTCATGTCATTTCCCACTCATTCTTTTTCTGGGGCCAAGTATGTACTCACATTTATTGATGACTTCTCCAGACGCACATGGGTGTACTTTCTTAAGTACAAGTCTAATGTCTTTGATTCCTTTCGAATCTTCAAGACATTTTTAGAGAAACAGTCTGGCCTTTCTATTCGGTGGATACGTACAGATAATGGGGGGGAGTATGTGAATGAGGCTTTCAGAGATTTTTGCACTGAGCATGGTTTGCAACATCAGTTTACTATTCCCTACACCCCTCAGCAGAATGGTGTCGCTGAGAGAAAGAACAGGACTTTACGAGAGATGGAAAATTGTATGATTCAGTCCAGGTCCATGGATCCATCCTTTTGGGTTGAGGCAGTTAATTGTGCCAATTATATTCAGAATCGGATGCCTCACAAGGTGATTCGACATATGACTCCTGAGGAGGCTTGGTCTCATGACAAGCCTGATGTTTCATCATTTCGAGTATTTGGTAGTGAGGCATGGGCCTTTATTCTTGATGCTTAGAGGAGAGCCATGGAGTGAAAGATTCAACCCCTCATTTTTGTCGGCTACTATGAGGATGTTAAGGTGTACAGGTTGTTTGATCCTAATTCCAGAGAGGTCCTGTTTTGACAGGATGTCCAGTTTGATGAGCGCCTTCCCACAGTGGATACCCTATCTCCAGTGTCTACTTCACTACCTACTCCTCATACTGCAGCTCTTCAGGATTATGTTGAGGATGATTATGATGAAGAGGATGATGATCCCCCATCTCCACCTCCACTTGCTCCACCTCAGATGCCCAAATGGGCTCACTTTACTGTTGAGGTAGTAGGATCTATGGTAGGTGATCCTTCAGACACTCATTGCACCCGTTCTCATATTGTGGGTTCTAGTCTTTTGAGTCATGCTCTTTCAGAGGATCCTCAAAATTTTTTAGAGGCGACAGGTCACCCTGAGTGGGATAGTACTATGGAGGAGGAGTATTCTTCTTTGATGAGGAATAGTACTTGGGATCTATGTCCTCTTCCTAAGGGCAGAAAGATGGTTCGGTGTAGATGGTTTTATCGCACCAAGTATGCTGCTGATGGTTCTATTGATAAGTACAAAGCATGTCTTGTCGCGAAGGGTTTCTCGTAGGTTGAGGGTATTGATTACTCTAAGACATTTTCCCTTGTCGCCAAGATGAATTCTATTCGCTTTGTACTATCACTTGCAGCTTCTAGGGTCTGGTCCATTTATCAGATGGATGTGAAGAGTGTGTTCTTGCATGGTGACCTACAGGAGGAGATCTATATGGAGCAGCCTCAGGGATTTGTTCAGGATGCTTCTTTGGTTTGTAGACTTCGGCGTTCATTATATGGTCTCAAACAGGCCCCTCGGGCTTGGTATGAGAAGATGGACTCTTTTTTGCTCTCCACTAGTTTCACACGTTGTCATTATGATTCTACAGTCTATATTCAGAATCTTGAGGGTGAGATCCTGATTCTTGTGCTATATGTTGATGATCTCCTCATCACAGGTAGCTCATCCTCTATGATTTAGCATGCTCAGCGAGCTTTGATGGAGCAGTTTGAGATGACAGATCTTGGCCTTCTGCACTATTTTCTTGGTCTTCAGGTGATTCAGTCTTCTGATGGGATCTCCATTTACCAGGAGAAGTATGCTCTTGATATGCTTTAGTGCTTTGGCATGCTTGATTGCAAGCTTTCCCCCACACCTTTTCAGTCAAGGGTTGTTTTGACTCCTACTTGCCCCACTCCTTCCGTAGATTCTACACTTTACAAGCAGTTGGTTGGCAGTTTGTTGTACCTAACTCACACTCATCCTGATCTTTCCTTTGCGGTTGGCCTTGTCTCTTGATTCTCCCATGATCCTCATGAGAGTCACTGGCAAGCTGCCAAACGTATTTTGAGGTACATTCAGGGCACCCTTTCTTATGGCATTCACTACACATCAAGGGATCCTCACATTGTTGGCTACACTGACTTAGATTGGGATGGTGATGTCAATGATTGGAAGTCTACTTATGGCTTTGTTTTCTATCTTGGCTCTGGTTCTATCACATGGTCTTGCAAGAAGCAAACTGCTCATGCATTATCATCTATAGAGGCTGAGTACCGAGCTGCTGTGCTCGCTAGTCAGGAGATCTTATGGCTTCGCCAATTGATGACTGAGTTTGGTTTTCCTCCTGATAGTCCCACTATTCTTTGGTGTGACAATCAGAGTGCTATACACATTTCTCGCAACCCGGTGGAGCATCAACGGACGAAGCACATTGAGCTTCATATGCATTTCATCAGACAATTGATTCAGGATGGTTCTCTCATCTTGGAGTATATTCCCACTGCCGAGCAGGTTGCTGACATCTTCACGAAGCCTTTTTCCTCTCTGCGCTATCTTCAGTTGCATTCTATGCTTGGGGTGAAGGAAGTTGTCCTTGGGGGGTCTTCACGAGGCCTTCCTTCCTTCATGTTTCTTTCAGCATGTTCTTCTATCTCTTTTTGGAGAGGAGTTTTTTCCCATTGGGTTTTCTCCTTTTTCTCCATTTTCTAGAGATTTCCTTGTACTTGGGTACCTAATCTGGCCTTGTTGTCGGGACCCATTGTTCTTTTCTTTCTGTAGCTTCTTCTAGGTTTTAGCTTCTCCCTAAGTCTAGCTTAAGGGGGGGTGTTAGAGTAATTGGTTTTACTTGATTAATTAAACAATATCTGGTTAATTAATTAAGTTACCTTTTATCTCTTTTTCACTTAAGCTAACTTTAGGTGCATAATAATTAATTATTTTATTAATTATTATGTGCAAGCCTAGGGTTTTCCTTTTTTAGGTTTTTTACCTATTTAAGGTTGTATTCTTTTCTTTTGTAATCTAACTCTTTTTACAATTGGCAATATTGAGCTCCATGTTGTTGAGCATTTTTTGTTGTGCATCTCCCTTGTAACAGGTGTTTTAGCTTTCAGTATTCTTTGTGCTCCTTTAGGGACTGCAAATGCGCTAACGCCAGATTTCATGAACTTCACTGTGAGGGAATTCACTCAGTCTAAGCAGGTAATCAAGGCCACACCAAGATGCACCAAGCATTGGGAGCAGATCATGGAGAGATTCAAAAGGACGACCTTTCAAGTCCTCCAATCAAACATCATGGAATGGAACAAGCTCCAGGCATTAATTGGAAAATTTGTGGAGTATGCAACCCTTCAGGAGAATGAAGGAAAGCCAATAATTGATGATGAGTTTTTGACAGTATAGCTAGAAAAAGAAGGCAGTCACTAGAAGACAAAACCGCTATAGTGTCAGAGCCACTAGAGGACAAAATAGGAATGAGACAAAAATTTATTTATAATGATATATTTTGGGGGTAGGTGAAACCCTAATGTAAAATGAATCTTGGCCACACAATGAAAGTAAATCATGGCCATTCATTTCACTTTTGGAAAACTATAAATAGGGGTCCCCTCTCATTTTCAGAGAGTTGATTTGTTGTGTAAAGACATGCTGCAAAAATTTCCATAGAATTACATTGTTTTGGTGGATTCTTGTGTTTCTCACATGTTGCATGATTCATCTTCTCAAAATTAGTAGATTTAGTTTGTTGTTCTAAGTATTTCAAGTTGCTCTTGGTAGTTAGTTTCATGTTGTGCATTGATAGTGAAGAATGATATTGTGTTGATGCCTTCCATGTTCATGCTTTTTGTTGTTTGTTGATGATGAACATTAGTGTAAAGCTAGTCTAAACATTAAATTATTATTGCACTTAAAATTCATCTATTATTCATGCTTTATGGTGAATGGATAGCTGAAAATCTGCATATCTCATAATATATCACTAGTTTCATGAGACTGTTAGACATTTTGGTTAAGTGGAACGTAGTTTTAGAAAGGATGTCCACTGTGGCATCCTCCATTGTCACTATTCATCATTAGTTGCAGGTCTAGGAACTCTTCTATACCTTTTCCCTTTTGACTTTTCTTTGAAATAGAAGTTAACGTAAAGTTCCAACATCATTGTAAAGCCAAATCTGATGCCAAACATGGAGTTTTAGACTGTTGTTTTGAACTTGCAGCAATTGCACTTCATTTCTAGAACTTCATAAACTCCATTTGAAGATCCAATTCCCTCCAAACTTAGTAAACTGTCCATGCCCTTTGTGATTACCAGTAAATCACATCAATCAACTATGCAATTCATGACCTGACACCCGAGAGACCTTGGGATAATCTTGTAGGAAGTTGTCTTTCAATAGAGGTAGTGCACTTGTGTGTTGCCTATGTTGAGAAGTGCAAAAACATCCATCAACAATATCAAAAGTAATATGCACTACAGTAGTAGAAACTATAAAGTCATTATTAGGGATACAAACTTTATGACCGATGACCATAGCAGCATACCTTACTACCAGATCAACAATCGATCTCAAACCAATCTCTTTTCCTTTAGAACTTGCACCTATAACCTCAATTGTTTTTTCCTCATTCATAGCCTTTAGTTTATGAACTAGTTTAGAGAAACATAAACCAGTTACATATCTAATTACTTCTCTAGTGACCAAATGTGCCTCATCAATCCATAAAGATTCATCATGAATTATGCTCAACGCTATTCGAATATACTTCTTCTCAAATTCAAACAAGGGTACTTTCCTCCAAAAATCCAACTTTTTCTCAACTAATACTCTGTAGGCATCATGGTTCTCTTTCAATTTATTTTCCCAAAGCACGTTCAATTGAACTAACAACATTTCTTTTATCTTACTGTAAACAAATGCATAGATATCTTCTGTAGGAAACACTTTCAGAGGGATGCAAGAGAATGCACCAATAGACTCTTCTGACACATTCCTCATATACCTCTTCAACCTACCTTTATCCACACAATTCACAATCTTTGAATTATCCATAGCAATAAAAGTGAAAGATTGTGCAAACGGGAATACCTTTGAAAATGCCAACAAGAAATGTATAGATATCCTACTTTTGGAGCTCACTTCGAATTCATCTGTTATTTTCTTCAAGTTTTGAAACCCTGAGTTCCCTTCTAAACTTCCTTTGCATGCTTCTTCGAAAATACATAGGCTTTTAAAATTATCTGAACTTATTCCTTCCATTCCAAATGATTTTGCAATAAATGTTTGAACTTGTAGGTAGATTGCCTCGAAAACTATGTATGCCTCCATTCTTCCAAATTTTACAAACTTCATTCTTCACACATGTTATTGAGAAAATACCTTGTTACCGCATTAAGTATACTTTTTTCATGATATGACACAAGTACCGATGAGGGGGTTTATTAAATTTTCTGATGATTTCTCCCCCTTAGCCACTTCTTTTATTTAGAAATCGACAGGAGTATTTGTACCAAAAGTCGACACATAAGATTGATGATTCCTTTCTCCAAATCTTTTCCATTTCCTTTCTTGCTTCTTCTAGATCAAAGGTTAGATCATTCTTCTTCACTGGATAGATGTTCTTCTTCCTTTCGCTGTTACTACCAGGGTGTTCCAGTTTTCTACACTTACAACAAACAACATTCTTCTTTCCATTTTCCCTTTTATCCAACATACTATCTTTATATCCATTCGTCTTGCTCTTAGAATCATTCATATTACTTATGCAGTCCTTCGCCTTATGACCAAATTTATTGAAGTAATGACAAACACCATTAAAGGATAAATACCTTTTAGCATCATATTGTTTGACAAGAATTTTTTCGGAATTGCTTCTTCACTCCTTGATTTGTCTATTTTTGTACCACGTCTTCTTTCTAGTGAATTGCTTTGCTTTAGAACACTGACCTTCCTCAAACCCTAAACTGCTCTTATCCATTTCTAGTCTTTGAGAGGTAGTCAAATCATCAAGCATCATCGAGCTTATCTTAAATTTGTCTTCAAAACTTCTTGCCCTTTCCAGATTAGATCTCAAGATTTTTGCTTCTAATTCAAGCTTTGTGCATTCATCCGTCTTCTTTTGCATTTCAATTTCTAGACATTCTTCAGTTCTTTTCTTCTCATCCAATTATTTTAGTAGGCTAGTGATGATTTCTTCTCCTTCAGTCAACCGATCACATGCTTCCATACTCTTACTTTGTAGCTCTTCAATGTACTCATTTTCTTTTATCGATTTTTCCTTCAATACATCTATTTCTTCTGAAAATTCAGTAGAGACTACCTCCGAAGGAAAAAATTTCTCATATTCGAATTATGGGACCTTCCTCAAGCTGTTAGGCTTCTTCTGAGGAACCAAGCTCTTATACCAATTGTTGAACATCCAAAATACTGAGAAGGGGGGTGAATCAGTATTCCATAAACCCATAATAAAATCCACTTAAACATTATCACAATTCTGACTGAATCAACAAGAGTAAACATAGAGACAAGTCAATGCAATCATACACATGAACATCAAGATTTTTACATGGAAAACCCAATGAGGGAAAAAGCACGGTGAGGGTTAATTCACAATATATTATATCTGGATACAAAATATTACAAGGCTCACTGCCAGGACTCACTTTCCTTAAAAAGGCTTACAACATGAGTACAAAAGATGGCTCACTGCCAAGATACAATGATGGTGGCTCACTGCCAAAAGATTGAACTGATGGAATACACCTTCAATGTGCAGGATTCAGTTCCACTAAAGCTCAGAATATAAAGTATTGCCTCACACAACAGTCACTCAACAAAACTGCACTAATCACAACTGATAAAGCATTTAGGCTCATATCTTCACACACTCCTCAATCTCTTCACATTTCACATTCACTACTCATGTGTGTCTTCTTCCACTTCTCCTCTCCTCATCATACTCAAAACACCTTATATATACAAGCATATCTTATTCATCAATTATGTCAGCCTAATTAGATGAACACAAAATAATCAAAACCTTCTTCGTTGGCACCATATAAGTTTTAAACATTTTATCCATGTAGTGCATTATGCCAAGTCAGCTATTAATCTTCATAATATATTGCATTCACTGAGTCGACCAAGACTAGGACGCAATTCTCCAAACCAACGAGTAATTTTTAAAGCAAACACCTTCCAGATCTGAGAACACATTAATTTCCCATCATACTACTAGTAAAGATACTATCAGGGTAATCCCACAATACTGGTTTACAATTTTTGGCCAAACTGGACACTGGACTGATTTTTTCTAACTAAATCTTCACTTTTGGGCACCTATAGCAGCTAAACTGTGAGGAATTTGAAGATGATGCAAACTAGTGATTTGTGACATTTTGTTTGTAGATTCTAAATATATATATTTTAAAAAATTTGGAATCAAATTGCACTTTTTTTTCCATCTCGTTCGAAAACTAGTTTTTTCAGTAAATGTCATTTTTAAGGAGTGACGCTCATTGTATATAACATATGTTTTTTTCCATGAAGGATTAAATTCTATTTTTTTTGAATTTAGATTTGTAACCACGATATCTATGCTTTCATTTGGTTTCATAGTGTTTTATTGAATATTTTTTCCTTAGTCAAGTTTCGAAGTCAAACCAATTACAATTCAGACATAGGCGGATTGTATACAACATAACTTTTTTTGTATGTATCGAAATTGAATTTTTTTTTGTTGGATCAAGGACTTCAATATCTAGTGTACTGATATTTTTCAAATTTTTTTGATAATTTGCTATTTTTCCACATGTACAGAACAAATAACTTGATTTTCGGTGAAAAACCTATGTTTAATCAAACTAAAAAAATAAATACATAATAAAACCAAAACATATTAAAAATTATATTCGTTGGATAGCTTGTTCCGAGGACTATCATCATCTAGTTGGGTCTATGAAGTATCCTCCAATTGCATCCTCAACTCGAGCTTCAAAGGGAAAAATTCTAGAGATTTTTGGTGCCAAAGGGGGAAAAGGGGGGAAAAGGGGGGTTCGAGCGAACCCCCCTTGGAGGTTCGTTCGAACTGGGTTCGCTAAAACCTCGGTTCAAGCGAACCCCCTTTCCACAAACTTTTTCTTTTATTTTTTTCTCAGGAAATGTGGGACCCAACATTTAATGGGTTTGTTTGAAGGGGGGTTCGCGGTTCGCTCGAACCAAATGTTCGTTCAAACCCCCAAAAACCAAAAGAATTTCCATGGGGGAATTTTTTGCAATTTTCTTTCCTCACTAGAATTGTAAACCAATTTTGTGGGTTTACCCATTGATCAACAAAACTGTAGCATAAGAATGCTCACTTTAGTAGAATGCAGAGTCTCCCACACAATATACCACACATAGAATAATAGTAGGATACAGATTTAAACTCTATCAGAGATAACTTTCTATTCACAGCAAAAGACATCTCAAGATCTAGGATATAGTTGTCTGAATGAGTCAAGAAAATATGGTTAAGAGATTAGAGTCATATTAGATCTTACAATGAGTTCTGGACTCAAATACCAACACACTGATGCATCACAAAGGAGTATTACCAGTAGAGAACGACTTCCAGTAAACCAAGCAAACTTCCCATATAGTTATTACCATGCTGACATCAATGACAACATAGGAACAACCAACACAACCATCCATACTTCATGCTCATGTTGCAAAGCTTCCAACACTTTAGTGTAGCTATTTTTCCCAAAATTCAGCTCACTAAAATGGGGTCAAAATTTAGTGTCATAAAATTGTACTTCATAGAAATTTCACATTTGCGCATCTAGCCCACTTCATTTATTACAAAAACCTATGTCATAATTTCAGGGTTCCAACTTCATAGGCGACAATGATGAAGCACTGACAACCCGAATGCCTCATTCTTGCAAAGTTTTGAGTAGGACACTTGTATGACACACAGACATCTCTGTGTCATGCTAGCATCCCCAAACTTTTTGAGATTCAAATGAGAATACTCCACATCCTTTTCCTATGACACATGTCATTGTGGAAGAAACACAAATGTAATGTCTCCTCCCAACCATGCAACCACATAAAACCTCAATTTTCACTCTCATTCTCATTCATTATTACTCTCTCTTGCTCTCTCTCTTTTAAATTCTATTTTATCTTCTCCATTCTATCTTGCTCCTTCTCATGCTCTCTTGCTTCCATAACAAAGCTTTATTGGATTTCTCTCAAACAACATCCAAGGCTCTCTTGCTCACAAGCTTATCACATCTATCGAGCCAAGAGGGGATCCACAGATAGTTGGTAATGCTCTCTTGTTATCTTATCTATTTGATATTATCTATTTGAGCTCATCTATCTTATTTGTGACAGGGGTTCTCCTCCTTGCGGGGTTTGTTTCTATCAATCCTTTTACATTCATGATAGGGGTTCTCCTCCTTTGCAAGATTTGTTTCTATCACACATCTTTTATTTCAAGCATTTTATCTATCTCTATCTATTTGGTTTTTCGTGGAGGTGGAAACACCAAAACAAGGGTTTAACTGAGGCAAGCCACGAAACAACCCCCAACATTTTCTCGTTCTATATGTGTGTAGATGTACAAGTTTGACAAGTTGAACATCTTAGATTCAAGGATTTTATTCTCTATTTTACTAGAGACGACAACGTAGGGCACATACGTCCCCACGGTGCGTTGTCATCTATGACTAAGGGTTAATCCTCTTGAGGGTAAAATTTATGGTTTATGCACTTTCTATTTCTATACAGTAGAAATTTTAATTTTGTCATTAACCTCTATAATTAAGTAATTATATTATTCTTGTCATTAGTATTTTAGTATTTACTCAATTAAATTGTGTATTTATATTCTTCCTTTATTTCATCACTCAAGCTTTGATCCCTGAGGTAATCAAGGGCTATTTTCTCCTTAAGACCTCGTTGTCTTGAGGGTATCGAATCCCCTCCATTATAGGATGTATTCACTGTGAAAAATTATTAAAATATACACTTGTAGTACTAACTCTTGACTATATTTATATCAAATGATACACTATGTTTTATTTTAGTGATAAAAATAAGAATAATTTTATATGAGCTCGATATTTCACCCCCTTAAACTATTTTAAAAATTATTTAGCAGTTTCTAAACTAGATTCAAAGAATCGTAATTCTTATTCTTATCATGTCTTTGAATTTTGAGTTAGATATGTCTCAAATTACTCGTTTGAGTTCAGGTTTACCTGATTTTAGAAAAAAAAGTCCATTTTTTACCCCTCTTTTGTCCCCCATTTCTATGCACTTACCCCATAGTCAACAACACTCAACTTAACTCCTTGTAACAAATTGGTTAGCCTTCAACTTGTTCTTTTTTATTTCCTCTTTTCTACTCCCATTTAATGTCCACACAAAATGATAGAATGAATAATTATTAGCATAGACACGACTTCTAGAATCTAAGAGACTCATGTGTATAATTAAAAAATTATATAAAATAATACATTTATCCTTCAACCAATAATATGTGGGTAGAATAACTGTAAAAAAAAAATATCATTACATTAAGAGTAATAAGTTTTAGTCCATATAAATGAAATTTTCAAGTTCTTAGGAAAACTATACAATACATTTTTATGTATCAATGTTTCATATCAAACTTTGTGACCCATCATCATGATTATTTATTTTTCTTGTGATCCCAACAATGGATCATAGAGCACACAATCCAAAATATTGATACTAAAATTTTATTACATAATATTTTCAAAAAAATGTTGTGCATGACACTCTCTCATCCTAACTATAAAATCCACTACAAAAGTACGAAAGAAAATTTTTAAAACACTATGTAAGAAAGTTTGTCTTAAAAATAAAGAGCCCTTAACGAAGGGCATTATGTATAGAGATTTTTAAATAATAACAACAAACACATTGCCATTCTTACATCTCACTTTCTCTATTCTATAATATTCACATGTCCAAGCATTGTTATTACTCATATGACTTGAATAACATGCATGGAAAAAATAATATGAGAGAAGATAAACAAGATTATATATAGAAACAAATTCATTTTGGAATCAAAATGAAAACCATCCCATGAAAAATAATAATAATCAACATATAATTTACTTGAATGTTAATTGTAGTGAATGAGTTGAATTAATGGTTAAGTTATTTATTTGTACACATATATTTAGAGAGATCGGTGAATAAAATGGATAGTCTTTGATTGTGCATTTTATTGATTCCTTACACTATTGTTCACTTGTTGTTCTTGGTAGAATTCTAGTGATTATGTACTTTATCTTTCGTGCATAACAACTAGCAATTCTTTAATACATCCATTCTATACAAGGTTTAATAGTGTGCAATTAACACAATGATAGGTTGCAAGATTTGGATTGCATCATAGCATGAAAATTAGATTGAGGAAAATATCAAAAAAATGTGTTTTTATTTATGTACAATGATCAAAATGAGTAAATATGTTTTTTAATAAAGTCAGTAACATATAAAAAGAGATTAAATTGTAAAGAGAACAAGAAAAATGATATATATATATTTAAAAATATTATGAGTGCAAAATGGTGGTACCTACTCAAACAATATGTCAAAAAGAATCCAAATCATATTTACTACTAAACAATACAATAAGTGAACTCTATGTCCCTTTCCACAATAAGAGTCTATTTTGCTAATGGCTAAAATATTTCAATAGGCTTTACATTGTATTTCTTAGTCTCTTGAGAAAACCTTTATTTTCTCAAAAAAAATTAGTAATAGCCTTCCATTTTATAATGCTACAATAAATAAAACCTATATTTATTTCAAAATAGAGACTATATAAAATATGCTCTTTAATGTGTAATTAGTCATATTATAAAACTACAAGTTTGCACCTTTTTTTTTTCTTTCACATACCAACAAATACAAATAAATATAATGAAGATCATTATGATTAATTAATCACCTAACATAATAGTTTCATGGTCAATGTACATTGCAACACTAAATAATATATAATATTTAGAAGATAAATCAAAAAGATACAGAATTACAAAATACATAATCTCCACTTTTCTTAGTCTACAACATATTCTTTGCAATCTAACTATAATATCCAAATGTTTTACCTATTGTAAACAACTAAAATGCAATGGAAAAACACAAAGAAACACCTCAAGATTAGCCTAAGGAATTTGTAAATGCAAAGAGAAAAAGTGTAAAATGATTGCAAGTGGTTATACCTTCTCTTTACAGCTGAAACTCCTTGGTTGGTCCTTGATTTTGGATTGCTTTGTATGCTCCTTAGATGGCTCTTGATGTGGCTAAATGCAAGACTTAACTATATGGTTGGCTGCAAATGCAAATAGATAAATTGGATGGCTAGATGAGTGCACAAAATGACAACATTTAGTTGCAAAATGACTAAGTGTTGAAAATTCCTTAGAGGAGGGGGTATTTATAGAGAAACTTGAATTTTCTAGAGAATTCAATGGTTGAGATTTATCCAACAAGGCCAAGATGAAGGGCTAAGGTGAGTTGAGGACTCACAAGCCCTCACATTTTGACATGTGGAATGTGAGATGGCTAAGGGTGAGATGATGTGTAGGTGATGTGGAAGGATAGTACATGATGTGGAGGAAGGACATGTACCTTGGAAGTACATTGGGAGATGAGAAGATTCCTTAGAGGAATAAATGTGAATTAAAAATTCACATGCTTGGGAGAATCTAGTGGATAAAAGAGGGTCTCCAAAAAGGTGGGAGTTTGTCACATGTGACTTGATGTGACAAGTCAAAGATTCTAGAAGATGCATGGGAAAAGGGATTCTAGGAGGAATAAAAGTGAATTAAAAATTCACATGGGGAAGAGAGGAGCCTTGGATGGATAAAAATGAATTAAAAATTTCTTGGGGGATGGGGAGAGTTGACCAAGGTACTAATTAGGTTTAACTAATCAGTAATTAGAAGATAATTAGGGGTTAATGAGGATTATAAGCCAACTTGCAAAAGTTGGAGGATGTGACACATCTTAATCAAAGATTAGGCATGTGCACATCCTTAATGTAGAGATTAGGAGATAGATTAGAATTAGATGAAAATGACATGTGAGGAATAGTAAGGGGATTAAGGAGGGTAATTAATTATTAATTAAATACTTTAGGGATTTGGCAGAATTAAGGATATTAATTAAATAATAGTAATATTACTTAATTAACTCAAATAAGAGGATGTTTAGATGAAAAGTGGTAAATTTTATTTGTTGCTCATAATAATTTATATCATATCAACTTTTGCAATCATATATCATTTTTAAATTCAATATTATATGTTAAAAATCTATCTCAGTTTTATATAAAGGGAATCCTTTGATAACATTAAATGAAATAAGAGAGAAAATTCGTGATCTAATAATATATGAGACAAAGCCTAATAAGTTGCGACAAATTTCATAAGTTATATAATTTTAATAATATATGTAATTAAAAGAAAAAAGGACATATTTATCATGTTAAATGGAAATGATTTATTAATTTTTTGGTTCAATTTATAAAAAATTCCTTCCTAAATTTCAAATATGTTTGATTCATAGATATGAACTCCATTTGTTTAGAAAGATTGATGTGGATTGTGGATTGAGAGGGAGTCCATTTTAAAATTTGAGTGTTAGTATACACATTTCATACTTCAAATCTAAATTAAATGTAATTTATGTACCAAATAATGAGTCCTGCATTTTGTTCAATTGTGTATACTTCAATTATTGGTAGTTGAGGTATCAAAATAAGACATTAATTGCACATAACTTAGAATAAAAGAAAGCACTTGTTAAAAATCAAAATTTGTAAGTATGACAAGTTGAAAATGTATATTGCTAATTAAAAAACTAATTTGCACTTGGTTTAAGATTAGAAGTTGTATGTTTCAATCTCGTGTTTTAAATTATCAAGTATGTATTTAATTTCAAAGACTTAGTGTGGGGTCCCATGGAGGGGGGCTTCCTAAAAAAAATTAGTGGCTACTGAGATTTTTTCCTAGGATTATTTTAAAGTGGGTGGTCCCATGAATTTTGTATTGTAGTTTAAGCTTAAAAGTTTAAGCTCTGAAATTTATGGAAGTTGTGGTCTCATGAATTTTATTATTTTGCATATTCAATTCAACAAAATAAACAAATAAGAAAGATGATAATAAAGGTGTCTTTGAGGAAGAGGAGCTCTGAGGTTGGTTGGGGAGACAAACAATCACCCTCCATGATCGACATGCTATGATCTTCCTCTTTTCCTCTTGCAAGTCTTGGTATTCTTTATTGCCTTGGTCCAAGTACTCTTGCTCTTTTAGTGTTTTGTTTAAGGTTAATTTTTTTTTTTACCCTTGTTTTTCTTGAGTGTGTTGGTTTATTTTTAGATCTTTTTAAATTAATATTCATGACATAAGTCTGGGTCAGGTGGGCGTTTCTTGAGTTTTGGTCTTGCTTGTACACTGACACATTTAGTGCATATGTGTGAGACTTGATGGCAAGAGAATTATCTAATGAAGGAGGGTGGTCAAAGGATGAAAATGAAGAGGAAATAAAAACTTTCAAGGAGGCTCTACAATTAGAGGGGCCTAAGAATCCATCACAAAATATAGAGTTCGAAGTGGGACTCAAAGGAGACGGTGATGTCGTTATGTGGGGAGTTGAAGGGGACAACGTTGAAGCAAGAGAAAGAGGTAAGGATCCTCTTTTGCTTGGGATTCTCTAGGTTTCTTCTAATGTGGAAATACTTAATGCGGTAAAAAAGAGGAAAACATGCTTAGGAATACAAAAAAATCCTTTCTTGTATGGAAGTAAATAATTACCATCTAATTTTTTTTCGATAATTGGCTAAACAATGTTTGGGGGGAAAAATTGGGCATTTATATTTCTTTTTGTTGAATGATTCAAAAAGGATTCTTTCTCATTTTTTTAAACCCATAATATGCAGAAGAGAGTTTTAGAAAAGAATTTTTGGAACATTGGGAAAACCCTACTTAAAGTAGTAGCCTAGTAATCTAAGATGACAAGAGAGGAAATTATGTTATATTCAATACCTAGATGGTTGAATATAGAAAACATTCCACCATAGGTTTGAAACTTTTTCCCCAACTCCTAAAACCTATTGGAAAATTTTTATAGATTAAAGAAACAAGGGCTACTGTGCCACATATAAAAGCAAGAATTTTGATTTCTCTTAAGTAATACTAGGGTTGATATCTCAGAAATAATAGAATTTTCTCTAGAAAATAAAGTTTATCAATGTGAAATTGAGGCTCTTGGGGGGCTAAATGCATGTTTCTTATGCAAGTCTGATGGGCATCTAAAAAGATATTACCTTAGGCTTAGTAAATTAAAAAAATCTAACCCCACAGGGGTTGAATTTGATAACACGAGGGATTCTATCCCCCCAAATGATAAATCCCATCCTAGGGTAGATGATAGAATGGAAGAAAGCCCTACTCTTAGGGGTAAAATAGAAAATAGAATACAAGTAGAAATACAAATTGAAAAGAATGGGGTTACAACTAGTAGTTCAAGGGATTTCACCCCCCAAAAGGGCGTCCCATACTAAAGAAGTTGATAAAATGGAGGAAGAGTCCAATTTTGGAGATAAAACAGAAAATGTGGAAATATTGGAAGAGGTTGCAAAGAAAGTAAATAATGAGGAACCCTGGTAGGAATTTCCAAATGAACATCTTGTGCAAGGTAACAAAGTGTCTAAAAAAATAGAGGACCCTAACAAAGTGGGAAAAGGATTAAACCCTATAAACAAGACTTCTTTTTCATATAAGAAAAATTCTCAACAAATTGTCCTTAATAAACTAAAGGATTAAATTAAAAGGAGAAATAAGGAGGCTAAGAGTAGACTGCCAGACAATCTACAAGCTACCAAATCAACAAATTTTGATGGTTTGTCATTAGACTGTGAAGAAGTCAATGAGGAAAAAATATAAACTGGAACGATATTGAGATTAAAAAAAAAGAAAAAAAAAAACCTAAAGAGGAGGAAAAGAGGAAAAGAGGAAAATAAATCAAGTTAGTAAAAGCAACAATACTAAAAAAAAGTAGAAAAGGAAAAGGGGAGAACTTACCTTCCTATTTTGATAAGCTATATAAGAATCAAAGGACTTATCCAAACATCTCCAAATAAACTTCAAGTGTTTAAGTTGGGACATCAGAGGATCAGAATCCCTTGATAGGAAATTTGTGTTGAGAACCCTGTGCAATAATAAGAAATATTTAGACTGTGTAATGACTAATATACAGGAAATCAAAGTTGTTGGATTCCAGTTAAACAACACCCTCAAATTTGTTTGGAAAGAGTATAGAGATTTATTTTCTAGTCATAACAAAGGCAAAGGAGGTGTTTTTATTCTGGTGGGATAAAAATGAATGAACTATATTGTCGAATCAAGATGCTCTCCATGTAATAGGTGCATATGGGTAATTTTTGAAAGAAATCTTGTCAATTTGGAGTCTGTGCTATTTATGCTCCTAATGATTATAAAGAAAGAGTTAAGATTTGGAAATGGCTTGCCTCAAAACTACTTAGGGTACCCTGTATTCTGGTGGGGAATTTAATATGGTGGAATAGAAAGAAGATAAAGCCAAGATTAATGCTTGAGCTTGGAAAGGTAATGAATTGTTTTATTGGCACATAATGAAAATAGTCCTAAAGTTATTTGATCTACTTGAAGGAAAAAGAGAGAGTAAAATTATTTGATATACTTGGTGCAATAACCAGATGGGGGGCAAGATAATCTATTGTAGATTAGATACCTATTTTGTGCAAATTTGAATCTATTTAGTTTTGATAGCAACAAGGATGAAAATTATGTGTTGGTGGAACCCAACACATTATTTGATCACTCTCTTGTGGCTACCAAAATTATGACCAAGAAGGGACAAAGGTTATGATAAGGAAAAGTAATTTGTTCAAAGTCAACACTTCTCTTTTGAAAAACTCTGATTGTTTAGATGGTATTGCTACTATGAGAAGAATAAAAAAGATCTTCTATCATAAAGACTCTACAATTGATTTATGTGATGAAATGGTAGAAAATATTAAAAAAAAGTTGGGAACAATGGGTAAAAAAATTGCTTTAGAAGGCAAGAGGTAGGAGCTAGAACTTCAAGATAGGCTATTAGATATTGAGAAAAAGACCTAGAATGATAGGTAGAGTGAAGAAATTGTGCAATAGCTAAGTGAAGTAAAACACAAGCTAAGATGACTTTAGGTAAATAAAGCTCAGGGTGCAAGGATAAGAGAAAAAACTAAATTGGGTTAAAGATGGGGATAAAGGTTCTAAATTATTTTTTAACATGTCGAGGGTTAAGAATTCTTTGAGGCAATTGGACCAATTAAAGAAAATTAGCCATGGTTGCATAACACAAAAGATATCACTAAAGTCTGTGCAGATTTCTACAGGAAATTGTTTACTATTGAGGATAAAAATCCAAAGTGCATCCAAGCTTATGAAATATGCAAAAGAATCATTCCAAACAAGGTTACTCCCAAAATGGATATAGAGCTTGAGAAGCCTATTTCAAAAGATGAAATCTCTCATGTAATTCAGTCTTTTAAAAATGGAAAGTACCCTAGTGTAGGTGGGTTTCATATGGAATTTTATTAAACCAATATTAACTGGGTTGTTGACAACCTTTTTAATGTCTATATGGAAGTTGTTGAGAAAGGGTCATTAGGAAAAATATCAATAAAGGCATAATCAAACATCTTCCTGAAGATGGTGACAAAAGTAATATCAAGAATTGGAGACCTATTTATCCTCATAAATGCCTCTTACAAAATCTTGGCTAAGCTTTTGGCATTAAGAATAAATGTTCTTATCGTGGCGGTGAAAGAAACCCAAACTAGGTTTATTAGAGGCCAACATATTTTGGTAAACCTCATTACAACCTAGGAAGCATTAGATTGGACAAAAAGAAGCAACCAAAATGTAGGAATGCTTTTATTAGACTTTAAGAAGGCTTATGACATAGTGGAATGGTTGTTTGTATTAATAGTAATGGAAGCTTTTGGATTCCCTAAGGGATTTTGTAGAATGGTGAAAGTTCTATTTAAAGATGCTATTGCTCAAGTAGAAGTTACTGAGGCCCTCTCTGAACCATTTTGGTTAGAGAGATCTATTAGGCAAGGTGTCCACTAGTCCTTGTATTGTTTGTAATAACCTTTGAAGCATTGTACTATATGCTAAGGTTAGAGAGACTAGGACCTAAGATGAAAGTTTTAAAACTTCTCGATAATAATGATTTGATTAATATACAATTTCTTGATGATACAACCTTGTTCCCTACATTGGAAGAGGAGAGTATTGGGAATATGATGAACATATTGGAACTATTTTGTCAAGCCTCTAGTTCAAGCATTTCTGAAGTAAAATCTAATATGTCAAGCTGGGATAGTGATCCACCTGAGTGGAGGAAAATTTTAAAAGGCAATGAGAAGGACCTAATAAAAGTGTAAGATATTTAGGGATCCCATTCTCTGTCTAACCTTCTCCAAAAGATATGTGAGACTGGATGTTTACTAAATTGAGAAAAAAATAAAAAAGTGGAACAAGAACTATCTCTCCTTACCAGGTAGAGTACAAGTTTGTCAAAAGATACTAGCCTCTTATTCTATTTACTATGTCTCAATGCCGTCCTTTGCAAGTTACCAAATTAAGAATAATCAAAAAATAATCAGATAATTTATATGGTCTAATGGTAAGGGGCTAAAGAAAAAGCATGTTGTGAATTGGAATTTGTGTTGCATGAGCAAAACCAGAGGTGGATTGGGGTTGAAAGACCTAAAGGTTCAAGGAGTTACTTTAGCTATCAAATGGATTTTAAAAGCCTTGGTAGGTAATGAGCCATGAAAAGTACTACTCAAAATAAATATTCCAGAAGTTGTCCCTAAAGTAGCAAAAACATGGAAAAAGTTACATCCTTGAGATATTTTATTTGGTAAGTTTTGTGTTAAACCTTCAAGATCTGTTATGTTTGGTAGCATTTGGAAGGCCTGTGAGTCAATAAGAGAATGAATGGTTGGGTGTGAAGGTGTTAATAAAAATAACAACGAAGTGGTGGTATTCAGGTCAATATGGTGAAATTTATACCACAAAAATAAACCACTGGCACTATTGCAAGGTTGTTTTGCAAAAAAAGGGAGAGCTTGGGAGTTGCCAAATTTCAAGATATTTTTAATAATAATATGTTGAAAACACGGGGCCAGCTGAAAATGTAATTTAATATCCCTGATACTAATAGGAGGACTTACTCAGTGATTGTAAATGCCTTGGAAAATATGCAGTTCCTAATAAAGGGGAAGTTCAATCCGAAATGCTATGATAGCATAAAATGGAAGGATGGTACCCCCCTCTTGAAAATGAGATCACTTGGCCTTTATAAGATGTTGACCAAATCTAGGGATGTGTTAAGTCACGTCAATAAAGTTTGGAGTCTAAACCTTGGGGAAAAGGAGTGAAAGCTTGTTGGTAAAAAAATGAGCCTAAGAAATGTTGTTTTAGGTGGCTGAAAAAAGTTAGGTGTCGGTATGTCCCAAAAATTTTGTTCTATTTGTAATTGTGTTGAGAATGTTGAGCATATCTTTTTTAAATGTAAATATACCAAGGCAAAAGAAGATTACTTACTTAGCCTGCTTTAATACTCACTGCTATGATTATTATTAAACAAGTAACATTTACCTTGAAGATACTAGCTAACAAATTTATGAAGATATTGGATGAAGGTTTCATAGCTGTACTCAGAACAAACCTTAAAGATGTTGATTTTTCGCCCCAGAACTTGAGGAAAGTGGATAAAAAGTTCCAGGAAGAATATATTTATTTTTATAATCAATATTACAAGCTGCACACTAGTATGAAATAAAAAGAGATGCATAAATCAAAGATTTGGAAATTACTTGTCAAAACTTTACAACAGTGGTTGGGAAAGAATTCACCACTTATTGGTTACTTTCCTAGGGTGAATTCTTGTAAGGCCAACAAGATTCAAGTGGAAGGAAATACGTAGGAGAAGAGTAATGAGGTAGAACCTCAAGAGTGATGATCCTAGAGAGCAATAGTGATATAAATATGTTGTAAAGATGGTTCCTTTTTGATAACTTTTTATTCTAAGCCTTTTGGGCTTTGCCTGTGTCTAACACCACTACAGTATATTGTACCCAAACTTAATCTTTATTAGTAATAGAATACCAATTTAAAAAAAGTAAATAAATATAAAATAGTAAAAAATTAATTGGTAGGAATTTAAAAATCTCATATGATTGACAAGTGGCAAAAAAAGCCTGAGCTGGCACCCACTTAAATTTTTGAACTAAAAAGTAGGGGCTGCTATTATTGAGGAAAATATTCTAATTAATCCTGTAGCATGCTTTTTTTTGCTTCATGGGACCCTTACTCCTTGAAAATAGATCCTTAAGCCTACCCATGGGTTTCGAGCTTAAATATGCTAACCAATTTTTTTGAAAGATTTACACAACATAAACCAGCACTAGCCAATTTGATTAGCATTAGCTCCAAATTGAAATCCAAGTTGAAAAGATCTCAACCCCAAGAATGCACACTCAATCCCAAGGAAGGAGAGGTGTTGTCATATGGCAGAGAAACTACAATACAATAACTTGAAATGAAGAAAACTCAACGTCAAGAATGTGCACTCAAGATCCCACTGAGGGCGAGGTGCTAACATATGACGGAGTGATTAATTGAAAATTGAAACTAATAGGTGAATAACTAGCCATGAAGCTACAACAATCTAATTCATCCGCTGCGGCGGGCATCCACTTGAGAGTGGGGATTCACCACTTTGAAAGTGGGTACAAAGAGAGATACAATCAATTATCCACACTGGCGGTAGACCATCCAGGGGTACTTAATGTGAGAAGAAAGAAGAATTAATTACAGCGATTAGGACTGGAATAGTACTACTGTTTACAGTCTTACAAATAAGAGAGAAAGCTACAAATTACATATGAATTACAATAGCTTCAAAGCACATGAGTAATAGATGATCTCATACAAATAATTATCTCTCTAACTACTGATAATGAATCAAAAATCTGAACTTCTAAAGTCTGATAACAAAAATTAGTAAACTGAAAATGTCAACCAACAACTGTAAAAACCAATAAAGTATTCATAACTCACTCAATTCACCTCCAAATTGAAAGATGTCTTTTGCAGAAGTCTTCTAGGAGGTAGGTGCCCAAAATCAAACACCAAACAGCAGCAAACTTCAACTTATAACTCTTGCACAAATTCCAATGCTCTTTAGAAAAGTACGACCCTCCTTGAAGGGGTGATTTTCATTTAAAAATCAGACTCTTCAAATTAAAATCTCAAATTGAGCATGAAGGGTTGCCCAAGGTCAGCAATTGCATTGGTTAAATACCCATAATCAAATTCAATATGAATTTAAAGCTATGAATAAAAATCACCTTCAGTTGTAGATGAACCAACAAACCAAAATTGACAAAAACTCCATAATTCTTCAATCAAATGAGCTCAATCTGCTAGTTTGATATTGAGAAGCAGCAATGTAGCCAACTAGGTGTTATCTTGCCAACATGAAATTAGACGAAGGGCTAGGAGGTAGACATCCTCGAAGAAAAATATCAATTGTCATTCCGACATCATAACTTTAGCATAATTTTCATAGATACCAAGGCTGAAGCAAATCATTCATTTTATATAAGAGTAGAAGACTCTTCAATTCCTCCAGAAAGAACGCCAAGAGTCACATGAAACTCTTCAAATTTCCAATTTCAATTAATCCTTCAAGTGGCGTCCCTTTTTCAAGAATATAATTTCACTTTATTTATTAAAACCATCTCCTCAAAGTGTGGCATCCCTTTTTCCAAGGCATTTAAACTTTGAATAATATTTAAACTATATGAAGGCGTCCCCCTTCATGACCACCTTTTAACACAACTTGAAGTTATTCTCCTAGGCCAAGGGGCAACTGCAATTTAAAACATTAATGCCTTTATTTATGAAATTCACCAAATACGACTTCTAGAAGCCAGAACTTGAATTCAGATAATTGCTCCAACTGGAAAAGAAGTCCAGAAAGATGACAATCTTCATACTGCCAAAAATAGAATTTACTATAAATAGTAAACTCCCTAAAAAGCCATAGAACCTCAGAACTGGAAACCTTAATTTTACCTCAAACGAGCCTACAGGCTTCCGGAATAGGCTGATGAGTGACATAACAGATCACTGATGAGAAGGGGACATTACATTCCACCCTCCTTGAGATTGCTTGTCCTCAAGCAACTGAAAAGATGGATGCAACAAAATCTGTTCTCCTTCCCATGTGGCATCTTCAATAGGCAAATTCCTCCATCTAACCAAGTATTCCTTGATTGTCCTTCTCCTCAAAGAACGTTCTTTAGTATCAAGAATCTCTTCTGGAATCAACATCAACTGACCTTCCTCATCCAATGGAGGTAATTATGAAGTAGCCACAACATTGTGTCCAAGTGCCTTCTTGAGGCGTGACACATGAAAAATGTTATGCACCTTGCTTTCAGCTGGAAGCTCCAACTCATAAGCAACTTCACCAATCCTTTTGGTGACTTTAAAAGGACCATAAAATCGTGGCTTTAACTTTTATGCACCACTCTTCTTAAGGGTAGATTGTCTATAGGGCTGAAGTCTCAAGTAGACCATGTCTCCAACTTTAAAAGATCTCTCAACACGCTGTTGATCATCGTATAACTTCTGCTGATTTTGAGCTTGTTGCAGATTTTCCTTGAGATATTTCAAGATGTCTTGGTTCTGCTGAAGCATATCCTTTGCTTGTGGAGCTCTACTATCACCAAACACTAGGTCAACAAAGTTAGGAGAATCATATCCATAAATAGCCATGAAAGGAGACATCTTAATTGACATATGATAGGAAGAGTTGTAACAATATTCTCCCAAATGAAGCCACTTAATCCAAGCCCTTTGTTGCCCTGAAACATGATTTCTAAGGTAGCCCTCTAGCCACTTGTTGACAATCTCGGATTTCCCATCTTTTTGTGGATGATAACTAGTGCTTGGAGTAAGCATTGTACCACTTAGCCTAAAGATCTCTTGCCAAAAAGCACTTAGGAACTTACTGTCCCTATCACTGACAATGGTTTTAGGCAAACCATGCAATTAGAAAACTTCTCTGAAGAATAACTTAGCCACTTGAGCAGTTGTAAATGAAGTTGTGATAGCATAAAAATGTGAAAACTTAGTCAATCTATCTACCCCCACAAAATACAATCACGTTCTTGTACCTTAGGCAACCCAGTGATGAAGTCCATTGCAATGCTTTCCCATTTCTGATTTGGGATTGACAAGGGTTGCAACAACCTAGCTGGAAAAGAATGTTCATTCTTATTCTTTTGGAAAATAGAACACTCTCTTATGTAATTCATTATCTCATCCTTCATCCCTTTCCAAGCAAACCTTTCTCTAATATGTTTGTAAGTCTTGAACAGGCCTTGATGACTAGCAAGGGGAACATCATGAAAATACTGTAGAATCTTCTTTTTAAGCTTAGATTCATGCACTAAAAAGACTCTACCTCTATAGATAATTAACCCATCAACCAACTTATACCTTTCATCAACCAAATGACCTTCAAACAAGCTGGTTGCAAATTGATTTTTAGCATAATCAACAACAATTAACTCCTTCCAATCTGTTGATAACTCACAAAGTGACTGCAAATGAGGCCTTCTGGAAAGAGCATCAGCCACTATGTTATTTTTTCCTTTGACATACTCAATGTCAAAGTCATACGCTTGGAGCTTACTTACCCATTTCTGTTGTCTTTCATTTAAATCTTTTTGGTGCATAAAGTGTTTAAGACTGTTATGATCAGTCTTAACAACAAATTTACTTCCCACCAAATATTGACGGAACTTAGATAATGCATGCATAATAGCAAGCATCTCTTTGTCATATATTGAGTAAGATTTTTCTGCTCCTCTCAACTTTCTACTCTCAAAGACAATGGGGTGCTTGTCTTGCATAAGAACAGCTCCAACTCCCTCACCTGAAGCATCACATTGTAATTCAAAGGGCTTTGTGAAATCTGGTAGGGCCAACACTGGACATGAGCTCATTATGTGCTTGAACTTGTCGAAGACTCCTTGTGCCCTATCTGTCCATAGGAAGGCTCCTTTCTTAGTAAGATCTGTAAGGGGGGCTGCCATGTGGGAATATCCCTTAACAAATCTTCTGTAGAATCTGCACAAACCCAAAAATCCTCTCAAGTGAGAAATATTCTTTGGAGGTGGCCAATCAAGGATGGCCTTAATCTTCTCTGGATCAACCTTGACACCCTTGGCACTAATGATGTGGTCGAGATACAACAGTTACATCATCCTGAACTCACACTTTTATTCTTTGGCAAACAAACATTCCGCCTCCAAAATGCTAAGCACTTCTTCCAAGTGCTTGAGGTACTCTTCCCAAGACTTACTGAAGATGAGACTATCGTCGAAGAAGATGAGCACAAACTTCCTCAACTGCTGTCTAAAAATCTTGTTCATACAAGATTGGAATGTAGCTGGAGCATTTGTCAAACCAAAAGGCATGACAAGAAATTCAAAATGCCCAAAATGGCATCTAAAAGTTGTCTTCTCTATATCCGCCTCCCTCATTCTGATTTGATGATAGCCCGAACGAAGATCAATCTTCGAGAAAAACATAGCCCCATGGAGCTCATCAATCCTAGGGATAGGATATCTATTCTTGATGGTCTTTTGATTCAATGCACGGTAGTCAATACACATACGCATTGTACCATCTTTCTTTTTGACCAACACTACTGCAGAAGCAAAAGGACTCTTGCTTGGTCTAATAAAACCGGTCTCCAATAGCTCCTTGATGGCTTTTTCGATCTCATCTTTTTGCTTCTTTGGATAACGGTATGGTGTAGTCATGATGGGCTTTGCCCCTTCTTCTAATTCAATTACATGCTCATAACCTCTTTCAGGAGGTCTTCCAGGAGGTAGGCTTCCAAAGACTTTGCTCTTCTTTGAAATTAAGGCTTGGATATTAGGATGATATTGCCTCTTCTCTTCCACTGGATCAGCTGGTAGTACCATACACTCAACTGCCCACTCAACTTGATCATGACAAATCAGCCTTTCCATTCTTTTCAAGGACACAATTCGAGGGCCCCCATTTGACATCCCCTCAAAACAACCTTCTTTCCATCAACTTGAAATTTTAGCTCCATTGTTTGTAAATTCAAAGTGATCTCTCCAAGAGATCGCAGCCATTGTATTCCTAACATGGCATCGATATCACCAATACCCACAACATAGAAGTCATCTTTTACTTCATAATTTCCTATCTGAATAGAAAGGTTAGGAATTTTCTTAGTGCATGACATGGTGAAACCATCAGTTACCATTACTTTGAATCCTTCAAAATCTTCAGTTTTCAAACCTCTCTTTATCACCAATCCTTCATCAATGAAGTTGTGAGTTGCTCCAGTATCAATTAGAGCAACTATTCTTTGAGATCCAATCACTCCACAAACCCGAAAAGACTCATTTTTTCTGAAAACTTGATAGTTGTGCGAAAGCACTACCATCTCCCACCTCATCGGACTTCTCTTCTAGAGCTTCTTCACCTTCACTACTTGCTGATTCGTATTGATGATCAGACGAATCAGATTCTAATCCAAAATCAAAATAGCCCTCCATTAGGTTTGCTTTGCCTCTTCCATAGCAACGGTGACCCTTAACCCAAGGTTCACGACAAGTGTAGCAAACTCCATCTTTTCTAAGTTGTTCTTTGATCTCTTATGACAACCTTGGTGGAAACTTCTTTGGCAGATTTGAAGAATGTTTTTTATCCTTCTTATGGCTGAAAGGTTTCGAATGAAACTTAGGCCTTGGGGCTGCCAACTCCATGCTCCTTGCTTTCTTAATGGCTTCATCTAAAGTTGGTGGATCAAAGGCTTTGACCCATCCTTTCAAGGGCTCCATTAATCCTTCAACAAAGAGTACCACAAGTCTTCTCTCAGTAATGTTAGGCACCATTACTAACAACCTTTGAAAATCAACCACATAATTTTCTAAGGATCCTTGCTGTTTCAATTGTGCCAATTCTCTGAATCTCAACTCTGGATCCTTGGTATCAAATCTCTCAATCAGCTTGTTGGTAAACTCATCATAGGTACGAATGAGGTTATGGCCAAGAGTGACCAAACCATGAGTCCACCATTCGTGAGCTATCCCATCCAAATGCAAAGTAGCAAATTTGATAGCATCTCCTTTTGGCATGGGTCTGAGAGAGAGATAATTATCTAGCTTTTGCACCCATGATCTGGTTGTGCACTTATTACTACCATCAAAATGCTCCATAGTTATCTTTTCCAAAGCTTGGTAGAAATCATTTCTAGGCATCATAGGAGGATGTTGCTCATTCCTTCCTCCATTTCTTTGACTCCTTTGATTCATGAATTGATCAAAGGTCCAAGTACCTCTCAAGTCAAGAGGTAAAGAAACGTACTCCATGTAAGCTTGACGTGCATCATCAGCAAAGGTTGGTGCAACTTCAACCGGTTGTTGCTCTTCCATTATCGTGAAGACGGGGAAAAGAGGTCTAGAGGATGACCCACTAGGAATTGCGGCATGCTGACCCACAACTCTGTTTCTGGTATTCACCTCAGGACTGCCATTATTGTTATTCCCATTAACTCCACTGCTTTCTCCAGTTGAGTTATTTTGGGGCTGAATGATATTCTGAGCTACTTGCTGGTCCAACTTGGACAATAATCGGGACATCATGTCTATCATCCCATCAAACTTCTTCTCAACTCTGTCCCTCTCGTTATTAGCTTGCCTTACACTGTCTGACATTATTTCAACTGTCTTTTCTGTACCTTCCACTATTTTTCCAAGATCCCTCAAGGCTTCTGAAAAAGTCTCTGCCTCTGGAACAGGTGGAAACTGATGCTGAGTTTTGGCCTGACTTCTGGTGAATGGCTTAGTGTCTCTTTCACTCATCAGACAACCAACTACAAGAATGCCACAGGATGGCAGGGTCTTCTGCTCTGATACCACTGAAATATGCTAACCAATTTTTTTGAAAGATTTACACAACATAAACCAACACTAGCCAATTTGATTAGCGTTAGCTCCAAATTGAAATCCAAGTTGAAAAGATCTCAATGCCAAGAATGCGCACTCAATCCCAAGGAAGGAGAGGTGTTGTCATATGGCGGAGAAACTACAATACAATAACTTGAAATGAAGCAAACTCAATGTCAAGAATGTGCACTCAAGATCCCACTAAGGGCAAGGTGCTAACATATGACAGAGTGATTAATTGAAAACTGAAACTAATAGGCGGATAACCAGCCATGAAGCTACAACAATCTAATTCATCCGCTGTGGCGGGCATCCACTTGAGAGTGGGGATTCGCCACTTTGAAAGTGGGTACAAAGAGAGATACAATCAATTATCCACACTGGCGGTAGACCATCCAGGGGTACTTAATGTGAGAAGAAAGAAGAATTAATTGCAGCGATTAGGACTGGAATAATACTACTGTTTACAGTCTTACAAATAAGAGAGAAAGCTGCAAATTACATATGAATTACAATAGCTTCAAAGCACATGAGTAATAAATGATCTCATACAAATAATTATCTCTCTAACTGCTGATAATGAATCAAAAATCTGAACTTCTAAAGTCTGATAACAAAAATTAGTAAATTGAAAATGTCAACCAACAACTATAAAAACCAATAAAGTATTCATAACTCACTCAATTCACCTCCAAATCGAAAGATGTCTTTTGCAGAAGTCTTCTAGGAGGTAGGCGCCCAAAATCAAGCACCGAACAACAACAAACTTCAACTTATAACTCTTGCACAAATTCCAATGCTCTTTAGAAAAGTATGGCCCTCCTTGAAGGGGCGATTTTCATTTAAAAATCAGACTCTTCAAATTAAAATCTCAAATTGAGCATGAAGGGTTGCCCAAGATCAACAATTGCATTGGTTAAATACCCATAATCAAATTCAATATGAATTTAAAGCTATGAATAAAAATCACCTTCAGCTGTAGATGAACCAGCAAACCAAAATTGACAAAAACTCCATAATTCTTCAATCAAATGAGCTCAATCTGCTAGTTTGATATTGAGAAGCAGCAATGTAGCCAACTAGGTGTTATCTTGCAAACACGAAATTGGACGAAGGGCTAGGAGGTAGACATCCTCGAAGCAAAATATCAATTGTCATTCCGACAGCATAACTTTAGCATAATTTTCATAAATACCGAGGCTGAAGCAAATCATTCATTTTATAAAAGAGTAGAAGACTCTTCAATTCCTCCAGAAAGAACGCCAAGAGTCACATGAAACTCTTCAAATTTCCAATTTCAATTAATCCTTCAAGTGGCGTCCCTTTTTCAAGAATATAATTTCACTTTATTTATCAAAACCATCTCCTCAAAGTGTGGTGTCCCTTTTTCCAAGGCATTTAAACTTTGAATAATATTTAAACTATATGAAGGCATCCCCCTTCATGACCACCTTTTAACACAACTTGAAGTTATTCTCCTAGGCCAAGGGGCAACTGCAATTTAAAACATTAATGCCTTTATTTATGAAATTCACCAAATACAACTTCTAGAAGCCAGAACTTGAATTCAGATAATTGCTCCAATTGGAAAAGAAGTCCGGAAAGATGACAATCTTCATATTGCCAAAAATAGAATTTACTATAAATAGTAAACTCCCTGAAAAGCCATAGAACCTCAGAACTAGAAACCCTAATTTTACCTCAAACGAGCCTACAGGCTTCCATAATAGGTTGATGAGTGATAGAACAAATCACTGATGAGAAGGGGACATTACACGAGCCTTAATATGATGTTGATAGTCATGTTCTTGGAGGGACTTCAAATATGGTAGTTGAGGTATCCACAAAAGACATTAATTACTTAGAATAAAAGAAATGTTTTGTTAAAAATCAAGATTTTTAAAAATATGACAAGTTGAAAATAAATATTGTTAATTAAAAAACTAAATTGGACTTGGTTTAAGCTTAGAAGTTGTATACTAATGCCTTTTTCAAAAATAAATGGTCAACTATACATTTAATTTAAAGACTTAATATGATGCTGACAACCATGTTTTATCTATTTAGACAAAACAATCACATAATATGTACAAACCCAAACTATTCAATATAATATTTATTCTAATAAAACAATATTTTAATATGCAATTTTTATGTGCAATGAATTAGATTGACTTATATTCCATGTGGAATTATATTTTGATAACCATTATTTACTTTTTTAGTATGAAACATGAGTTGTACACAATTTTGTATATTATTCACATATGTCAAGTTGAACTAAAACAACTAATTAGATGATGGTAACTAACACTCTATTATATTTATTGATATTTTATATTTTAATAATAATATATTCTATTAATAAAGCACCTTAATTATATAGTAATAAGATATAAGACTAACATCACATCTTAACTGAATCCCCTTTCTATAATATGACAAATACACACAACTATTGAAACAAGGTCAATTAGTAAATCCTTTCTCATAGAGATAAAAATCCTAAAATATCAAATTCCAAATCTAGAAATATATTAGTACTCCATATTACTCAAGCCCCTGTTCAACCCATTTGGAAGATATCATATCTTAGTGTGATTTCTGGTGTAATGAACAGTGCTATGATAACAACTTGATTACATGCCTGGACTTAAAATGGGAATACAAGATTTAAATTGCAAACAAATGTTCATAGCTTTATTACTAAAAAGGAAGGGGAATTATAAACCAGACTGAAGGTCATTCATAGCATGCAAATTTTTTAAAAAAGCAATGGCCTCTAGTACTTCACTACAGAATTCCCTATAGAGTGGCTCAAAATTCCTGTCAGGAACATTGTACGGCACGGAATTCCAAGCTCTATGGAATGAATCTACACCTTACACGTTTGGTTAGGTGTGCACATCTGCTGAACGCCGTTCACTGTACATGTATCAAAGTCTTCGCATTCAAGTCAATTATTATTGGCTGATTGATGAGAAAAGCAGGACTGATCATAATAATATTCACATGTTTTTTCCCCCTTCCAAATGATTGATGCGAAGAATACACCGAACTTTAGCTTTGCCGCTTCCACATTCCTATCTTGTGCACATTATTAATGTCTACATCACACTTTAGTTTTGCAGTATTGTATGGTAGATGGTATATTTGCACTTAGATTAGTTAGCTGCAACTTTTTCTATTTGAAAAAGCATCTAGCTTGGACCATAAGAATTCTCATGGCTGGCTGTCGGTAGTTGAAGATAAACATGCATGGGAAAAAGCAATAGAGATTAAAAAACTGGACTTTTCACGGGGACCAATTTGTAATTAGCGGGAGGCCAACATGGCAATTTTTACAGTTTAAAGAACTAATTTAATTCAAGTTAGCTTTGGAGAACTGTCCTTTTCCAAGTCACTTCTTGTGACATTGATTCCCTAAACCAGGCCCATTACGCGCTATCAGCTTTTGGTTCGCACGAAGACAGACTAGCTTTTGTTTACCTCAAGGCTCTTGATGTTTTTGAGCAGCAAAGGCTTCAGATTTGTATTCTGAGATCCATATGTATGGCGTTCATTGTATTATCACCGTCTACTTAAGACATTTATGTGTTCGGTAGTACTAGTTGGGCCTGGGCCTGGGTTAAACGTTGAGCTCCTTAATCCAAGTGGTTATACCATACAGACAATCAAGAAGAACAGACGGAACTTGGGCTTGTTACCCCAGATTTGGATAAGTTCAACACTGTTTTCAAGGAAGCCGTACAGTGGCTGAAGGTCTGGATTGGCATTGAAGGTTACAGGAAGTTCTGGGTGTAGGTCTGACCAAGAAGGTCTGTGGTAATATGAGATAAAAGAAACTCATATGAGCCTATGCATTTCTCAGGGCGCATTAATGGCAAAGGACAAAAGAGATAAAACTCTGTTCATATGTTCCAAATGGACAGTGACAGTTTTGTTCCTCTTTTTGATTCTCCTTCCCGCTTCCCATCAGTTCCAGTCCTCTCAAGTCCAGACCTTACTGAGGATTCAAATGCTCCTGGAGTTCCCCAGTGCATTGAAAGCCTGGAGTAACAATACAGACTTCTGTAACCTGACCCCTTCTCCATCTCTAACCATTGTCTGCTATGAGGACACCATAACCCAACTGAAAATTGTTGGTGACAAAGGCTCTCATTTAAAAGGCAATAATGGTAAGTTCGTTGTTTCAAACAAGACTTTATCTTCAGCTTTTTCATTAGATTCATTTATGACTACTCTCTACAAGCTTTCAAGTCTCAAAGTTCTGTCTTTGGTGTCTCTGGGATTGTGGGGTCCTCTGCCAGGCAAAATAGGCCGTCTGTCCTCCCTTGATATACTGAATGTAAGTTCAAACTATTTCTATGGAAGCCTCCCGCAGGAGCTTTCTCTTCTGAGGAACCTCCATACCTTAATTTTGGACGATAACATGTTCAACGGCACTGTGCCTGACTGGTTGAGTGCCTTTCCTAGTTTAACCTCCTTGAGCTTCAAGAACAACTTTTTCGGTGGCTCTCTGCCCTCTTCCCTGAGTACACTGCAGACCCTCAGAGTGTTGTATCTTTCTGGAAATCAGTTATCTGGAGACTTGCCGGACTTGAGCAGCTTGATAAACCTGCAAGAACTTGATTTGCAAGACAATAGTCTTGGACCGTTGTTCCCCACTGTTGGAAAGAAACTTGTGATCATTATATTGAGTAAAAATAGTTTTAGGTTTCATATTCCTACAGAGCTTGAATCGTTTGACCAATTGCAGCGACTTGACCTATCATTCAATGACCTGATAGGGTTACCTCCATCTTATCTGTTTTCTTTGCCAAGCATTCAGTTATTGAATTTTGCCTCAAATACATTCACTGGAACACTTCCTCAGAATCTCAGTTGCAACAGCGGGCTCAGTTTTGTGGATCTATCTTCAAATTTTTTAACCGGAAACTTGCCCCCATGTCTTGCCTCCCTGGTAAGCGAAAAGAGAAGTGTTAATTTTTCCCAGAATTGTTTATCGACCAGGTTGCAAAATCAGCATCCAGAGGCATTTTGCAAAAATGCTGCGACTGCAACTGGTGTTCATCCCCAAAAGTCAAAGAAAGAATCGAGGACTATAACTGTAGCTATTGTATTGGGCATTATTGGTGGTATTGTGGGATTTTTCGCAGTATTGGGACTTCTTTTGTTGGTGTTACTTAGAAAGGCAGAGCGCAAAAAACTAACAATGAAGCCACCAAGAAGATTAGTGGCAAAAAATGTTTCTACAGGTTTCTCCTCGGATCTACTAGCTAATGCAAGTAAGTTCTATCTCCTTTGCTTTTCTTTTATCTTTTACAGCTTCTCTAGGAAATTTATGTAAGGGATACATATGTCCGATAAAACTTATTTCATTCTCTGTGTATGTATGATTTGTTGTTTGGTTGCTTGAAATGGTTAGGGTTTAACGAGAAATGCTAGAATCACAAGAGAGGGCAGGCATAGATCCTGTCATAAGTTGTGTATGATATTGCCTTTAATTCCAGGAGTAGGATTACTTTCTTGAAATACTTCAATTTCTCTCTCCATTATCATTAATCAATCGGAATAAAATGAGGCACATTAGTTTTCAGTCAATACTTGGAATTGTAGCTTAAAACCACCTCTCAATATGTATCTCTTTTGAGTGGCAAGAAAGAATGTGTAAATATTGCAATATTATCACATTACAAAAATTCTAGTTATATTTGGAATAAAAGGAAGAAAGAATTTTGTAGAATAGAGAAAATAATGTGGATTTCCTTTAACTAATTTTATTTTTTATGAAAGGATATATATCTCAAACAATGAGACTGGGTGCACTGGGTCTCCCACAGTACCGACCCTTTGCTATGGAAGAGCTTGAAGAAGCAACACATAACTTCAGTCCCTCTTCTCTGATTGGTGAAGGTTCTCATGGAAAGGTATGGTTTTTCTCGGTGGAAAGCTTTTGTTTCCAGATATACACAATCTTAACGGTTACAATTCATATTATCTAGAGATATGAGCTCCTGGCAATGTGACCCATTGTTATCTCTGTTTGATTTTTTCCTTTTGAATTTTTGTAACTAAACTATATAGCAATGTTGATGATACACTTTGCCATTCTTAAACTTTCACCAAGATTTCCTTTGAGAGTATGACATGCAAATTTCCATGGCTGCACTTTCCTTACAAAATAGATTCTTACTGAAATGTGGGATGCATGGAGGTAACACTGGTCTACCACCGAAGTCAGACAAGACTGGATGGTTCAGCATGAGGCTAACCACATGTTATCCTCATTGAAGAGTGCCTCAATGGAGTCTGAAACTCTTTATCTTTTTATCTATCTATGCTATCTAATTTGTGTACACTGTAAATTAGTAAAGAACTAAGCTGGATTATATTTTCCTACCTAAATTGGGATATACTGTTGAGAATATGCCATGAGGGTAAGATGCAGGCTCAAAATGTCTCTTTAGTAGAAAGAGCATGCAACGATTTTAGCCTTTGCTAGGTAGAACGTTGAGTTTTCTTAATGTAAGTATGGTCAAACATCCAGCCAGTCATTGCTAGTACATTTGATATAGTCTAGCTAGAATATTGCAAGCAATGCCACACAAACTGCTTTGAAAAAACGATCCAGTTTTATTATTTCATAAATTGTTATGCAAATCAATGTTCGTGTGCTTTGTGGGTCCCTTTGGCTTACAATTGTTTTTTGATTGGTAAGTCGATGGTTCTATTGGGGCCCTCACCTACTAAAGTAGATAAAAAGTTATACAGATTACAACCACCAAGTAAATCCGAACATAAAAGATAGCCACTAACAGCCACCAACCGACCATACAAAAACTTTTTATTGACAGGAGTAGAGCCAGACTGTCCACTAACAGACACCATGAAAAGACAAAACAAAGCTTTTTACAAAATCGACCACCTTGGGATAACCATCTATACAAGCAAGCTAGAAATGAAAACCAAGGGCCTATTCATCTGTGATAAGCAAATGGTCCTAAAACACCAACAGCAGGTGTAGGATTCTCATAACCCCCAACATTGTCACCGACACTTCCCTTGGCATCAGAGCTTGCTACAACCTTGAATCCTTGGCTCTGAAAAGGTGTGTTTCACAGCCAGAATTAAGCCATCTTTGGAGATGGCTGGAAGAGTAAACAAACAGGAAACTTCTAACAACCATCATGAAGAATAACATGCAACCCATCAACATACAAAGCCAGATCACAGAAAAAGGTCAATTCCTCTCTTTGAGGAAATACCACTTGGATCTCCCTGTGCAGGGAAGCAATTTCCTACCTGTCCTGCTGGAGCCTCATGAGCATTGAAAAGGTGTGTTTCACAGCCAGAATTAAGCCATCTTTGGAGATAGCTAGAAGAGTAAACAAACAGGAAACTTCTAACAACCATCATGAAGAATAACATGCAACCCATCAACATACAAAGCCAGATCACAGAAAAAGGTCAATTCCTCTCTTCGAGAAAATACCACTTGGATCTCCCTGTGCAGGGCAGCAATTTCCTCCGTGTCCTGCTGGAGCCTCATCAGCATTGACAAAACCCTCCTCCAAGCTGTTGCCCAGAATAATATTCTCTGCAGAAGGCAGAACCCTATTCGATATCCACTCGTTGACCATCAGATCAACAGCATGAGTATCCAGTTTAGCCTTGAAGTTGGTCAAAATGGAAGCCCTGGTTTTGAGGACACCCAAATTCCTTAGCCCATTGTGCCCTAGAATCAACTTGATAAATTTGAAAATTTCAGGGTGTCAACATCTGGAGTCACAAAGGTATTGTGCAGTTGCCAATCAGAGATGTCACCTTCATAGGGAGAAATGCAGGAAGAAGAGTCCTGCAGCATTTTCTAAGGAGAGCCAGAGTCAAGGCAGGCGCCATCAAATCCAATGCAATGCACAGCCTGCAGATTAAAAAACCAAAGGAAATACCCTGTTCTGTCTCAATAAAACACCCATCACATGTGCCAAACTGGAAGGGGCACCTTAAATGCAACCCATTGTCACTCAAAATAAAATAAGACATGCAGGGATTGTCCCACCCCAATATAAAATGTTTACATCTGCATGCAGGGATTTACACCCCTATCCTAGGCTTAAAACATTCCCCTTTGCCAGTCCAATACGACTCAACCATGCTCCATAGGAGGGGATCACAAATTGGGAGTATAATGTCTGCAATAGCCAAAAGGGCTGCCATTTTGTGACACTCCCTGAAGTAATGAAGGAAGAAGACTTCCTTGAAATGTATACAAAGAAGACATGCCTCTAAAAGAATATTATTAGGCTTCCAATCCTTAATAGCCCCTTCTCTCAAACCTGCAATAATCACCTGGGAAACACCCTCAACGATTAACTTCTTGTAACCCAATGAGGCAGCAATCTTGACACCTTCAAAAAGAACCCCAACCTCCACCTCATAATTGGATCTGGGATCCAGAAAGATAGATCCACCTCTAACGAACTTATCTAAAGGAAAGCAAACCAAGCCCCCAGCTCCAGCCTACCCTGGATTCCTCCTAGATGTTCCATCACAATTGAGTTTGAAAAACCCACTGGAGGTGGTTTCCATGATGCTGCTAACCTGAAAACCCTTTTATCAATTATCCCTTGATGGGGGCCTTTTGCCTTAGTCACCAATATACATGAGTTAATAATTCATTAAGATACGACTACCCATGGAAAATTCAAAATAGTCATTGAAGAGATTACTTGAGTATTTAAATACTCCAACATGGTGAAAATCCCACAAAAAGAATTCTAAATATTGGAACATGTTAGTCTGTCAGTAAGCCAAACCCACACTTGTACACAGTTAGGCTGTGTTTGGCAGTAAAACTATAATATTTTGAAGCTTTCATCCGGAGTTTACAAGTTATGGTACTCAATGTTTGCAAAAATATCGTGCTATAGAAATTTGCCTAAAACATGGTAAGAAATATGCAAGGCATCTTTTAAAGGCAGGGCAACTATTCTATTTATAGCTGCTTCTTTATGAAAATTTATAGCATTGAATTTTTTTTGAAGTCTTAGTCAAGTGTACAAATAAAAGGCCGCTTCTTCAGAATTGGAAATCTAATGTGGTATGATAGGAGCCGATGACTACCCTAGACATCAAATAAATTCCAAAATCACTTGAACCTTAAGCACTTTTGTGCTTGTTGATTGTAGGAATACTGGAGGTGATTATTGCTCAATCTCAAAGCATCACGATTCACAACTCTAAAATGTAAAAATTCATTCCCAAAGATATTGTGGGTGGCATTTCAGCAAAAACCTGTCAACATAGAGAAATGCAAATTTAAAAACTTTGCAATCCCAACCCAACATCATTGTTAACAAGTATCTAAAGGTCTTAGTGCTAGCGCTGATGAATGCTATTAATATAGAATTTATTTCATGGGTCATGTCTCACATTACAAGACTACCTGTATTGATAACTAGGCAAATAGCACAAACAAGATATTCAATAACCTCCTAAAATAACATGCTTGTTGCAATGCAAGTGCAACCTCCTAACAATTTTTTAAAGATATCTAATATTATCTAATACTCCCCTTTAATGTCTATAGCAGATGCAATCTTAATTATTTAGTAATTGGGTTGGCAGTCTGATCAAATATAGAACTAGAAGCCAAGGTATAGTAGGCCTAAAGAGCTTGATTGAGTCTAGATGTGAACTTAATCAACATGCAATATTGGGTGCATGGGTAACAAGCTGCCAAGAGCTGAGTAAATACAAATGATGTTGAATACTAGGTTCACTATGCTATGACTCCATGTGCAATTTGTGTTGGTCTGTCTTGGATTTTTCATTCTTTACCTATTTGTTGTTAGAATGATCAATTCTAACACAAACTCTACTGCCATATTGGGTTAGCTAAGTTCAATATAGTTAATTGGTTGTAATTCAAGAAGAAACAATAATCTAGTGCCATTTTATACCCTCAAAAGCTATGCTTGTGTCGACCTTCGAAACATTCAACACTTGACACACAATGTCCAATGGCACTCCCACCCTTGACTCAAGATAAACCCTAGCAACCTTGAAGTCTTGTGGGATATCCACTTAATGAATGCCATTATAGCACACCACAAGTATGGTTACTTATCAAATGCCTAAATGCTCTACTATGATCTTTACTTTACCAGTTATAACTGCCTATCCTTGAAGGTTCTACTGATCTTATTTGCAACTTGAAAGTACTCCTTACAACCTTCTCTTTGCAGCATCGAACATCTTGTTCCTCATGGTTTAACATGAAAGGAAGTAGAGGCATGGAATACACTTCCTACATTAATCTATGAGAGGACGTATATGCAAAAAAATAAATTGATCATATAGTTACAATGAAATAAATATAAAAGCAATATACTATAACACAATGATTTATGTGGGGAAAACCTATTCAGAAGAAAAACCTACACTCCAAAGCAACTCAATGTATTATTCAATAATCAATAGTTACAATACACTTGATGTAATGCCCCAACTTTTACATTGGGACATTAGTGGCAACAAATTTTTTATATTATAATTGTGACCTGTACATGTCACAATCTCATACTCACATTGTTGGAATAACAAAGGTAAACTACCACAATATGGAAATCTGAAATTCATATGTAAATCTGAAATGAAGTATTCTTGTTCATAAATAAACCATAAATTAAGTGTGTTAATTGTAGAATACCGTTAAGAGATTTAAAGAATTAAAATCAGCAACATAAAAAATCAGCAAACCCCATGAGAATAACACATAACACAATATTTATGTGGAGAAACCTTTGCGTAAAAAAACCCCACCAAGAAGAGAGGCCAAGTATGTATTATCTTCAATACAAGATTACAATGATACACATTTCCTTCACTCCTTTGTCTTCAATCTAACAACACTTGTGTCCCTGTGAACTCTCAACCAAAAGCATATCTTATACCATCCCAAGGCTCCAATTTATAGAGATATTGGAAGAAGAATACCACTTGAAGTTTCCCAAACAAGAGGTGCTCATACCATGATAAAACATGGAGCCCAAAAGTCTTTCAAAAATTTAAATGCCCCACACCTTGGAATTCCCCTAGAATGTCTAGAGTCACTCATTTTGGCATACCAAAAGACATCTTTTCTCTCCTTTCCAAGCACCTGGCTTGTGGAAGCTAAGAGTCACTTGCATGGAACACCAAGAGACATGTAGAACTCCTTTCCAGGTGCTCCACTTGAGGAGTGAATTATTTTTTTCCACAAGTAAAACCTTCAAAAGTAAAAAAAAAAAAAATCACAAGACAAAGGCTAGTGCATGGCCAAGCCTATAAGATTAATATAAATTAATGCTAGCATTATCGAATATATCTTAGCATTATGGGATATATGTTGTTTTATATATTTGTTATTTTTGTGCGATCATTAGCAATTTAGCACATTGTTGTAAGTTATTTCATGTTCTTAAATAATAGGAAAGTAAGATGAAAAGAGGTAGAACTACCTTGGGTTCATCAAAATAGATGTAATGTCCCCTTCTCAAGCCTAGTTAGCTGTTGCATCAGTTAGCCTATTCCAGAGTTCCCATAGGATAATTGGAGGTGGTTAGGGGACTCCTGTTAGTGTTTTTATAGCTGCGGGAGGTATTTCCCTAAGCTAAAGCAGGTCAGCCATCATGTTTTATAAACAAATATCATAATTACTAGGTTGGCTCTAGAGTGAGCTTGCCTAGTCTTGTATAAATATGTGAAGGTGTCTCCTCATTTTGTCATCCAATCAATTCATTCTAAGTTCAAATTCTTTCAGCAGTGTTGTGACCTTTTCACACATCGCCCCATTGCAAATGGGGACCCCCTGTTTTTGCTTTTTTTTTTTTGTCTTGGCGTCGCAACTGCTAATCACCATGTTTCTTTTACAATGAGGAGTTAAAGTTTTGAAGAGTCACCCGAGCCAAGTGGAGAGTTCAAGCCCTAAACAATGCCTAGACGTCATGGAAGTGCTTAGAAGGTCCGGAAGACGAGGATCACCTGTGCTTTGAGTCAATTTTGACACTTCCTATTTTTTAGGGATTTTTGCTTTTTTCATTTTTGGCATTTTTGGACCAATCCGAGACTCCTATTTTTAGGGATTTTGCCTTTTCTATTTTTAGAAAGTCAACCTAGGGTTTGGGTCTCACAGGTAATGGAGTCAAAATCAAGAAAATCAAGCAAAAAGCAAGAAAAATCAAGAAAATCATGAAAAATCAAAAGAAAATCACATGAAATTAATGGCACCCAAAGGTAGAGATTCAACATGGGATAAATCTGAAGAAATTCGCCCAAAGGTAAGTCTAAAGAATCTCCAAAAAGTGGAAAGACATGAAGAAAGTCAGCCATGGAAGCTTGGCAAAGAGATTATGAAGTCCGACCTAGCTTTGAATGGAAATGGCAAGGCATCTCCAAAGTCCGCCATACCTTGGTCAAGCTTGATCCAAGGTCCGCCTTGCATCTTGGAAAGAAACTCATGAAGTCCGCCCCATGCCTTGTCCAGACTAGAGCAAAGTCCACTTGGAAGGAGCAATGAGAATGGCAAAGACATTAAGAAGTCCGCCATGCCAAAATGAGGGATGGAAAGGCACTAAGGAAGTCCGCCCTTGTACTTGTCAAGGCATCAACAAAGTCCACTTGGAAGGAAAGAAACAATGTCAAGACATAGAGAAAGTCTGCCATAAGGAGAGTAAAATGCCAAACACAATGACAAGTCTGCCCATGAGGAAAGACAGAAAATGGCATGAAGTCTAGAAAGTCCGCCATGGAAGCTTGGCAAAGAGACTTTGAAGTCCGCCCCACCTTGGAAAGAACATGGAAAGACATCAATGAAGTCCGCCAAGAGTTTGTGAAGGCACCAACAAAGTCCGCCATAAGGAGAAGAGGATATGGCATGAAAGTTTCAAAGTCTGACCTACTTTAAGAGACTTGTCCAAGGCACTACAAAGTCCACCATAATGATGATAAGCACAATGGCAAGGAAGATTCAAAGTCCGACTTTGCCAAGTATATAATGTCTTAAGCATGGTAAAGTCCGCCTTGGCCAAAAGAAAGATGTCCAAATCTTGATGAAATCTGCCCAGCCAAGGAAACTCAAAAAAATTGGCTAAGTAAAAAATTCAAAAAAATTGGAAAGGCACAAGTGAAGTCTGACCTCCCTCAGCAAGCAACGTCCAAGAAGCCGGAAAGTCCGATCAAGGCATGTCCAAACAAGAGGAAAGTCCTACCTTGGCACTTAAAAAAAATAAATGGCAAAGACAAGACAAAGTTCGACCTTGCTCAATGGATGGACGACACAAGCAAGAGAAAGTACGATTTCCCTTGATCAAGGCATGTCCAAAGCAGCTCAAAGTCCGACTTACCTCTAGCAAGGAATGTCCAAAGCCTCATAAAGTCTGACCTTGGCATAAAGAGTGGATGGCGAAACCAAAGTGAAGTCCGCCCAAGGAGAAAAAATTCAGAAAATTGACTAAGTGTTGGAAGGAAAACAAGAGGAATAAAGAGGAAAAGTAAAGAGGAAGTGAATAAAATCCTTGTCCAAAGGATGGAATTTGTCCTACATAGCACAAGTCAAATTCAAAATTGAAGACAAATCCATAGGCAAAGTTCATCCGAAACCTTGGCTAAATGTTGAATGGTCCACATGAAGGTATTACAAAATGAATAGCCAAAATTTGGCTAAGTATGGGAAATTCTTCATAGAGAAAGTTCCCATTTGCTCCATTGTGGCAAAAGCACAGGGGAGTTCCTCTCCAAATTCAAGGCACTTGAAGGAATTTCAGAGCAATCTGGAAAGAAAGGCTTAATAACTTCAAGTCTAGGAAGAAGAAGAAATCAAAGTCTCAAAGCGAATCCAATATCAAAGCTAGGAAGAAACAAGCACCAAGGACAGAGTCATCAGCAAAGAAAAATATTCTAAGGCAAGCACATGAAACAGGACCAAAGTGACCAAGGAGGACATCCAACATGCTGAAGTGGCGCCTCGACCAATCAAATTGTTCCAAGTCAGCACGTCCAGATTCAATGAACCTGACACTCCACCATGCAACAACTTTCTATTTTATTGTTGGTTCATATTTAGCAGAAGGACAAGTGTCCCTAATGTAATTTTCTTATTGGTCAAGAATGGAGTTAGTTGTGACCAACCCTAATTAGGGTTTTATTTTTATCTCGACCGTTGATCCTAAATCAATTTGGGCCATTGAATTGTAATTGAAGAGCCTATAAATTGAGCTTGCCCCTCATTTGTAAAGTGTGAAGAAAGTGTATGAGATTGTTGCATATTGCTACTTCTGATAATAAAAACTCTTATGCATGATTTGCTTTGAATCCCTTTTATTGTCAAGTGGTTTGCAAGGTTGCATAGCTTCTTCAACACTAGATTAGAATTAAGATAGAATTTGATTTGAATGTTTGTTAAATGAATGAAAGATTTGATAGTATTGATTGGTGAAACTTAGCTCATACTTTCTTTGAATAGATGATTTTTATTCAATGCGTAAAGTTAGCCTGAGCTTATGATTGTGGATGCTTAATTTCAGTCTAGATCAATATTGTTCAAGACATGAAAACTATAATCACACCCCTTGAAGGTTGCACCCACTTTGTGTAGTTGTCCCAGGGAGGCGAAGCAAAGCGTGGTTACCTGTTTCACCTAATCTTTACCGTCTATTGAATTCTTAGGGATAAATTAGAAGGTGAAGCAAAGCGTGGTTACCTGTTTCACCTAATCTTTACCATCTCTTGAATTCTTAGGGATAAATTAGAACTTTTAAACCCTTATCCTTTTGCACTTTTTTTTGAAGTCCCAAACTGAAAATCCCAAAAGAATGGGCATTTAATGTTAAATCCGTTAAGTCCTAAACTTGTGAAAAACTTTCTTAACGTAAGTCCCTTTGTGTATTACATACAAATCACAACACCCATTGAGCTTATCCACATGTCATGACCTGACGAAAGAAACCTTGGAGTTGCCATATGATCTTCTCGCAATCTTAGCATACGTGGTGATTTTGTTCAAGAGAGGATAGAGTGTCTTTGGACATTTTATTCTATGTGTTTGGTGGATGATAAAACGTACACCAACAAGCAGCAAATTAGCATCAACGAGAAGTGTCATTACTTTTGTGTATTCAAGATTCGCTTCAAGGAGAAGTGGTATGATTCATTGTATGAGACTCGGCCTCTTCTAGGGCTTGATCTTGTGTGCTATTTCTGCACTTATTATTCTGATTTATAAGAGAATATTTTGCTGGGTTTTTCTCCCTCTAGTAGGAGGGTTTTCCCAAGGTAAAATACTGTGTTATTGCTCTCTGTGTTGTGTTTTCTGCTTATTGCATTTCTGATCTTAAAACTAACATGGAATCAGAGCGGGTTTAGGGAAGATCTGATCAGATTTGACTAAGCATTGAAGCACAGTTTTGGAGCAGACCTTGTGTCTAATTTGGAGCAGAAGTAGGATAAGATTTGGAGCAGGTTTTTTATCAGAATCTGGGGCAGATCTTGTGTCTATTTTTAGAGAAAGTTTTGGAGTAGAAATCAGGCATATTTTGGGGCAGACTTAATGCAGTTTCTGTGAAGATAAGCTTTAGATTTATGAGTGTATTTTGAAGATAATTATTGCAGATCTTGAAGGCGGATTATTGCAGACCTAAGGGCAAACTTTAAAGAAGTTGATTCATGAAGGCATGAACGAGCAATGTGTGAGTGTTATAGGGAACATCATCAGGCAAAGATGATGTTTATCAGGAGAAGAAAAATGGCTGCAACTGAATCAACAAAGATAAGTTCTATTATGTATCATTCCTTTAATTGTTTTATCTAATGATATTTGCTAGATGACTACATGCTTCGTTTGTATCGGGGTAGTTTGATTTTATGAACTATTATTAATCTCTTTAAAATGCAGGATGCATCAAGGAGCAAAGGGATATGGATTCATCCCTCGATTACTCTTCTGCCATTCAGAGGGAGTTAAGACACGTATTGAGATCATGTCCAAGAAGAGGACTAAGGTTCTGAGATCCATCAATGGAGGAGAGTTCACTTCCAGAGGATTTTTGCAATCCTTGTATTGAGACAGGGATCAAGAGGGAGTTTTGTGACTCACTGAGAAGAAGTGAGGGTGTCAGCTAAGTGCGTTGTAGTGCTGCAAGGCCAGGTGCTAAGTCCTTGGAAGACCTCTTCAACTGCAGAGGTCAAAATTGCACAAGACAGTCAATCTGGATTTGACATTGGTAGCTCCGCAAACCTATTCAGAATAGGGTGATCTAGGATGAGGTCGAGGAGGACAGTCCTGAACTCTCGCAAGTCAATAGTATCGGAGGTGTGCGTTGGTAACTGTTCCTCTAAGGCAAGCATTGTAGGCAGTCTTGGACGAGGAGGTCATGAGGTTGATGCAAGTACTTGGAGCTTCAGAGGGAGTCACATCATCATGAAGATTTGTTGTAATGTATATTTCTCTGAGACAGAGAAATATGAGGTGAAAGCCCTTGTAGTGTATATTTCTCTGAGACGGAGAAATATGAGGTGAAAGCCCTTGTAGTGTATATTTCTCTGAGACGGAGAAATATGAGGTGAAAGCCCTTGTGTATATTTCTTTGAGACAGAGAAATATGAGGTGCAAGCCCTTGTACATCTCTGAGACTGAGATGAGATGTCATGTTGAGAGACTCCATGACGAGGATATCTTGTACATCTCTAAGATTGAGATGAGACCTCATGTTGAGAGACTCCATGATGAGGATATCTTGTACATCTCTGAGACTGAGATGAGACATCATGTTGAGAGACTCCATGATGAGGATATCTAGTACATCTTTGAGACTGAGATGAGACGTCATGTTAAGAGACTCCATGACGGGGATATTTTGTACATCTCTGAGACTAAGATGAGACGTCATGTTAAGAGACTCCATGACAGGGATATTTTTGTACATCTCTGAGACTGAGATGTGTTCTTCTCACAAATGGATGTAGCCATTGTGGACGTCATGTTGAGAGACTCCATGACGTGGATATTTGAGAATACCTCCCTAGCTAAGAGGGAGTGTTAGTGTTTTTATAGCTGCGGGAGGTATTTCCCTAAGCTAAAGTAGGTCGACCATCATGTTTTATAAACAAATATCATAATTACTAGGTCGGCTCTAGAGTGAGCTTGCCTAGTCTTGTATAAATATGTGAAGGTGTCTCCTCATTTTGGCATCCAATCAATTCATTCTAAGTTCGAATTCTTTCAGCAGCAGGCCTATTTTCTAAGGAGCAGATTAGCATCAAGGAAAGTGTCATTACTTTTGTGTATTCAAGATTCGCTTCAAGGAGAAGTGGTATGATTCATTGTATGAGACTCGACCTCTTCTAGGGCCTGATCTTGTGTGCTATTTCTGCACTTATTATTCTAATTGATAAGAGAATATTTTGTTGGGTTTTTCTCCCTCGAGTAGGAGGGTTTTCCCAGGGTAAAATACTGTGTTATTGCCCTCTATGTTGTGTTTTCTGCTTATTGCATTTATGATCTTAAAACTAACAACTTCAAGGTTCTTGGAGAGGTCTTTGGTGGTGATGTTCTTTGTTGCATTTTTGGCCATTTGTGTTGTTCTCCACATTTCTTGGAGAACACGACTATTTTTAGTAAGTGCCTGTTGTGGCATTCGACATCTTCCCTTGTCATCAATAGCTTCTTGTTGCAATCAATTTCCATTTTGGATGTTTCGTCGATGCTTTCTGTAAGATGGTTGGAATTATTTTAATGTTTACACTAAAGTTATAAAGTAATGTTCTAATATTACTTAGTTTTATAAAGTGAAAAGGTTATTTCCCCATGTTGGATGCTATAAGAAATATGGCAAAGATAGAAGCTAGAATAATCAAAAACAAAATATTACGTGCTTCTTCATATTTTCATTCATTACATATAACATATTTATAGGATTAGAATCTCCTATATTGTAGGAGAGATCCTATAACAACTCTCTAATATAGATGAGCTATTTTGAATAGCTTGTAATACAAACAAATAATCTTACTAACAAACCTAACAAATAACTATTTTCACATCCATAAAAGCTATGTGAGTTGTGATAACAACTCACATTATTAACTTATGTGAACACTAACAATTAATTTCCCAACAGATACCTAGGGGAAAAGGGAACTTGAAGTTAATTCAAAAAAGTGCTTTTTCGGAAAAAAGCCAAAAAGTGTTTTTTCGGAAAAAAACAACAAAAAGTGCTTTTTTGAAAAGCAGCAAAAAAGCTATAAAAGGAGGTGTAGGGCTCTCATTTGTATTATTCAAGTTTGCACACATAACAAGATGCTGCTGGAGTGAACAAAGAAGTTCTTCCAAGGATTGATCGAGGATGAAAACCTTCATCAAATCACTGGTTTGGGATCTGAGAGATGATTCCTAGCTGGTTCGTTGTGATCCTACCTCAGGAATCACCATTGTTTTCATAGTTGCAGATTCGGGGTTTCAAAAAGAATGAAGATATTCAAAGTATTTTGATTGAAGATTTTGGGTATGTATTTGGTGAGTGTTGCAGAGATTTTGGAGAAATTTCATAGCATTTTCTGGTGTGTTGCTGGCCGTACAAATTAGAGGATTGCCCATGTGCCCTAGTTGGATCGTGCCATTTATGTGTGCATTGGGAAGTGAGGATTAAAGATGTGTGATGCTGAAACCTAAAGCAAATGATTCTTAACAGCTGGGCGACCTGTTTGTGACCATTTTCCAAGTGATAAACAACAGACTTAATTTACTAAAGGGTTCGTACAGGTGCAGCAAACTGTATAGGGCCTTGTTGAGGAATGACGTGAGGATCTTCAGGAGTAGCCTTGGGATATTTGGGTTCACTTCTACTTCAAAATGGCACCTAGTCATTCTTGATGTTTGCAGGTGTTTGTCTTGAGGTGCAAGGTGTAAATATTGAAGTTATGAATTTTTAGAAGCAAATCGCCCTTGTTTCCAGCACCTTATGTATTGGGCATAAGTTGGAGTTCATTGAGTTGGCAATTCCCTGTGTTTTGGAGGTTATCTTTCCAAGTTAGGGTGGTGTCTAAGCATTCTCTGGATATTGTAGACCTTTGGCATTGAGATTACTGAGTTTGGAGGTGGGTTTGATATTATTTCCTATGCTGATCGCCCCTGTTCTAGCACCCAAGTCTGAGCTGGTTAGATTGCAGATTATGTGACAGACCTGTAGTGGCTGATTCTGAGGCCCTTCTCAGTGCTGGGTGAATATGGAAGCTTACTAAGTCCATCGTATAGCTTGGAGGGCACTAGCGTCCATGCTGGTCATGACTGGGTGTTGTCAAGTGATAAATTAAGAGTTAATGTCCCTATTTCCCAGTTCTGTAGCAGTCAATGCCAGATATTCAGACCTGCATCAATTACAATCATCCCTTATTCAAGTGATTTAAGTGTTGGGCGTTGCCATTGCTGTCCAGTCTGCAACAGCAAAGCAATTGTTCATGTTCAGACCTACTACAGCCAACCTGCTGCCGTTCTGTAGGTACTTCTCAATGGGTATAATAAGATTATCAATTCATGCAATAATGTGTTAAGTTTGAATGTTAATTCTCCAAAAAATTTGTAACAGCAGTTATATAAGCATTGAAAAAACAATATCAGAATTGTATGACAGCAGAGTATCTTTATTGCATGTTTGCACTTTAATATTGTTGAAATAAAAAGTAAGGGGTGTTATTACAATAGACTTCTAGTGAGGGTGACAATGATCATGATGCAACCACAACTAGTAGTGATGGTAAATAATATATACCATTAGGGCATGATTCTATTTCTTCTCAGGGCACACCCTCTTCCACATTGCTACCAAGTAAGACTTTCAAAAGACTTAATATTGGTGGTGGAAGAGTGAATGAAGTTTTTGCAACCCACACAAAACCTAGATCCCAACTATCATTAGAGAGCATGGGATGGAGGAAAAATGTTTGTGTAGACAAGGAAGGCAATATCAAACTTTTGGTATTACTAGAGCATTTCATTTAACATTGCTTAATCTCTTTATTGGTAGACCATGGTTAATGCCATTATTATTGTGGGTATTGGTTTGAAGGCCAGATCATCTAAGAGCCTCAAAATCGACATGTTGAGAGAAGTGGTGCAAGATGTTACTGAGGTAGTTATTGAGCACCACAAGCAGTGGGAGATTTTAGATTGCAACATTATGTCTGATGATTGGATTGATAAAAGGAATTGTACATTGATCAACTTTCTTGTTGCAACTAAAAGTGGCACAATCTTCTTGAAATCAGTAGATGTATCGTATAAAGTGAAATCAACCAATTTATTTTCATTATTTGATAAAGTTGTGATGGAGGTTGGGCTGCAACATGTAGTCTAGTTTATCACTGACAATGCAGCAAATTGTGTGGCAACATAAAAAACTCCCACGAAAAAGTATCCCACATTGTTTTGGAGCCCATGTGTGGCACATTGCATTTATTTAATTTTTGAGATCATTGGAAAACTTGATTGGGTTAAATCTATAGTAGAGACGGTGAGATCGATCCCCAAATTCACTTATAACCACACTAGGGTGTTGAGCATGATGAGAAAATTCACTAGAGGAAAGGAGCTTGTAAGACCACGGGTGATAAGGTTTGCCACTAGTTTCTTGGCAATAGAGAATATATGTGCCCAAAAGATGAATCTTAAAGGCATGCTTGTATCATCAGATTGGGTAGAGTGCTCATTTTCTAATTAGATGGATAGGATTGACATTGCACATCTTGTGATAGATGATGCATTTTGGACTGATGCTCAAGATGCTGTGCAAATTTCGAAGCCTTTGATCAAAGTGCTAAGTTTGGTTGATGGGGAAAAATTCCCCCTTGGGTTATTTTTATTAGACCATGGATAGGGCAAAGAAAACAATTCAGTCCAAAATGTAGAATGATGATTCATGCAAGATTGGGAGATCATTGGTGCTAGATCAGATAGCAAAATGCATTGTCATATCCATACTGCAAGCTACTTCTTGAACCCTATACCTTTTATAGGTTGTTCAAATGCATTTCTACATTCTTTCCCAATTCAAATGAAAGACAAGCAGCCATCTTGTCTGACTTTTGTGTAGTGGAATTAAAGAAGACAATACCACCATGTGTTAACTTCTAAATTAATAATTTGCAATATTATTTATTAGACAAATTTATTAATACATTTTGCTTTGGCAATTAATCTAATGTCAATGGAATCATTGGAGTACTTTTGGCATGAGGTCAAATCACTTTGTTGGATGGTAATATGAATTCTAACTCAAACCTGTAGTTCTTTTGCTTGTGAGCATTCTTGGTTTGTATTCAAGCATATCCAATCTAAGAAATGCAACTGATTGAGCCAAAAATGGATGAATGATTCAGTTTTTGTCCACCATAACCTTTGTCTTTGCTTGAAGAAAATTTGAGATTAGAAATTTTCCAATCATGATTTTCAATAATTTTCTATTTTTGTAACATACACTAGTAGGTTCAGAACTTATGCATTCATCATTGCTAGTTTGGTAGTGTTGAAGATGATCAACCAATTAATCTAAATGAGATTGATCTTGATTCTGAATGGATCGCAGCTGAGGAGGAGCCTACATTTAGTGAAGAGGATTTAGATATCTTGAATGAGGTTTTGAATAATCATGAACATGCTTGTTTGGATCAAATGGCTGCAACTACAGCAGCATTGAATTCTACTTCACACATCTAGTCATGGCTGCCTTAGAGCATATTTGACATTTTGAATTTTGTATTCTCCAATTTTGTTATGTATATATCAGTTAATTTATGAGTACTAAATCTATGATAACATGTACTCTTAAGACTAAAAAATGATACTTAATGCTAATTCAATATTAATTGACAACATTGAATCTTTATTTATATCTTATAATTGAAGTTTGGATGTTGTTTTCTCTTTCTATGCACTCTATTTGGCATGAAATATCATTTGTAATTTTTTTTTCTTGTTTTTATGAGCATTTTAGCATCTTTTAATTGCCATGTTTTTTTGTGTTTTAAACATGTGTAATTATATTCCATTTACACATCTGGTTTGCCTTGTCATTGCCATGTAAGTATAATGTGACTATGATATAAACCATGACAACAATGCAACAAAGGATCATTCTACCAAGCTTAAATCCACACATACAATAGCCAATTATAACAATGATCCATAATAAATTCAAATTACCCAAACATCATAATCAAGCATAAACAAGATCTGTAAATCACTCTCCAACATGAGTACATATTAGGACTATGTATCGCACAATTAGGACTTACTAATAATGATATTTCCATTACAACTCAAGGTACAATTTCAATTCAAATAACAATTATTACAAGATTTCAAAGCGGTATTCACATCCCAAACATGGATTGAATGCATGCCAATATAATGACGATCCCAAAATACAACTACAACATAGTTCAAGATTATGACTTTTTCAAATATGACATGATATAATAATACAAAGCCAAGAAGAGCTACAGGATCCATGCAAGCTCCATGATATTCCTTACACTTGTCAACCTTCGAATATCTGACTTTCCTATGCATCAAAACTGTCACTAAGAAAAGTAAGCTCCATTTTTCTGTTTACCTGCAATGGAATGGAAATTAACTCAATCCTTGCTTTGGAAAACAAGAAATTTTGCAGAAGGATCTTGTTCAGTCACATTAGACATGGTGTCTAGAAACCAACCACTACCTAGACCTATTTGCTTGGCTGTGTGCAACTGAGATCTACCCTTTGTGAATAGTTATATAACAAGCCCATTTATAAGAAGGTGTTTGAGAATAAGAAGCCTTGTTAATCAGTGTTTGCTTCTCAGATGTTGTGTCCATTACTGGGCCAACATCACCACTATGCCTAAGTCTTGTATCCTCAGGTGAAGCAAACCATGAACTAGAACTTAGAACCACACACTTGATCTCTTCCAATTATGCTAGCAGCATGGTCATCTTGTTGCAATGCTATGCAATTATTTTCTTGTTCAGGTTGTTAATGTTATGGCAGCTTTGGGCTCATCCTTCCAGCCACAAGTGAAGACATAAATTCATATAGCCTATCGACTATTTATTTATTTGTGATAATTAATGTGAAGGGGCGCTTCACATGGCAATAATGTAATTTCCTCTTGGCCGACCTTCCTTGAAATTAGCATTTATTGTTTGTAATTATATTTATTATGATGGCCGGCCTATCTCTTGAAGAGGTGCGACCTCTCTATCAATATGTATATATAGAAGATCATTTCACTCCTTTGAATTATCAAGCAAGTTCGATTCTTTCCTTCATTCAAGTGCGAATTTCATCAAGAGCAGATTGCAAATTTCTTCAAGGACAGATTTAGATATCAAGGAAGTGCAGATCATTATCTGTCATTGCATCAAGTGTAGGTGCTGAATATTGGCCTTGTGATTGGCCTCATTGTAAAGAGAATTGTTGCCATTACTTATATATATAAGAGAGATCTTTGTTGCTGGGTTTTTCTCCCTCAAGAGGAGGGTTTTTCCAGGGTATCTGCTGTGTTATTGTGTCTGATTTTGAATTAATTTTCTGTGCATTAAATCTGATCATTAAAAAATAACACAGGTACACTAGAAGTATCTAACTTTTGATGTGATTTAGGTTGCGAGGTCTTGTTTTTGCCTTTCTTTCATGTTCTAGCATGCCTTTTTACTCTGACCTCCAAGTCTATGAGATATTAGAATCCTAAGGTTGCAGTTATGCTTTATGAGATAGATAATAAGCTAAGTTACTAGGTTCTTCACTTTTTGGTCCCCATTGTTGTGCTGAACAGGATGGGTCCTGCTCTGGGCATGGGTCTGGCCTGGTTGCGCCCAGAGGTTGCAGCCCTCCTGTCCCAGGTACCTTGCAGGTACATATAACTTGTCTACATCTTTTAATAGTCATCACTGAGCAAGAGATTTGGAAATGTCTGCCTTCCAAAGAATTTGAACAAATCTTGCTAAGTGCCAGCTTGAGCCAATTATTGACTGGAATAATTCAAAAAATGATGTGATGACAACAATGGAAAATAAGCAAGATTAGATCAACTTGCTTAAATAGTTGATATCAGATAAAAAGGTAAGAAGAAGCTTTACAAAAGCTTGGAAACCAGAAGATGAACAGAAGAATCCTGAAGAATATCACTCAGCAGAAAAACAAAGGTTGTTTAAGCAGAAAAACAAAGGTTGTTTAAGTAACTTCAGCAGAATCAGATTACAGTAAAAGAAGCAAAAGCTATCATGCTTCAATTACAAGAAAGTTTTATTCTTCTTCAAAAGAAACAAGAAGAAGCTGCTAGCATGAGTCAGTATACAGCAGAGATAATCTCTGAATTGCTTACACTTAATAAAGGAACTCATGCCTTAGTCCAAGAAGTGAAAAATACAGCATGATTTTAAACTACAAGATGAAGAAATAAGTGAGTATAAAAAGAAAAGATGTTCTTCAAGGCTCTGGTTTTATCCATTATCAAGTACCAACAGGAGATAGTCCTTTTATTCAGACATGGTTTGAATTTGCTGATTTCAAATGTTACTCTCTGTTTGCACTAGGTAATACAGGAGCAACATCTTCAGTTGCTAAATTGAAAGCAATACCAGAAGATACATGTACCAAAGCATGCTTCAACAAAGAAAGCAGTAGGAGCAGGAGGAAATACCATGCTATTTCCTTATCAATCTGTAAGCACTCCTTTGCTGATTCAAGGATTTAAATTCTATGCAAATTTTTATTCATAGGAGGGACAAGTATGGATGCTATATTAGGGCAAGATTTCCTTGAAACAGTTCAGCACTATAATATAATTGAGAATTCAGTGAAATTCTCTCTAGGGTAAAACTTATCACTATTCCCAAAATAGGAGAGAATTTAACAAAATTTGCTTCAATCTTGAATTATAGTCAACCCTCCTGTACAAAAGAGGAGGATTCTTTTACCATAGAAAAGGATAGAATTCTTAAGCTTTATTTAGAGAATCATTTACAATATTGGAATAAAGAGCAGCAGCAAATCAAGATAGATTCAATTGATGAAACTAATGTTGCTTTCATAAAGCCAATGGTGAATATGCCCCTTTAGTTTTTTCCCCAAAATGTCACAACACAAACCAGCACTACACCAATGATTAGCGTTAGCTTCCAAAAGATAATCAAACTAAATGTAATCTACACCAAGAATGTTCACCAAGATCCTTTAGAAGGCGAGGTGATAGCATATGGCGATCGAATCTAAGCAATAACTGAAATTGAATTACAAACTGAAATACAAGTAGGCAGTGATCTAGCCATAAAGAATTTCCACACTACCACTTATTCAGTGGGGGGGAAAATATTACAATACAAAACAATTCATCCGCTTAACGGGCATCCACTCAACAGTGGGGATTCGCCACTTAACAGTGGGTGAAAGATGAAGATACAATATTAATTTTCTCCTCACTGGCGGTAAACCATCCAGGGGTTATAGTGTTTGCATATAAAATCACAAGTAAATGCAGGAATATTAACAACTGGATTAGTACTACTAATTCACAACCTTACAATGCAATTTATTTGCAATTTACAAGTGTTACAATAACATAATCAATGCAAATACTTGAAGGATGATTCTTCCAACTTGTAATCTTCTCAAATACAGAATTACAAGCCAAAATCTAAACTATTAGAAATCTGATATCAAAACCAGCAAACTGAAATGTCTAATCAGAAAACTGTAACACACTAAAATGCTCACAACACCCTCAAAATACCTCTAAATGACCTGAAATGAATTGCAAATGCTCCCTAGGAGGATGGCGCCCAATGTCCAACACTTAAACTGCATCAAGAGCTCACCAAATAATTAAGCACGAATTCCAAGGCAGCCCCAAGCAAGGTATGGCTCCTTAGAGGGGCGAACTTCAAGATAAAATCAGAGACATCAAATTAAAATCTGAAATTGCATGGAAAGGGTCGGCTCTAGCATAGGAAAGTAATGAGCAAACACCCACAACCAAAATAAAATCACACAAGGAGCTGCAAACCAAAACGTCCTTCAGCCATGACTGAATCAACAACTCAAAAACTGAAAATATCTCCAAATATCATCAACCATGAAGCTCAATTTGCTAGTCTGGATGAGAAGCAGCCACAAACCCAACTAGGTGTTATCTTTCAAACACGAAATTGGACAAATGCTAGGAGGTAAGCATTCCTCGAAGCCAAATTCATGAAGTCATTTCGATAGTATAACAATAGCATAAACAATCAATGCCAATTGCTGGAGCAAAGTCTCTCTTTTAAAGAACTTGAGGTGATTGTTGGTTTTCCACCTTTCTCTCCAAGGGACGCCCAAGGAATTTGAAACATTTGATTTTTTTAAAAGATAAATATTCCCTCCGCAACTTTGGTGTCCAAACTCCAAGGCACATTTAAAACATAATAAAATATTAATTCTTTCCTTCAGGAGGCGTCCTCCCTTTATGACCACCTTTTAAAACAACTTCAAGTTATATTATTAGGCCAAGGGGTCAATTTAAGAATATAACATTAATAACTTGAAATAACTCATTTCTCCAATTTTTCACCTCAAAAGCCAAATTCAAAATTACTCAACTGCTCCACCTGAAATGGAAAACTCACTGTGATGCTATCAACTGGGTCACTGCCAAAATTAGAACTTGCTAAAAATAGTAAATTTTGAGAAATGCCAGAAAACCTCCAAACGAAAGAAACCCTAATTTCACCTCAACGAGCCTATGGGCCTTCGGAATAGGCTGATGAGCCACTGAACTGGTCACTGTTGAGAAGGGAACATTACAAATGGTCATACCCTTTTGTGACCAAGAAGACATGAGGAAAGAAATGGTCTGACCTCCTAGAAAAGAAATTAATTAGGCATACTAGAAAAGATAGAATCTTTTCTTAATGAGATTACAGACAAGAAAACACCGCAATATTTTCTTGGATGCATGAACTTTGCTAACCCATTCTTCAAGGTGTTAGCATTCAAATGAGAAAGCTTAACTAAACAGTTAAGAAAGAATGCTTCCAATTGGAACACACAGCATTCTGAGGCAGTTAGAACAACAAAGATGCTAGCCCAACAACTGCCTAGTCTCCAGCTACCCACAGATGGAAAATTGATAGCTGAAACTGATGCACGAGATAAGCATTGGGAAGCTTTTCTGGTAGTAAACAACGACAGAGTATAATCAATTAGCAGATATGATTCTGGAACATTCACGGGTGCTGAATAAAAATTACATTGCTCATGAAAGAGAAATTCTTGCAGCCAAAAATGGAATATCAGCATTCCATATATTGCTTGGCCCTTTTGGATTTGTAGTTATAACTGACCAAAAAAAAAGAGTTTCAAGACTACAAAAATTGACAAGCAAGATCAAAGAGGAAGATTGCTCAGATAGCAATCATGGTTCCAGATGGCGCCATATTCTAAGAGTTTTTCCTTTATCTTTTAGCTTTAGAACAGGTCCAAACCTGTAACAGGTGCATTATAAAGCATTTGGCTGACATTCCGCATGTCATTGCGAGATTTCAACTCATAGGCCGATTTCAAATTGCTGGTTGTGCGAGAACACCTTCAAAACCTGGCAAAAAATTCTAGTCACGTGTATTCCCCTTTAAATCCCAATTAAAATGACTTGTTTGGGTGGATGGAAGGTTGTGATTGGCACATAGAAGCATGTCGCCCAAATTAGGGTGGATAGATAGTTGAAAACCTTAATTGCACCTTTTTGATGTTTAGACCGACTGATTAGGCTCTGTCGTGTGATCTGAAAGGCATCACATCTTTAATGTCCTAGTAGCAAAAGTTTAACACCTTTGCATGGTAACTCTGTTCACATTGACATATTTAAGAACACAACTTTAACTGAGTTCGTGGCTGACCAGAACATGAGCACCGTGTGAAGTTCTTTGCAGCCCAAGGACCCATCAATGTGCCCTTGTGTAATAGGTAGTAAGGGTAAGTGTCAATTGGTAAGAAAATAATAATAAAACATTTGGGCTTACAACAGCAGGTCTTTCATACATGGCCATCATGGTTGTGCAACAGAGATGCTTGGGGTAGCTGAATTGGATTTTGAGTATGAAAGAGTTAAGTGTCAACAAGAGGGGCATCACACATGCTCAAACCATCAAATAACTGTAATGAAAATTACAATAAATGCTGACAATGTCTACATTGTTCTAGCTATATAAAACACAACTAACATTTTTCATTATTCATTTCTGTACTGATGCTTTGCAGCCACATCTATTTTTCTGACTGAATATGAATTATTGTTTATGGTAATTCCAGCTATACAGGGGTAGGTTGGATGATGGAACTTTGGCTGTCATAAGATGTTTGAAATTCGAGTGGAGATACACTATTCAAAATTTGAAAATTCACTTGGAGCTGCTTTCAAAGTTAAGACACCGTCATTTGGTCAGTCTTCTTGGACATTGTATTGACTATGAGCATGATGGGTTGACTGTGCGAAGAATATTTCTCATCTTTGAATATGTATCTAATGGGACATTGCGGAGCAATCTTTCAGGTAAGTATGACTAAACATTTGGTGCATGCTTTCTGAATCGCTATCAGCATATCTTATCTGTGAGCTTATGACTTAATTTTTCAGGTCGGTTGACTGAAGAAGTGCTAACTTGGCCACAAAGGCTAGCTGCTGCAATTGGACTGGCAAGGGGCATCCATTTCTTGCATACAGGTGTGGTGCCTGGAATTTTCCATAACAACTTGAAAATCACAAATGTTCTGTTAGACCAAAATCGGGTTTCAAAGTTGAAGGGCTATAACTTGCCAATACTTGCAGAAGGTACAGATGATCTTGAGGTGAGTTTGACACCGTAAAGCTTTTACATTAAAACAATGGCTGAACGCTATCTCATGGCTAGCTATGAAAGCTTTTTCCTGTTTTTAATTTTCTGGTATAAATTTAGCTTCCTAGTTTTGAGACAAATGGATAAGTGCAGCTGATTAGAAAGATCTGATTGAGTATTTTCCAGGTCAGAACAGAAAGCTATAATCTGGTGCACAAAGAAGCAGAAATTCAAAGCAGGTACCATTTTACAGTAAAATGTTTTAAAATGTTAAGTGTTGGCTCTACATTGATTGTAATTATTAGCATAGTTTGACAACTTGGTGAATTGCTAAGTTTTAATTGTTCAAGTTTCCTGTTGAGTTTTTTTGGATCTTTTGCAAGTTTGCATTAAGTCTGACAGGTTGACTCACATTGTGTGTCATACATGCCAAAAAGTGCCAAAACATGGCATAGACACTGAAAAAACATGGTTTTTTGCCGATATAAAAATTATGAAAATGTTGTACACCATGAAGCTTTGTGGTTATGAAGGCCTTCATTTAGGCTTAGTGGCAGGGGCTCTGCCCCTTGACCTGGCCTTGTTCTACAACAGGGAACACGGCAGGGACACTGCCCTTGAACCTTGTGAGGGGCGCTGCCCCTTGACCTTCACCAATCTCATCTGATACATTTTGTAGATGTATTTTGCATAAAAAATATCTTTTTCAATTTATTTATTTTTCTATTTATTTAAGATTTTTGTAAGTTGATGAGTTTTGCCAAGTTTTCGCAGTCGGAAATTTTTTGTCTACCAAATCCTAGTTGATTCTAAGTTTGTGAGCTATGATTATTAGTATGTGTCTACTACAAATCCTTGTGCTGTTTTCATCCAATAAGTCAGACTGCATAGTCATGCAGTTAATTGTATTTATATCACATAAAAGTATGTCTAAGATCCTCCATAAGACTCTTCTTAGCATGGCTCCCTATGATTTTCATAATTATTACAACAGGAGCCAAGACTTTGTAAGTAGATGCTTATAACCTTTAACTGGAGCAAGGATTCTGAGAAGGATTGATCATTGTACTACCGGTGTCACCCCAAGTTCCAGTTAATTTTAAGCGTGGAAGTTAAGAAGGCCTGTTTTTTGCAGACTTTGCTTATTTTCCTTCAAAAGAGCAAACTAAGGACTCAAGCAAAATGAACCAAAATTATAGCATTTGTGAGGCTTTCACAAGAGGATTTATATCCATTCACTCTATGTACTGTTCAAGCTTTATACCTGTCAGTTTTGACTGAATGACGAAGTTCAGAAATAAATCAAACCTTGCTAATCCATTTACACCCTCTGACATACAATTATAACAATTGATTTTATAAAAAAATATTGTCAATATTCTTAATGAAACCCCTAATTTTGGGAGGAATGAAGAAAACCCAAACTTGGGAAGAATCAACCCAGCCATGTATATGAGTGTGTTCTGTTCTTTAGGAAAGTAAGTCCCAGCAGTGGTGTAGTTATTTCCTCTTAAAGCTTATAAATTATAATCTTCTTTTTGTTATATGTGATATGGCTACAAAGGAGAATGATTGTAATTTCAACGACTAAAAACAAAGTTCAAACCAGTGAACACCATTAGAATATATTGTCATACATTAATATTTGGATAATACAAGGGCAGCATAAGAAAATCCAGAAAACTTTTGTTCTGTTTAACTTTTAAATTCTGGAGTGCTATGGTGTCATTTGAAAATCTGTCCTCATCCTGTACTTATTGAATGCTATTCTCAATTTCAATTGGAAAAAGGCTAATATTCCATTTCTCCACTTTTTGTTTCAATTAAAATACTGACTTATAAATGTTATTATCCAAGCATATAGTGGGCAATAGCTGATGTTCATTGTTTTTTGTCGTCTGCATATTGCTTTTAACCCTTGTGAAAATAAAATCAAAGGAGAGGATCCAGATTGATCTAAACATGCACCTATCATTAAGACATGTTAAAGTGAACACCCAACTTCCTTCATAATGAAAAAAGAATAAAGGAAATTACCCTCTGCCAAGGAATCTGCCCTTTTAACATTTTTGAACTTTTACAAAGGAGTTTCACAGTAGAGAGATATTTATAGAGAAAGAAACTGGAAGCTGCAGGATACCTTGACATTGTGGCATGTAATTGAACATTAAGGTGGTTCAGCTCAAAGAAACCTGAAGGATCAAATTTCAATTATCACCGAGAATTCCTGATTTGATAATTTCAGTTTGTTAGGAAGACTTCATCTCTACTAACAAAACTGAACCAGAACAAGTTCTGAATGAAAATGACATTTCAGTGTGAAAGACAATGTTTCTGCTGGACTTCAAATTTGTAAAGAAAAGCATGTGATGATGTTATCTCTATTCTCCAATACATTTTGATTTTGATATAGAACAAAGCAAACTTTACTTCTCTCTTCTATCAAAGGTAAACCATGAGTGATAAGAAAGATCGTAGCAAGTGTGAAGCCCCCAATATTGGAGATGGCAAGCTGGTAATAATTCTCTGGACTGGCATTCTTACAATAAGATGCTATGTGTGACAACAATGCAATTGCAATCTATATACCTGTCATATCTCAAAGTTTAAACTGTATATATGTCATAGTGACTTTGTAATAATTCTATGGATTGGCATTCTTACAAGTCATTTGCATGTGGAGTTAGCTTTATGGAGCTTGATATATATAAGATGCTATGTGTGACAAGCATGCAACTGCAATCTATATACCTGTACCTGTTGTATTTCAAAGTTTAAACTGCATAGATGCAACTACAATATAAAGGCTCTAAAAACTTTCCAACAATATGGCATACCTATCTTTGAACCATAGTAGCAAAAATCTTTTGGGGAAAAAATTGGCAAACCAAGAGTATAAGATTTTTTCAAAAAATGAAGAAAAAGTCAGATTATCAAAAAACATATTAGAAAAAAACTACTGCTTTTTAGTTTATAGGAATTTTAAATAGCATAGAGATATAGAAAGAAAATAAAAATGGATCTAGGGTGGCAACACCTAGCATGGTTAAGGGCCAATGCTTCTCATAGGATCTAGGAGGCAATGCCTCTAGTGGAGTCATGAGGCAGTGCCGCTTGTGGGGGTTTGGGGGGAATGCCCCTCGCGGGGTCTAGGAATAGCACCCTGTGCACACTCCATGTCGCAATATAGGGTAGGGTTGAGAGGTGGAGTCCACGTCACCAAGCCCAAAAAAACCTTTGAAACCACACAAACCTTCATGGGGCATTGCTATTTTTCATAATTTGATTGTTTTTAACCCAAGCTTCAAGACTTCTCCAAACCTTTCAAAATATGCTTGACTTTCACAATTTTAGAATTTTAGATTGACTTTGTCAAACTTTTATTCCTTTTTTTAATTAATAATTATATAATATTAATATAATAAAACCATTATGGCTTTCAATTAGAATATTAGAAATATATAAGATTCTTAAACCCTAACACATAACCTACAAACCATAACAACAAAAATTGGCAATCCTAAAGTAAAAGATTTTTTGAAAAATGGGGAAAAAATTGGATTTAAAAATATGTAAAAATTTGTAGAAAAAGAGACAAAACTACTTGTTTTTGAAATTTAAAGACATTTTGATAGCATAGAGATATAGAAAGCAAAGAAAATAGAGAGTTTAACCCATTAATTGTAGAAAATTGATTAATGTTGTTTATATTCATATTGTTGATTATATTGCATTGCACAAAACATACTTAATAGTGCATAGATAATAATTAGATGTTGATAGTTGACAAAATTTCATGTAGTTTCTACAAAGTCAATTTACAAACTAAGTACAAAGTTCCAAAAAATCAAGCGTAGCTAATGACTCTTGCTACTACAAATAGAACTATGCTAGAGGGCTGCAGGTCTTGATGATGTAGCTCTTGGGTCAGAGCCTCTCCTAAGTTGTTCAACCTCATGGCCATCCAAGTTAGCCTCTAGGATCTCAAAATCTTCAACTCAAGAAAGCCATCATCACAAGCAATCCACTTAGACTTTGGATCAATCTCATCAAGGTCAATTGGATCGTCATCTTCAATAGTATGTGATTTTGACATTTTGTCCATGTAGAAACTAGTCTTGGCCTTACAAGTGAAAAACATAATGAATACAATTACAACTATGATTGCAAATATATTAAAAGTCTAACCTTGAGCTTTTTTTAGCTTCAAGCGGAGGTTGTGGTGAACAAACACTAAGTCATTCATTTGTTGTTGTGTTAGACGATTGTGTTTCCTGGAATGTATGTGTTCAAAAGCACTCCAAGTACACTCACAAGTAGATGAATTACATGGTTGGCTCAATATGCATCTCAACATCCATCTAAATTTTCTGGTTTTGTGACCAAAAAAATCTCACCATTGTGTTGAAACTTGAAAAACACAGTATTTGGAGATGATATCATGCAAGAATATCTTAAGATCTTAACACATTTAATGTACATGTCCACAATATAAAGAGACTATCAAAAGTTTATAGAGTCTACTTGGTTTGAATGTCTTTCTGCCTTCCACGACAACTTTACTTGAGAGAAAACCCCTTGCTTGCTTGTACATTGGCAACTTTGCCATAGCTGCTTGCAATTTTTCTAAGGTAGGAAACATTTTCTCCAGGCATATGAGCAAGCCTTGTGTGACCTCAACAACATCATCTTTGAAAAAAAGAGCTATAGAACAATGTTGGATTGAGATAGTATCCAATATCATGGAGAGGAGAATGCATCTGTTGATCCCATCTTCTATCAATTTTGTCCCATAATGGCATATACTTGTCTTTGTTAGTTTTGCATCTGTTGATCCCATCTTCTATCAATTTTGTACCATTATGGCATATACCTGTCTTTGTTATTTTCCATCCTACCCCTCATCACTTCCTTGGCCTTATCCATGGCCTCATACAAATATCCCACTGGGGATTTCCCATCCACTAGTCTCAGTACTTTTACTAGAGGCTTTGGAATTCTACAACTTGTTTAGTTGCATCACAACTAGTAGAATAAATGTACTTTTCCATTGCTATGCCATCTATTTGATTTGTGAAGCTAGACTCCAATCACTTGTTTGAAACAAATATTCGTTTCAAATTCATTTTTTGTTGTCAAAGAGTCTGTAATGCAAGGAAGTGTGTTGCAAATCTTGTAACCTGTGGTTGAACTAGCTCGTTGCCCTTTGTGAAAGAGCGTATCATACACAAAACCCTCATGTGATTATAGATGAATTTGGTAACTGTGCGAGCCTTTTGCAATACCTTCTTAACCCATTTAATTTTTCCATGTCCTCTAGAGTTAGATCAACGAAATGTGCTGCACATGGGGTAAAAAATATAGAGAGGTATTTGTCTGTCAAAAGTATCGCAACAACACAAGCAACAACATTGTTTGTAATATACTGAACCACATTTGGTTGCTCTACATCTTTGACCACCTAGTCAAACATCTCGGACAATGCAGCTGCAAATTTGATTGTATCTGATGCATCCACAAATTCCTTCTATTTGTCCATCCATTTGACATTATGGTGCAACCAGTCTTTAACCACTCTAGTTGATGTTCATTAACGTCCTTAACATCTTGTATTGCATCATTAAGCATACCAATCTTCAATGTCTCATAAGATGGGGCTTTTAACCCAGGTTCCCTAGTTGCAATAGTATCCACCATACCTTGCCAATATGGAGACTTGGCAACATGGAATGGCAAGCTAGAGTAGTACCAAAAATTTGCTCTCACCGTCATTGCTTGTTCATGGACATTTTTCCTCCATCCTGTACTCTCCAAAGTGATCTGTGATCTTGGTGTAGTACAAGGTGCAAAGAAAGAATTAATGTTCTTCTACCTATGTTTGAGCCATGTGCTGTAAAAGAAAGTGTTAACCCAAATTCCCTGAAATACTCTTGTGCACCACCTTCCTTATCCAAATGATTGCTCCAAGCATTTGTAGAATTAGAATTTATTTCTATTCCAATTCTTGCCTTTTTTGCCTTACCCTTAGAAATTGCTAGAAGAGCTTGTTTTGTATGGAATGTGACATTTGTAGGGTATAATGAATAAATGAACAAACAATGGTGTTATTTCTATTGATGTTGATACCTCCACACATCACTTCTATCACTTGTACATGATTTGCATTGCATCTCTTTTTTGGAGAGGAGTTTTGTCCGATGAGGTTTTCTCCCATTCTCCGTTTGTGAGAGATTAGTTGCATGATTAGTTGTACATGGGTACCTAACATGGCCTCATTGTTGGGACCCATATTGCATTTCCATATTGCATCATTTGCATAATAACTCCACTCCCTAGTTGCACTTATTGGGGGGGGTATTGGTGTGAATGGGGTTATTTCCTAACTAGTTATTAGTGAGGACATATTCACATTAAGAAGTTTACTTAGGAGTTAAGTTAGTCCTAGTTGTCATTTCTAGAAGTTAGTTATAATGGGGCCATGTCTCATTATTTACTTTTAGTTATCTAGGCATTTAATAATCCTTTCATGCATTTAATTTATTGCATTGAGCATTTAATGTTTGTAGCTAAGTAGTTATCCTACTTCATCTCACCTTGCCTATATATACAAGGTGCTTGTACATTTGTAACATATTCTAGATCAATCATATCATCATAGGTTATCATTTGATCAATCATCTATCTTCTTGCTCATGTTGCAACACTTTCTTGTGGATGGTGTATTTCATGGTTTGATCCTTTGAAGAGTGCGCAACTTCAATTGGGTTCATTGTTCATCAATATTTTCAACAATTTCCTGCTTCTTTTGCCAAATACCATTTGAAGCAATAAATGCCACCATTGATATCAGTCTTACACTAGTTGCATTTAACCTAAGTTGTACCTTGATGTGCAATGTGTCCACGCAAAGTCTTTTTGACATGGCATTATGATCAAATCTGCAAAACCATTTTAATTCAGTCTAGTTTGACATCAAAGGCCACAAGAAAGTTTGAAGACATGAAAAAAAATTTGGGGAAAAATTGCTAATTTCATTTTAATTCCCTTCCACATGGTGTTTTGTTGTTGTGAGACAACCTATGTAGTTGGATTGTAACTAAATCAGAGCATATGGAGAATCATATTAGACACACATTAATGTATTTATAGTTTCTTTTCAAAGTTTAATACACATTGAACCTTGATTAGCACCTACTATAACATTGTGAGCATTTGGGATCAATGGTAGCAAGGCATGCACAAGCAATTGATATTCCCCATGAATTCGGTTATAGTCTGAGGAAGCTAAGGAGGGTGCAGCCAGATACAATTTGGAGACCACTCTAACTGCCTTGAATTTTGTTGTGGAAATAATTGAGGTTCAGCAGATCTTCCTTGCAGACCTTATTGGGTTGATTTGAAACTGCAGTTTTGAAATTTGGATTTCCAATTAGGAAGTCTTGATAGAAGGCTATGGTGTCCTTGACAGGGTATGCCAATGTCCCACTCAGCCTAGGAGTGGATGAAGGACCTTCAATAATAGGATGCTTTCAGAATGAGAAAATGATAAAATAAGGTGCTACTTGAGTATACAATAATGAGGAGAGTCTTTAGAAGTGGTAAACCTGAAAATTTGATCTCTCTGAGATCATAAGAAGGTTGAGGATGGTGAAAGGCCTTCAAAGGAATGACCAAGTTAAATGGCGAAGTACAAAGGCATGATTGGTCACTATGGATGGAGGAAAAGTTTCTAGAAAAAATAGCATCCTCTTTGACAGATGTAAGCCTTTTTGTTTTTGTCTTTGCCATCCTAGGCTTAGATATTCATAAGAGTCAAAGCAGCATGCCTGCCATAGCTATATGCCCTTAATATATAATCCATTGATATAGTACTTTCTAATGGCACAAGAGGAAATGCATAAATAGAAACTTAAGAGTAACGAGAAAATATGGAACTTGTTGAGAAAATTGAAGTTGTATCCTGCTGATACAGCAACTTGTAAAATTTTAAATGGCCTGGAGCAATAATTAATAAACTCTAAGAAGACTCTTGTTTATGCTTTGATAACTAAGAAATCACTTTTGATATAGTAGCTTGTAAAATATTAAATGACCTAGAGTAGTAATTAATAAACTCTAAGAAAACTTTTGTTTATGCTTTGATAACTTAGAGAGCACCTTGATACAACCAGCTTTTTAGGTGTGACTAATTTAGAAAAACTGACTTCTATAAGAACAATGGAAACTTCTTTTGACACCAAAAAGACTATGACATTGAAATAAATTGTGTGTGAACACTTTATAAACCTCCTAACCTGTGATTAAACAAGATTTATTCTTAAGACCAAAAGAAAAATGTTAAACAGCCCTGACATTTATATTGGTCTTTCCATAGTATGTCTTGAAAGTGATTTTTGAACAGCAAAGAGGAAGGGTCATAGCAAATACAAACACAAACGCAACAGGGCATAGGTCATCCTTTACACACAACAATCTGCAACATACAATTATCTCATGACACTAAATAGAATTCACACAAGAATAGGGTAAAAATTCAATTTTTACATTTTAGACAGTCTCAATATGAGCCCAGTTGAAAGTTCACAGACTCTAAAATCAAGTTCCAAATATCTTCTCTGTTGACTATTGTGTGTTTAAATATAGCATTGAAGAGGTGCATCTTTGAGGGAATAATTGGTGAAGGTTTTTGAAAGCACTATTGGTCGACCACAGTGATAGAGACATATCCCTGATTTATATGACCAAGTAGCAGGCTCTGGATTAAGAGATGGGTCGGTCAACCAGGATTGAATTTAAAATCAAAGTATTTAATTAACATTGACTAAAACATTTTCCAGAATACCTTGTGAAATAAAAATATTTAAATTCCACCTTAACTAAATATATATTGAATGATTATTAGTGCAATACGAGTTAAGGTGCATATTCTGTAAATTAAAGTTTATGTTGATCAATAGTGATGCCTCTCATTTGTGATTTTTTAAGCTATTCACTATACCTTGGTGTTGTGTAGAAACTGAACAATTCCTGCCATTTGCAATAAAGACTTACATTTACTAACCTATTCAAAATCCAATTTGTGGTTCTGCATAAAAATGTGTTAAGGGTAAGGAAGGGACTCTGATGGCTGTATGTCAATGCTAAATTATTGGGTCTGAGGCAAAGAAGATGTAAAATGATTATAACTAGTTAATAGAAGATGCAACATAAAAATAGAGAAATGGTGCACTATATTGTGAAGTTGGATCCCAAATTGGTAATATGAAAATATGTATCTCAAACAAATTGAACAATCCAATACGGTACTGCCTACCTGCAAGTTGTTGAGGAAATCACTTGCAATGTTGTGAATTTGTGATTGTTCACCATGTCCTGACGACCAAACTCTTCTTTCTTTCCAGTTTTGTGCTTATGTTTTTTGCAAAAAAACCCGAATAAGTAACATTTTTGTGGGTTTAGGGTTTCGCAGCGGGTTGGTGGGAGATTTAATGCTGTTTTTGGTCAATTTTTTCGTGATTTAAATGCAATTTAATTGGCAAGAGTCATTGAAAAATGCAATAAAAAAAACTGTGATTTTTTAGCAGAAAAAATTGCTTCAGGTTCCGATTTTATTAAAATCGTGTTTAATTGCAACTTTTTTAGAATTTTTGCTTCTATCTACAAATAGAACTTTCATAGTTGATGAAACTCAAAAACTCTGATAAATTTGGTAGCTAAATGAAATTTCTCAGCTTATGAAGCACATGAGAGGAGCATATGTGAATGCTATAGTATCGCAAGTGCAAAAACGTTTAATTGAAGTTCAAGGGGCAATTACCAAGGTCACGTCATGTAAAAACTTCTGTTTTGATGGTGGAAATTGGAAATGCTCAATCCATAATTTAAGTGGTTCAACAACTTGGATTTGTAGGGCTTCAATTGTTCCCAGGAAGGCAGGCTTTTCCTAGTCAATGGTGCAATAGGCTTTCTTCACATGTTCCATCTACTGGTTCTTATTCCTTTGACTGTGATGGGAATATGATTCACCAAAGGTCTATGGTTTGATCAAATCCATATATGCAAACCATCGCGTCAAGATAGGGCCCTAATAGCCAAAACAAATTTGCAAAAATGATATAAAATTGTTGAAAATCACTGAAAAATGGTGTGCATGATTTTAACAAGAATAAATAGATCAACGAACATTGATCACAATTTTTTAAAAACACGCAATTATTTCCCCGAAAAAATTGCCAACAATGACATTTCACGATTTTGCTGATTAATCAAGTGTTTTTTGCAATTTTTGCTTTTGTGGAACTTTGAACTAAAAATGTGAACCTAGCATACTGATAAGTCCCACGACATCATCCTGAAATGAATGTTGTAGGGTGACTTGTAATGGAGGTTGCAGGATGATCCAAGTTGGTAAATGAATTGGAAAAATATATAGACAAAGATACCTATAAAGAGCCTTTTTTCACACCTCATCATCAGCAAATAACTTATCCAACCAACCATTTTTTAAACCATCTCATGAATAAGGCCTTCATTATACCCCATTGCATGCCAGTTTGGTGGTTTGCTGAAATTTTTTCTAGGTTTGATACAACTAGGTGTGGCAGTACTATATATATATATAAACATTAAACAATCATTTAAACAAAATGTACAGTGCCAAATACATAATGCAGCTAATAATTGATAATTCAATGTCAAATATCGAATGTTAAAGTCAAAGATAAGTTATAATGTTTCATATTTCTGCAACTACACATGTAAAATCAATAAAAATCTTACTATTGCTCTTCATCAAGAGCATCAATATTGTCAGCTGGTTCATTTGAACCGAGAGCAACAACAATGCCACTCCCACTAGCTGCAGTGTACAAGTTCCATGTAGCAGCTTCATGGCCCTCATCCTCAATTGTGACTAAGAAAAGTTGTGCAACTGAAGCTTCTTGAGTTAGGATGCTTAGGCACTACATCCCAATATCTCCCCTCCGTGTACTTGAGTTATTTGTGTGATAGGAGGCACAAGTTTGAGTGCATATACATCAGCTCCTCTATCTTTTTCTCTACCAACCAGTTGTGCTTTAGTGAGTGGATAGCAGAGTATACACTCCATTTCTACTCAATTGAAGAGGAACTCGCAACCTATTGAGACCCAAGATAAAGTCAAATACTATATTTAAAATGATAGTTGCCAAGTGCTAAAAATAAAAAAATACATACTTGTGATAGAACTTTGATGGCAAGAGGTTGTAGGTAAATAGAGCCTTGGCAATGGATGTGCCACCATGTGCAAGCATCCTTGTTTATAGCTCAAAGAGTGCTACCGTAGTGATCCATTGAAACTATACAATTTCCAAACTTCATCATGACTAAAACATATGGATCAAGCAAGAGTCTAGTGAACATTGGCTTGTACCCTCACTAACTATCTCTATATGGTGGCACCCTCTTGGGCAAAGAAAGTATCTCCATGCTATAATAGTGATAGGTCAAACCAAATGCTAGGAGATATAGTGGGGTGGTGTTGTGACCTTTTCACACATCGCCCCATCGCTGATGGGGACCCCCAGTTGCCTGCTAGTTTTTAGGGTTTTGTCTCCTTGCAACGGTTACGAGAGATCACTTTGCTTAGAGTTTCCAGTCAGTTCGCCAAGAGTTATCCAAGCCAAGTCAGGAATTCATGTTTGAATCAGTGCGTAGACGTCATGGAAGCGCTCAAAAGGCCCAAGAGACGAAGATCGACTGTGAATTTGGCCAATTCTGAGACTTCCTATTTTTTAGGAAAAGTTGCTTTTTTGATTTTTCATTTTTTGGCATTTTTGGACCAAACAGGGTTCCCTATTTTTTAGGGTTACTTTTTCTATTTTTAGAAAGTTTCTATTTTTGGAAAGTTTCTATTTTTAGAAGGGTCCCGAGTTCTGAAAACGCACTCAGAAGTTCGAAAAACTCACCAGAACTCTAAGAAAATCAAAAAGTAAAAATTTGAAAAATTTGAAAAATTTGCAAAAAAAAGTTCAAAAAACATGAAAATCAGACCAAAAACGTTCAAAAATCTGGAAAAACCAGTCAAAACCAGTCAAGATCAATCAGATCTGAAGATGAAATCATGAAAATCAGTTCTAAAATGGTGAAGTTTGTGAGAAATCTGTGCAAGTCTGGAAAATTCGCCATGAAGGAAGATGTATGAAGGTCTGGAAGGTCATGGAACTCGCCCAGCAGCTTCGAAGGATGTCCAAAGAAGTCTTGAAGTTGGCCCAGCTTTCTTGAAGGCACATCCTAGGACTCTTCAAAGTCCGCCATGCATATGCCCATCAGCTTCAAAGTCCGCCATGCATATTGGAGGCATATCCTTGGACCTTCTAAAGTCCGCCCAAGGCCATCCTTGATTCCTTTGAAGTCCGTCATCTCATGAAGGATATCCTAAGACTGCCCAAAGTCCGCCTTTGATGTCCTTGCATGCTCATGCTCTAAAGTCCGCCATCTGCCAAGGGGGATATCCTATAAGCCTTCAAAGTCCGCCCAGCACATAAAATGCACATCCAAAAGGGTCTTAAAGTCCACCATTTCACTTGAAGACTCGTCCAAAATACTAAGGAAGTCCGCCCTTAAAAGGTGGGACTTGGCTAAAGGCTATTGAAAGTCCGCCTAGACATGAAAGTAAGGAAAAGTCAACATATTTGCTAAGTGTTGGCGCCCAGCTAGGGAGAATTTTGAAATCTGGTTAAGTATGAGGGCCTAAAAGGGTAGAAAATCCTTTCCAAAGGGATAAAAGGATGAACAAATGCTAAAATGTTAAGGGAATTCGCCCTAGAAAAAAGGGGACGTCCAAGATGCTCATCCCAAAGACTTAAGAGAAGTCCATCATGCACTTGGAAGAAGTTGGTAAAATAGCAAAGACATCCATGACGTTCGTCCAAGATGTCAAGGAAGTCCGCCCAAGATGATAAGATGGTAAGATTTTTGGCTAAGTGTCAAGGCCAAATCCAAAGAAAAGTTCGAGAATTCGCCTAAGTATAGAGGCTAATGGATAAGAAATGAAGATTTTGGCTAGACATCCGGACATTTTTGAGAGGACAAATGCCAAGATTGAAGGGACAAATGCTAAAGAGGATTGGGATATGGCGAAGAATGGAACGGAATATGCCTAACACAATGAGGGAAAAAGAGGCAAAATTTGCCTAAGTATGGAAAAGGCGAAGAAATTGTCAACTTTGGCTAAAGAAAAATGCACAAGGTAAAGGGAAAGGAAGGAGCGTCCTTGACCAAAAGGATGAAGAATATATCAGACGTCAGGAAGATTCAGCCGGCAAAGACATTCGGACAAGGATATTGCCTAGAAAAATTCGACCGAGCAAGGAAATATTTGACTTTGGCAGAGCAAAAGAAGCTTAAAATCTCGCTTCGGCAAAGAAAAATGAGGATCTGGCAATGAAATCTTTGACGGAATGGCTTGAATTTTGGTTTGGCTAGACGAAATTAAGGACGAAATCGGAAAATACACTCTCAGCCAAGAAAAACGGAAGAACAATCGAGATAGCCATGGGTCCAAGACGAACGGGTTGGAATTAATTAAAATATTTTAATATTTTAATAATTAATTCTCAACTATTTGGAATTTAAAAATACCTTGGACGGAATCAAATTTGCCAGACACGAATCAGAAGAAAATGAAGTATGCCAGGCAAAGATGAAATCCAGCGAGAAAAATTAAATTCATCACGAATTTAATTAAAAAAAATTTAACGTTTATTTAAAAATTCGAAAAATCAAAGATAAGCATTAAATGAAAAATCGAATTTTTGAAGATCAAGGAGATTTGTCCGGATAAGTTCGAGACTGAGCCTTGTCGGAAAATAAAAGGAAAGTTGCCTGTTTGGAAAATGAAAACAAATCGAGGATCAAGAAGAAAGATGGCAGTTGCTAAATCAAATTCAATCCTTCAGCATTATAATGAGTTTCAGCAACTCATTTTTTCACACACAGCTGAAGAGAAATTTAATCTTTCTCGAAATCGTCAGGCAATCAATTCATCAATCGGCAAAGTCGAATTTCCCAGAGGGATAAGCAGTGTTATGCTGAAGAATTTTTCGCGGGAAAAGAAAAAGATATTTATTCAAAGCTGAATTCTTCTTGAAGAGGGGCACACTTTTCAAAAAAATCAGATTTTTAAATCTGATTTGCATTTAACGATCCTTCTCTGAGGTTTGGTGATTGATCAATTAAATTTGCTATCTTTTTATGCCCTGTCATCTTGACGAAGTTCTGGCAAGAATTTTCAACTCCATCGAAGTCACTTTCAGCTTGCTTTTTCGCAATATTTTAATTATTTGAACAGCTGAAAGTTATTTTTTCGAATCCAAGGCACGAGGTTTAAATTATTTTAAAGGTCTTTATATTAATGTTAATTTTATGACTGCAGGTTGACGGACACGGCGGACAGATCATCAAGGAAGCTGAAAATGAAGTTCGCCAACAAGGGTGCCCAGAAGGAGACCAAGGTCATCTCAAAGTGGAAGAATGTCATGGACACTGACCTCGGACATGTGGACTTTGACGAATTCAAGCAAAGAGTATACGGTCAGAAGGGACTTCCCACGGCAATAGCCAGAAGAATGGTCAGAAACGGGATATTCCAAGCAGCTGGATTCCCTCCGGCAATGGATTGTGCAGAGTTAATGGTGGAATGTGCTCGCCATTATGATGCTCAGAAAAGACAGATTATCGCCCCTGACGGAAGGATCTTGGCACACCTGAACGAAGTTGCAATTCAGGAGACCTTTGGCATCCCTGAACATTCAAGAACGGTCTATAAGACCAAAGAGGAAACCAAAATGCTATATGATAGCAAGTCAGATTTGTGCGCCACCACAGTCAACAAGGTGTGGATGGACAAGCCAAAACCATCAATCAAGAAGATGCCCAAGAGACCTCGCCGCACGGATTTCAAGGAAGATTTTGGAGATATTGTGCTGATGCTTAACAGAATTGCTGGCAATCCGCAGGGCGCCTTCTTTGAGAGCTGGATGTACTATTTCATCGACAAAATCACCTCTGGAGTCAAAATGTTCAACTGGTCACGAATGATAAGTGACAACCTCCATGAGCAACTTATCAACCTTGAAGAGACCAAGTCTTTTCACATGAGTTCATATGTGATATACCTGTTGGCCAGATCATACAAATATCCAGGATTGATCTGCAAAGGAAAAATTGGCAACGGGGAGAACGAGCTCAAGCCTTATGACTGCTATCCTCAGCTCCAGTTGAAGGAGAAGACTCACTTCAGGAGGGTGCATGATGCATTCCTAATGCATATCACCAGAAAGCTTCAGGGAGGAGTGCACCAAAGGTTGAGCCATGAAGCAAAAAGTCTTATCAGCAAATATGGGTCTTGGTTCATCCAGTTCCCTAAATTCACATATATTAGGATCCAGGGATTTACTGGAAATCCCTATAAATTGCCTATCTATCCGACTAATCGGATGGTATTGCTCGAGGTTTTGAGACAATTAGAAGAGTACCAGAATATTCAGAGGCCGACCAAGAAAGCGTCCGTCACATTCCCTTTCTTCATCGGGAACATGCTAGAGTACTGCCCATCCGCCCAAGCAGCTGAGAGTGCACGGTTGGAGATCCAATGGTACCCTTTCACGGCATACAAGTCCAGGGTCAATTATGACCCACATCATAACATCCGGACAGTGGAAGGAAGAAGATATAAGCACAGAACGGAACTGGAGGATTATTGGGCAAATGCTGCCGATGAATACGAGATCAGACGGAAGATGTGGTCCAGGATGTCCGTGGATTTCATGAGAACAATCGAGTTCTGTCGAGTGCCTGACCAGCTACAAGACGATGGAAACCATGTCCAGCCTCGCTTTGAGGAAAGCCGACCTCTCCCTCCAGTGAAGTGGTCAGAGCCAGAGCACGCAGACCTAGCCACCCTAATGAGGCCAGTGACGAAATATTCTCAGTGGTGGGTTGATGATCATGTTCAGGAATTGAGACAAAAAGGAATCACGCTCACATATGATCTGTTGAGCGAATCAGAGTCATATTCCTCTAATGCTGGGGCATCCCATCAAGACATGGCCGGTATCGGAGAGAAAAGAAAAGAAATAGTGCCAAGTGCAGAACCTGTTTCCAAGAAGCATAAAGGAGGACCTTCTCGGTCAGCGGCGTCCAGGAATGTTGACCATTTGGTGGCTAATATAGACGACTCCTTGGTTGAGATGCTCGAACCTCTTGCAGCTCAGGAAGTGAACAATGAACCTATCCAATTAGATGATGAAGAGCCTGCATCACCAACAGGCACAGAGATTTTAGGTTCAGACAATGACATAGAAGCCCGGGACAATGACTTAGAGGAAGGAATGATTTCTGCCCTCAGAGGGATAGTCGATGTTCCGAATGAGGAGGAAGTTCAAGTAGAGGATGGCATCGAACAGTCGACCATTCCAGACTGGTTGTTGGAAAGAATGAAAATCCAGGTGCCTGCTGAGGCTCAACAGGAAGAAGAGGACGATACTGCCGATTTCTTGGCAAGATTAGAACAAGTTGCTACCAAGAAGCCCGCCAAGAAGTTTTCCACCATCCAGAGGAACGAGACAGGTAACCGTTCCGTGCACATTGCAGTGCCTACAGTGGACAAGCCACAGAACGAAATCACTCCGCAGGAGTATGCTATCACCACTGTTGACCTTGGTCCGACCTCGAAAGGTCAGGAAGTAGAAGAGTTAGATAATTCCGTCTCGACCATCAAAGCGAGACTGGAAAAAGAAGTGGCCAAGAAGAAGGAGTACAAGAAGGAGGTTGAACGTCTCAAAGAATATATTCATCATTTGACCCAGCCACTTGATCAGGGCAATGCAACTGTTCCTCCTCTCCTCAATTCATCACAGGAGATGACTCAGGAAGTTGAGCATGGAATGGTGACGGCCAGGGAAGCACAAGACTGGATGGCAAGTGAAGGCACGGAAGCGGCCTTGTTCATGGAAAAGTTGGCGCTTGCTTATGGACGAACCTCTTCATTTCTTTCCAGGTTGATGGATATGGCAGAGACATGGGATGGTATCCCGGATATGCAAGAAAGGCTTATTCCGAGCCTTAGAATTTTGAAGAGCACTCCGAGGGAGGAGTTAGTTGATAAAAGGGTGATCGCTGCAGGGGCAGCATATGATTTTCATCACTGGTTTTGGGCAGTGACAATAAGAGAAGAAGTATTGGAGAAGGCGAGAATCGATGGGCTTGGAATTGAAGAACAGGTCAGGAAAATCCAGGAGAAGATGTGCATGATAACTACAGATGTGTTCGACCGTGAAGTCATCCGGGAGAACGACATGCAGTTAGAGAGACTGAAGCAAAAAGTTCAAGAAACTTTCTTCTCGACCACTGGACCGTTTTCGAAGCAGGACTTCACGAGAGTGGCAAGACTCTCATCCATTCGAAAGGAATTTGAGAAGCAGGAGGCAGATTGGGAAAGTACCTTTGCCAGATGCGCCGAGAAGTTGGACGGACTAGAATTCCGGATCAGCATGTTACCTCCTGTCACGATGGACGAAGTCATTGCCGTAGTGTCCAGATTCGCCAAGCACAATGCCACTCAAATGGATAAGGACGCCTCTCCTTGATTATAGCTGGAACTGCCACTTTTCTGATAGTTTTCTGATGGTTAACTCTTGTTGTTTTGGGAAACCCTAATTAGGGTTTGGTTGTAACAATCTGGGCCGTTAATCTTGTTTAAATCTCGGCCGTCTATTTCATTTTTGGAGCTCTATATAAACTAGTGCTCTCTCATTTTCATTTTGTGTGGAGACTTGTTATGTATATTGTCGCATTGAGACTATTTTGAATGATAAAAGCTCTTGAGCATGATTTGCCTTGAATCACTTCTTATTGTTGAATAGTAAGCGAGGTTACATATTATCTTCCGCCATAGATTAGAATTAAAGTTAGATTAAATAGAATTTGCTTTGAAAAGTTGTTAATTGAATGAAAGATTGATCGTATCGACTCATTGGTGAAGTGTAGCTCATACTTTCTTCGGATGAATGATTTTCATCCGATGCGTAAAGTTAGCCTGAGCTCCTAAGTGTGGAAGCCTAACTTCAACCTTATCCGAGGTTTGAATATCATTCTCACAACCCCTTTGAAGATTGCACCCATTTTTGCGTATGTTGTCCAACAGGAGGCGAAACAAAATGTGGTTTATTTCGCTTCACCAAGTCCTTACTGTCTCTTGATTTCTTAGGCTTAGATTAGACTCTTTAAACCCTATTCTTTTTGCCATTTTTTAAGATCCATTGAAATTCCCAACTAAGAGCCATCAATGATACATCTCCTAAGTCCTGAACTTGCAAAGATATTCTTACGTAAGTCCCCTTGTTCATTACCAGCAAATCACAACGACCACTGAACTTATCCACACGTCGAGACCCGACTAAAGAAACCTTGGAATCGCCATATGATCTTCTTTGCAATCTTAGCATACGCGGTGGTTTTTCAAGAGAGGATAAAGTGTCTTTGGACATTTTTATTCTGAATGTTTGGTGGATGATAAAACACACATCAACAGGTGGTCATCTTGTTTCAGCATTCAATTATAATTTTTTCACATGCTTGAAAAATGCTTTAAAGAGTTCTTGCTTCTCAGCTGTTATTATGTCCCTTATTTTTTGTCATGGAGTCAATGCTGTCATATCTCACCCTAACATGGTTGATCCATATTAGTGAATCTAATCATACACATGATGGGCTTAGTGAAACTCAATGCATATTCCTTACTTGCCCATCAATCATTGTCTAAGACTAATGCTTTGACCTTTTGGGCCTCTTGTATTAGATTGCCTCTATACCTTGTAAAGGTTGTTGATGAACATGACACTCAACGTCTTTGGCACCTTCACAAGCTGTTTCAGAACAATTGTGCGTGAAGTGAATCAAGTCTCAACAACCTAATATGGTATTTAAAAGTTATAATTGAAAAGGTCCAATTTAAAAATGTAAAACATCATCCACTTCTTTAAAATTTATGAAACAAAGTCGATGCAAAAAATAAAATAACAAATGTAAATTAAAATATTTATTATGAAGTAAATAAAAAATTAAAATATTGAAGTTTCATAATAGCTCCAGCTTCAAGGACTTAGATATGGCTTGTGACATATGATGATTAGTCACAAACATTTGAATCTCATCAACTTTAGTGTAGAGTTTTTTCAGCCACTATATCTATGTGCCAAGCTTTTCATTCATCAAGTAGAGTGAGTGGATGGCACATGGTGTTAAAATATGTGTTTGCATTTTGCCTCAACCAACAACCTTGTAGGTCTACAATTTAGCTATGTTCCACGGCCTTTTGGGGACGGGGACGGGGGGACGAGTGGGGACGCGTTTCCGGGACGTTTCCTAGGGGCAAATTTTTAGGGGACGATAGGGGATGGCGATATACAAATTACATATATATATATGATTTTTTCAAAAATTATTAATATATTATAGACAGAGAGGGAAAGAGAGAGATATATGTCAATAAATTAATAATTGATAACAACAATATCAATATATAAATAAATCGCGAGAGTAGTAGCATAACAACATATGAACATGATAAATCATAAATGTCATTAAACTTTAAACTTTAAAGCATTATAAAATTTATCACAGCAATATCAAACATAAATAAAACCATGGTCTATCAATATCCAAATGTTTCAAACATGCATCCAAAAGTCTCAAAGTTCAAACATGAAAATCAAAATACTAAATACATTGTCCAACAGTCTATTTAAAAGCAATATAAAATGTTTAAAAACCAACGATTTAATGTTATTTTCTGTTCTGGGCAGTTCATATACGCGGGGACGGCTAGCCGTCCCCGGGGACAGCGAGGGACGTTCCCAACGTCCCCCGTCGTCCCCGGGGACGGCGGACCGTTCCCAGAGAAGAGGAGACGTCGCCCCCCGTTTCCTGCGAATTTTCTTCATTCGGGGACGGCAGGGGATTGTCCCCGATGCGTCCCCCTGTCCCCGGGACGGGTGGGGATGGGTACAGGGGGTTTTGGGGCAGGGGACGCGTCCCCGTGTAACATAGCAATTTAGTGTTGTTTGTTATGACTTGGACAGCATTTTGATGCCCCACAATCTCAATGGACTCTATAAGGATGTTGATTATGAAGTCTACATCCTTCACTTACTCATCACAACCAATTACCCCAAAACAAATTGCTCCTTTAGGGAATAATGTAATCCTTTCATCCATCATAATCAATAGACACCCTCATTTAGACCCATTAATCCCAAATGGACTATAATGAAATATGTACAAACTTTCTTTCCTTGGCCAATAAGGTTGTGTATACCTTTTTGTAATGCCCAATTTTGACATTGGTCATTAATGCATGAAAGCACAACTAACTCTTTTTTTTCACGCAACAACAATGATGTTGCAATGCACACACACTTAAACTAGTACTGTCCTTGACACAACACCGCCACCATGAACACTCAAGCACATGTAGAAGAGGTGTAGGTGACACAAACACAAGGAGAGACAATGCATTTTGTTGAGTAAGTTGCTTATATGCTTATGACTCTTGCCTTGTGGATATGTCGGTAAGATGCTTACCACTCTTGCCTTGTGGATATGATGCAGTTTCTTTCCCTGTGTTTGTGTCACTTGTATGTCTCTTCCATGCATGCTTGGGTCGTTGTAAACTTTTTCATAGCTAGGACCTATATGCTTTGTAGGTGCCTTATATCTCCCCCTCACCATCTCTTTTCAACATAGCAATCTTACAAGGTTGAAAGGCAGCCCATTGGCAAGAATACAATGCACAATTTACTCATCAGCATTGTCCCTTGCCTCACTTTTAAAATATGCCCTTTCTAATGGGCCCACATCCTTGGTTCTTTTGTAGGAAAGAGAGGGGCTGTCATCTTTGTCTAAAGACAATGTTGCAAGAAATGGATGTGGTAGCCACTATCGGAGTACTCAAGGTTGACCTTGTAGGTGTCTTGTGGGATACTTTATTGACCAAAGGATGAGACTTTAATTTAGATTTTCCAACCACTCTCCTTTCTCTTTCTTTTTTTAAATAAGCAAGGATTTCTTCCTTTGGTAACTTATTTTTGGTTGGTCCACTGCAAGCTTTGATTTCTTGGATGACAATTACACAAAGGAATATTTGTACTTGTTTTGGCATTCGTTGCATTGCCAAAGATAACCCTTTCCTCAAGCAAATTACTCAATCATAGTTATGTGTTGTCAAAGAAATGAAAATTGATTGAATTTGGAAGCCCTAGCAAATCCTTGGCCCACAGAGTAGAACTACCAATTATTCTAGAGTATATGTATCTATATGATTTAAATAAATATATATCAAGAAAAAAGTTTGAATGGCTTGGGATTTGGGAAAGAAATATATAATGAGTTACAGCTATAAATAATGAGCCCTTCTTCCAATGGGTGAAAAATGAAAAATGTTTATTGTCAACTATGGTTACTTAAGTTCATAGGAAGTTTGGTGATGAGCATATTCATTTTCTTAGCGAATTTGGACAATAAGATAATGAACAATCACCGTCCTAAAGCACTTGTGTAGGTTTGGAATTTTGCATTGCATGCTGATAGTTTCCAGAGTATGGAGATGCAAGGAAGATTGCCTATAGCATTGTCAAATATTTTCTAGATGAACTGCATAGAATATATAGCGGCTTTTGTTTGACATTTCAAGTGAGCTAACTCACTCATCTTCAAGGAAGCAAACTTTTGTGAGGAATCATAGGCCCGATGAAGACTATAAATTTATTCTTTAAGGGTTGAAATGGTGAAAAGTTAATGTTTTTCTTTCAAATTAAGGTTGGTTTGATGGTTATTTAAGGTTAGTATAATTGTAAAACGCAATAATTAATAAAGTAGTTATAAACTTATAAGATTAAGCGTTAAGGTGAATTTCAAGTAGATTAATTTAAAAGGTTACTAATTCTGTTTTTAAAAAAGTTGTTTATTAATGTATTATACAAGGTTTTAAATTTTAGTATAATTAACTATACCGGGAGAATGGGAGAGTAAGAGGTAACATGAATATTTTATAGAAGTAAAGATGGTGGGGGCTTTACAAGATTATTATTAATTATTGATAAGGAGTTACCAAATTTTGCTAAGGGTAAGATGCAATGGCGGAGGATATACACAGTAAATAATGAAGATGTGACAAATCATTTTGAGGGAACTGATTCAGCAAAACGTGATCAGAGGGTACAGAATTGTCTAACTGACCATTTTTCTGTCTTGAATGTTTGGAACTACAAGAATTGAGTAAAAGGGAGAGAACTAGGATTGGTGACCTTCTGAATCTTTAACAAACAATTCATTTTTTTAGTTCAAAGCATTTGAACTAGAATATAAAAGCAATTACATGTCAATCAGATTTGATGACCTTCACCAAATTTGTATTTTCTTGCTGACAAACACTTGCAATGACTGCCAGCAGTAGCATTGCTTCTAAATCCCAAAGGCATAATAAAAAAAATCCAAATAAAATTAAACATCAACTGCAAATGAATAGAAACACCTTTCCTTGTCTTTCTCTATCTCAGCTTTCTGGCAGAAACGTTGTTTGCATGTTTAAGCCTTGATCATAAAGTCACTCTTGTTTTGCATATTCTTGTGCTTCCCAAAGAAGAGACCCTGCTGACGTGATACTTGTTGTGACCTTTTCACACATCGCCCCATTCAAAATGGGGACCCCCCTAATTTTTGCTCCATTATGGTCTTTTGGCTTGGGTTTCTCTCTCTCTCTCTCTCTCTCTCTCTCTCTCTCTCTCTTTCTCTGTCTCTTTTCTGATGTCTGCCTTTCGAGGATTGTGCCCGTCACTGAGCTTAAGCGTAAAATTGACCAAGTCTGAAAATTAGGGTTTCATCTTTCCTGGTCAGTCCGAGGTCGAATGAAGTGAACAAATTGAAAACAGAGCTTAACATTGTTGAAAGTATGCTTCCAGCAGGCTCTCAGCAAATTTTCATCAAATTTCGAGTACTTACTATTTTTAGTAAGTGTGCAATTACAGACAATCTGTCAGCATTTTCGAGATTTCGACAATTACACCGCATTCAGAACACATCAGGCTGCTCGTGCGCAAAATTTGAACTAAAACAGACAACTTTCTATTTTTAGCAGTCCATCTTCCGGGACAAATTTCAAGGCTTAAATGCAGAGTTTTTCTTTGCATGTCTGAGGATTCCTTCTGGGTTTTTCGAGACCTTCGCGATGGTATAACATGCAAAGTGAGACGACAACTTTCAGAGTTCAGCCTTCGGAGGCTATTTTTAGGGTTTGCATGTCAGGGTTTTCTTTGCATATTGGCATATTCCTTCTGGGTTTTTCGAGAGCTTCGCAGTGATGTGACATGCAAATGGAGATGGTTACTCAGTAAGGAACTTACTATTTTTAGCAGGTACATCCCGGCAGCCGCCTCCCAGCACTTCAGAATCACGAGCTGATCGCAATGCAACAGAAACGAGGACAAACAGAGATCATTTGATATGCATGCGAGCAAATTAGGGTTTCCACGGACCCTAAAAGAGGGGCAAAAAGGAATTTTCGAAAATCGGTGTAAACCACCGCGATCAGATCCTTCAAGCTATCTGTTGGTAAAATTTCAAGTCAAACGAGCACTTACTATTTATAGTAAGTTTGGAAACAAAGCTAAAATAGCAAGTCGTGCATGTGCCGATGTCGGAAGGTCACGCGAGGAGCACGTCATTCAAATTTCAAATCAATCGGAGCAGTGGAGCTATCAGAAGCAAGCAGTTGCTATTTATAGCAAATCACCTTCAGAAATGGGCTAAAAATAGCAGGCCGACTAAAAATAGCAGTGTCAACAGGGTAACAAGGTCGTGAGGATGCAGTGTTTGAAATTTCAAATTGTTCTAAGCTTCAGAGATGCAAAAATCAGAGGGCTTACTATAAATAGCAGGGCATGGATAAACTGGCGAAAACGAGGGAAAAGTGACTAAGTCTGGAGCTTCATCCTGCAGCCATGGCAAAATGCGCCCAAGTTGATGAAGATGTGATAAAAATTTCTAAGTATGAAAGCTCGTCCTCCTCCTACCCCAAAATGCGCCCATGAAGCATAAAGTCAAAGAAAGTCAACATTTCTCATCCTCCTGCCTAGCTCAAATGCGCCCAAGGGAAGCTGGTGAAAGTGGAAAAATATTCTAAGGCAAAATTTCGTCCTCCTCACCCCTCCAAATGTGCCCATCCTGCAAGCTGAGTAAAATGCGCCCATGAAGCACAAAGTCAAAGAGGTCAATGCTTTTCATCCTGCTGCTAGGCCAAAATGTGCCCACCTTGAGAGAGTTAATAGCAAAAAATTTTCCAAGTGTAGAACTCGTTCTCCACCACCCTCAAAATGCGCCCATCCTGCACATAGGTGGAAATGCGCCCAAAAGGAGAAGAAGTCAAATGAGTAAAAAATTTTCATCCTCCTCCCATGGCAAAATGCGCCCAAAAGCATGCATGTGAAGACAAAATGAGGAAGGTGAAAGGTCACAAGAGGACGTGGTTATGAGTTTCATCCACCACATAGGCTAAAATGCGCCCAAGTTCAAAAGGGGTCAACAAGTCAACAATTTTTATCCTTCATGCATGCCTAAATGCGCCCAAATGAGGTCAAGTAAGGACAAAAAATGAGAAGTTGAAGAGTCATCCTCCATGCATAGCAAAATGCGCCCAAGTTGAAGGTGGTAAAAGTGAAGGTAAGGTGGTAAACAAGGTGAAAGGTGTTAAAAAAATACTCCAAGGCGTGGTCAAAGCAAGGTAAATGCTAGGCGTGGTTGTTATCCCTCCTCAAGTACTATATGCGCCCAAGGTAGTAAGTGTTATAAGGTGTTAGAAAATATTGCTAAGGCGTGTAAGGTGAATCAAAATGCTAGGCGTGGTTTTAATTTTCTTCAAGTATGCTATGCGCCTAGAGTGGTGAAATGGAATGTAAGATGATGTGATAATTTTTTCCTAAAGCGTTGGAACTTCAAGTGAAAATGTTTTCCAAGTGAAATAAAATGCAAGGTGGTGAGAACAAAATTGCTAGGCGAATTTTTCCTAAGGCATTGAAGGTGATGGAAGTTAAATATGATGTGCTTGCAAGAACTTCTTCTAAGTGAAATAAATTTTTCTCACAGGCAAAGATGAGCAAGATTGAATAAAAATTTCCAAGGCAAAATAATTCTTCTAAGGCAAAATTTTCAAGATGATTTAAAATTTTTCTAAGGCAAAGTATTTTCTTCCTTAGAAAATACACCTAGAACTCAAGGTGGTGAATTCTTCTTCTTGAAGCACGAACAATTTTCCAGTGATGGAGTCAGAACGATGATAATGCAGGATGATTTAAAATTTCTCAAGTCTGAGCAACACAGGATGATCACAGATGTGAAGAACGGATTCAAACTGGTGGAATAATATTTTTCTAAGGTTTAAAAATTTAAAAAATTAAATGAACCCGTTCGTTGTGCACCCATGGATTCATCGCGTTTCAAAGAAAATTTTCTTCTGGGTACTGAACATTTGTGATGATAGATGGATTTCCATGTCTTCCACACTTCGCCAACGCTTTTTCAGTGAAGAATTCAATCAGTGCTCAAATTGTGAAATTTTCCTAAGGGATAATTTAAAATTTTCTGAGGAAAATTTGAATAAAATGTGTTTTTGAAAGGAAAATGCTTCAACGATGAATTTAAAATGAATTGCCTAGATGATTTTGATTGAGTTCCTCACAGATGAATTTTCTAGAGCGTCATAGATGATTCAAATTTAAAATTTGCAAGACAGAGCTTCGGCTGGGGAATTAAATTGATTTAAAGATGAATTAAAATTAGAATTTTTCAAAAGTAAATTAAAAGATGCCAGTCAAAGTTGAGCTTCTAGAAGAACAAGATTCCTGACGTCGAGAGACAAGTGTCAGAAATACCAGAGAGGGAAAATTCGAATTCTTGAAGTGGAGTAGTGGAAATTTAATGTACTGGCTATAATTGGCTCCTTCTAGAATTCGATTTTTGGCTATAAAATTGAGAAGTTTCTCACTTATTTTCACAGTTGAAGAATTCGATTTGCTCTAAGTGAAGTGTTGCTGAGTGAGAGGCGTTGGAAGTGGCTGCAAGTGTTGAAAAGTTCGAATATTGCTGAAGCTTGAGGAAGATTATATTGCTGAAGCTAAGAAAGACGCCTTGAAGCAAGAAATTTCAAAGAGTTTAAAAGTGCGAGCTTGCTGATTGAAGAAGTACGAATTTACAATTGCTGATTGAAGTTGCTGATTGCTAGTGTGAAGTGGGCGATTTTATTAAAGCTTGAAGTTGCTAAGTTGCTGAAGTTAAAGTTTACTTAGAAATCTTTTCTAAGTATTGAAGTTCAAAATCTGTTGAAGAGAAGCTGAGGTTTGCGAATAAGAAATGTTATTGCAGCTTCTCAAGTTCTTGAAGTCGACTGCAGCTCCTACACAATGTCTTATTTATTTTATAAATTAATTTGCTGATGAATTTCTATTGTTTTGCAGATGGCTGAGGCAAGGGCGACTGGCAAGGACAACAATGGTGCATCCAGGCAAGCGGTTATAAAGAAGCTGAGCAAGACATTTATGCCAGAGTCAAAATTCATTTCGAAGTTGGGCAAGCTGACATATACCAACTTGGGTTCCATCAACCTTGAAACTTTCAAGAACAGAATGCTGGGGATTGGAAGTCATCGACCTTTGAACACTTCGCACAATATTGTTCGAAGCGGATTATATGCAGCTGCTGGTTTCCCACCAGCCATTCAATGTTCGGAGCTGATGATGGAGTGCACCAATTGCTATGAGAAGGATCACAGGTCAATCATGTCACGAGATGGACAAGTGCTCGCTAATCTCACTCCTTCGGCCATTGGTGAAGCTTTCGGGATTCCGGTGCACAGGAATATGGTTTACAAGTCCAGAGAACGAGCTGAGTGAATGTACGCTTCTGCATTCGAGAGATGCATGGAGACAATCAATACTCATTGGATGAGCAATCCCAAGCCCTCCCGTACGAAGTTGCCAAAACAAATTATTGCAGATGACTTGAAGCAGGAGTACTGTTACCTCATTATGATGTTGAGCAGAGTTGGAGGTTGTCCACAGTCATTTATTTTTGAGCCATGGATGTTTTATTACATCAACCTCGTGCTGGAAGGAAAAGATTACGTCAACTGGGCTGTGATGATCAGTGACAATTTGCACGAGCAGCTCCTGAGCCTGAGAAGAACGAAGACGTTCTATATGAGCCCTTACATCATCTACATGTTGGCTCGTATGACGAAGTACAGAGGAATTTCATACAAGGAACCTGTTGGTTGTGGCTCTCACCAATTCAAAATCCATGAGGCTTGTCCGCAACTACACTTGGCTAGTACCACTCATTACAAGCGTGTCAATGACGCCTTCACCATGCCTATCACGAGATTGCTTCAAGAGCGGATGCATCACAGAATCTCTAGAGAGGCCCAGGAATTGATTGAAAGGTATGGGTGTTGGTTTATACAGTTTCCAAAGTTTTCTTACATTAGGCTGCAAGGTTTTTCATCATGCCCATATAGGCTGCCTAAGTACCCAACCGATAGAATTTTAATGCTAGAGATATCTAGGCAATTGGTTGCCTACGATAAAATTCAAAAGAAGAAGAAGGGAGGTGTTGACTTCCCAATTGTCATGGGCAATTCAGACAAGGTTTGTCCTTCATTACAGGCAGCCAGAGAAGCCGAGACTGAGCTTCAATTTTATCACTTTTCCTATCACACTATCCGACAGCACTATGATCCGCATAATAACATCAAATGGGTACTGTCAGAGGAGTTTAAACACAAGGCAAACATTGAGGATTATTGGGCTGATGTATCAGACGAGATTGAAGTCAGGAAAAGAATGTTCTCTCGGTTGCCAATTACTCTAATCAGGGATTGTGAAGTTGTTCCGGTTCCAGACCAGGTGAATGAGGACATGGACGTTGTCCATCCAGATTATGCAGCGGTAAGAGATACTCCACTTCCGCTCCCAGATTGGTCAGAACCAGAGGTGGCTGACTTGGACACACTTTCTATTTCGGTCTTGACATTCACTAGAGCATGGGTTGACAGGCGGGTGAGCAGACTGAAGAGTAGGTCAATTGCTTTGACTTACAATTTGATGGGAGATCACAGGACACCCACCACCGGCAGGAAGAAACAAATCACACGAGGTCCGGAGTCTCGAAGGAAGGAGCCAGTTCGACAGGAGTCCGTTCAGCCGGAACCTCCAAGAGTTGTAGTTGAATCGCCCACACCATTGGAGACACGCTCTCCGAGTATACAGGAGGTCTCTTTATTTGTTGATCGAGGAATGCATTGAATCGGGTGCAGGTGGTACAGGAAAATAATCAGCCACCACGGAGGGAGTCGGTTGGCCAGAGTGTCAACGCACCTAGTAGGGTTGATCAGCAAGAGGATGAGGGGACTACTACTGACCCTTAGTTTCAGTAGGAGTTAGAGGCGGCTTTGGAGGATGATGATGATATAGTTTCAGGAGACACTCAGCCACTTGAGGACGATGAGCCTCGCCAGAATGATATAGAAGTTGAACAGGTTCGAGAAGTAGAGGCACAGGAGCAGCAGTCCTTTGATATACAGTATATAGTACCTGAGTGGCTTAGAGATAGGATGAGGAGAAGCCCCAGCGAGGAGATTGATTCAGCAGTTGAAATGGAAGAGTTCTTGAACAGGATCAGTGCACCTCCACAGAAGAAGAGAGCACGAAAGTTTTCGAAGATATCAACTGATGAGGATGGTTCCCGTACCCTTCACATGGCCGTGCCACAGGTTGATTGTGACCGAGATGAAGCAATGCCAGAGAATTATGTGGTCACAACTTTGGAGTTAGGACGCCCCACCGGTGCACATATTGTAGAAGAATGTGATAACTCCTACCTCGCCCTCAAGGACAGGTTATTCAAGAAGGAAGGAAAGTATAAGAAGTTGAAAAGAGAGCATAAGGCTCTAATTGGATATGTACAGCAGTTGTCTCGTTCTCGTGGGCAGGAGATTCCACTGATAGAGCCTCCAACAGAGATACCTAGAGAGTCAATCAGTGGCTTGTTGGAGTTAGGAAAGATGGCACAAGAGGCAGACAAGTGGGTCACGGGAGTTCGTGCTGAGACAAAAAAGTTTATGGAGGACCTTGCTTTTGCTTTTCAGCAGGCTTCCAGTATTTTGGCACGGATGGAGGCAGTTGATCAGGCTTGGGGAGATGCTTCTATTTATCAGAGCAAGGTAATTCAGCGTCTTGAGGCATTGAGGCATGTTCCGTTGCGATTGCTGATTGATGGAGGGGTTATTTAGGAGAATGACAGGTATGACTTTTCTAGATGGTATTCTTCAGCTATCACGAGACGTGGTTTCTTCGACGCAGCACAGGCAGATTCAACCAGGGTACGTAAGGCTATGGCCAATATCATTGATGGAGTTCAGAATACTTTTGAGGCCATATTTGCTAGGCGGTTGTATCCAGATGAGGTAAGTGTTGATAATTTGAGGGGTATGTTGGTGCCTTTCTTTTCTGAGGTGAAGACCTTCGTACAAGATGATTTCGAGAATACTTCTACTTTCTCCACCTTGATCCAGACCACGCAGGATTCCTTAGTTGCTTGGAGAAAATCTTGTACAAGGCATGAACATTCAGTCACGATGTTAGAGTTCCAGCTTGATTGCATTCCACCCATTTCAGTTTAGGAGGTTGAGGTTGTACTTGGCAGATTCATTGAGTTTGCAGCCAGAGAGAAGGAGAAAGGGAACGCACTACTGGACGAGGATCTTCTAGAAAACTGATTATGGGCATTAATTGCCTTTTCTATTTTGGGAGTGAGTGGGAATCTTTGATTCATTTAATGTACCACTCCCCATTCTGGCAGTTTTTAGGGTTAGGGCTGAGGTGGCTTAATCTTAGCCATTCTATTGATTGTAACCCTAGCCGTCTTTTGGACCAGGCTATCTATAAAAGGGGGAGTCCCCCTCATTTGTAATGCAGTAGATATTGGACATTAGCATTAGAGCTAGAGATTGGAGACTAGAGAGTAGAGCATAGTAGACATTTTGCTTAGCATAGTGTGGAGAAGAAAGAAAGTTTTCCCTTTGAAAACTTTTGTGGAGATTGTTGTGTAACACTTTCATGATAATAGATCTTTTCATTGAGGGTGGAATTCGTCTTTGTCATGAATAGCTAGCAAGGTCTCTTCTTCCTTTCGGATCCAAGTAGCTTAATTTTCATTTCATGCAAGTAGTTTACTTTGATGTGTGGCATTTTATTGAGGTAGCTTCATTTCATTCCATACCACTAGCGGCTTGTTGATGATAAGTTTGCCTTGCGTGGTCGACTGGAAATTATCTTGAGTTTAACTTCGATTGTGATTTGTATACTTGTATGCGTCGTTTTGATGGTATAAGTGTGCTAATTATAATCTGAATATCTTTTGCTATCCCTTTGAAGATTGCACTAATTTTGCTGAAGTTGTCCGACGTGAGGCTAAGTGAAATTCGGTTGAAGTCTGCCGAAATTGAGCCCCACATATCCTGCATTTAGAATAGAATATAAGTTTCTTAGGCCTTACACTCATTTACTTTCGGCACATTTCTGGTTAGCTTTAGGAAAACGAACTTATTGCCAAATCATACACGCAAAATCCCCTTCAAATCATCCATCTATTGTTAGCTGCAAGAATCTTGAACAATTGTGTAAGTCCCCTCGTAAGAACACAGCAATTCACATCAACCAACTGAGGGTATTCTAAGTATTCGGAACCTTGGAGTTGAACGTGTGATCTATCTCGCAATCTTAGCACACAGAATACTTTGATCAAGAGAGAACGGAGTAGCCTTCGGACAACTTTGTTCTTCGGCTGATTGGTGAGGTCACAAAAATCACATCAACAATACTAATCTTGTCATTCCAAGAAGCCAACAATGTGATTGCATCAGCCACTGCTTTGTTTCTCCTCTTGTAACTGACATATATTTGCTGAAAGCTTTGCATTACATTGAACATGCTTTCAATGATAGAAGCAACTCTTCAGGGATAATCACAGGTGTCCTGCTGAGTTTAACAAGAAATGCATTTATTTTGGATTAATACGGTTGATTTAATCAACATATAAAGGTGGCTGAGCAATCAAGCAGATTATTTCATTGCCATTGGGTATCCAGTTTAATTTTAATTACCATATTGATGTATCATTTGTTTAAATACATTCATGAATCTAGCTCATGCACAAATATGACTACATATTTTGTATTTAAAGAAAAAAAAATTGTTGATAATTTCATGTAATTGGAAAAAAGGGGAAGAAATTTGTATGGTTCATGAATGGCACATGTAGTTTCCTAGAAGTATTTAATAAGTCAAACCTTTGTCATGGATACAAAATTGTCTGTTCAAGAAATGCAAAATTATCGTATTACAATCCTCAATTATTTGAAAATATGCTACAATGGATGGCATAATGGTTGGTCAACAAATTAAATTCACACATTTTAATTAATTAAACTTTTTGTGATGAAATACCTTTTTTTTTGTTTCTCACAGGAAAAAATTTCTTGACAAGGGTGATATATACAACTTTGGTCTCATCCTACTAGAGACCATTATTGGGAGGCCACCTATTCTGCCAAATCAAGAAACGGACAAAATTCAAGAGCTGGTAGGTATTAACATCCTTGGAAATTCCAACATTCTGAATTCGCATTTAGAGCATGGAATGATCTGTTAATACCCATAAAAAAAATTCTATAAGACTTTATGGAACATATATTCAGATTTCGACTGTTGAATAAAAAACAAACATTTTATCTATCTTAGCTGTAAGCCTGTAAATATTGATGCTTAAGATATTTTCTTTATTTGTACATTTTATCTATCTTAGCTGTAAGCCTGTAAATATTGATGCTTAAGATATTTTCTTTATTTGTACATTTTTCTTAGTTCTCCCCATGGTTTAAATGCTTTTTTTTTAAAATTTTGGATGTTTTCAACCAAAATTGCAAATCTCTTTTGTACAAAGTCCAGGATTCTTCTTTAAGAATGCACTATACTTATTTGCAGGTGAACATAATGAGTGACTGGGAAACTAGAAGCCAGATTGTTGATCCTATTATTTTAAGAACAAGCATTGATGAATCACTTGCAACAGTCATAGAAATCACTGGTAAATGTCTTTCAAAGGATCCAGTATCTCGTCCGTCAATGGAGGATGTGCTCTGGAACTTGCAGTATGCAGCCCAAGTGCAAGATACGTCAGTTGGTGACTTAGAAAGTGGTGAAGATTCACCTGTCAATTTTCCTATTGGTTTACAATCTGGTCATTCTTAGAGATTGGCACATCTGGGACCATGGGGGAGAAACTTTTTGGGAGAGCAGACTGACAAGCTGCTTAAAAGCTCAGTACTTGTTTGTTTCAGAAGGTTTGGCACGGGAAAATGTTTTCAACGTCTAAGAAGATATGGACACTCTCAGGAATGAGAAGCAAATGTATTGTATGTCAAAATAATCAGGCTGGAGATGCTGTGGTGGAAATCCTGAGTGTATTAGAGAAGGAAATATGGTGCATACTCTAAATATGTAAGTGAAACAGATGCAACAGAAAGGAATTCACTGTAGATGATTTATTTTTTGTAAGAGCAGTGTAGCCCAAGTGAAAACGACAGGTGGAAATGATTCTATTTATTACACGGCCATATATATCTCTTCATTCATCGTTTTTGTAAAAAGTATAGAATTCTTCCCTACAAAATCGAAACTAAATGGTATTTTGTTTAGAGCAGTTTTCAAGAGCATTCACATGTATTTGCTGCGAGGATACAGATAAAATGCTTCAGCTTGAAGTGCACTATTTTCCAGCTTGACCAAATTGTCAAGATAAAATTATTTTTCAAAAAATTTAACCCCTGATGTCTGGAATGTTATATTTATTTATTTTTTCCCAAGGATGAACACTATGTTCTGTAAATACTGTTCATATATATATAAGCTGATTAGCTGGAATTTACTTCTAGTTGCATTTTTAAAAAGAGAATACACTGTTCAGTTTCACACGACTTGTTTGCATGAATCAGTTTGTTTTACGTTTACTTGGCACCAATAGTTCCAACAATTAATTTAATATACCTAATCCTCTAAAGAAAGGGTACTTACATGACTTGAAGCAATATATATTGAGGTAGTAGAATGCTCCATACGTTGAACATGCCTGATACAGTATAGAAGAGATTTTTCAAATAATGGAATGGGTATGTTAATGATTTGGATTAAAAAAAGATTTTGGTTATAATGTGAAATTTGTTTCGGGTCTCTCCATCTTGTTTGGATAGGTTATTTGATTTGGGTGCAAAATCAGATAGCTAGTGTAGATACCAGGAAAAAAATTTGTACCTGATGCATTCTTGTGACATCTATTCATCATGGTGGACATTCGTCTTGCAGTCTGATCAACATTTTCCATTGGCAGACAGTTCTTACTGATGTTTCTTCATTGGTTGGAAATATCTCTGCATGAGTTTATCTGTAATGCACAAACTCATCTACACTAAAACATGTACTCTATAAGTCTACTAACTTCTCCATGGCAAGGGTAAGTGTCTCTTCTTTTGCGTGGGGCTTAGTTTACATCTCCTGATTTTGTCAATCAAATTCTAAGCCTCGCTTAAGCAAATGCTTATTCTTGCCTCAGACCATAAACTCTTTTTATTGTCCATGACTAATGCCAACGGAACACCAAAATTACTTTGATAACCATTGATATGTTTCCTAGGAGCAATATGGGGGATAAGAAATTACTTGCATAATTGATATATTATGGTTGGCTGAAGCTAACAGACGTTTCCAATTGAAATGCAACAACTGCAGTCGTAGACTTATAAGGAATTGAGGGCACAGCTCTACCAAATTAGGAGAAAACTAAAATAGGGTGCACAATGACAACAAAAACGCAAGAAATATGAATTGTGTTGTATGTAATGTGTATTGAGGGAAAATTAATATGACAAGGGTGTGGGAAGATAATTAGCATGAATGGATGTAATAAAATTCATGTAATACAACACAGGGGACTGGGTTGTAAAAACAGTCATGTTCCCCGAGGTATATAGAATCCCTAAACATGGCTGCAAGCTAAGCTTTTGAATGCCCACTGGCAGAATTGCAACACTCTTACCTCTGTTATTTTGCTTTGCATTACATAATTATAGTAGAAAAATAGTTGCATAGGAAGAGATTTATAGTAGAAAAATAGTTTTCAGAAGAATATAAAAGTCGTTGAACAAGGATCTCTTTTGACAGTGACAATGCTAATATGGCATGCCATGCACATATATTTCGATGCCAACTAAAATCTGTGGTTAGTGAGAAGCTTCGATTGTAAATGTTCCATCATCTCTAATATAATCATGGGAGGGATGTGAGAATGTAGGCTTTTTGTTCTTGTAATAGCCTCTTCAACAACATGTCTTATTTTTAGATTCTATCGTTCCTTTTTCAAAGTAACAACATTAAATGCAAGAACTGTTTGGATCAAATTATTTAGTCTAGTAGCCCACCTGTGTATATTTTTATCAAAGATCTAGATATTAATCTAATTGGGTGTTTAAAAAAATAAATCAAATTTAAATAAAACTCATCAAGCAGTACTTTCTTCAGAGGCGAAAGAGAAGAAAAAATTGGGTACTCCGTTAGCAGTACTTTTTCCAGAGGCGAAAGAGAAGAAAAAATTGGGTATCAAGCAGTATTCAATCCCAAATCCAAAACCAGATTTTGGTTTGGACTCAGCAAAGAGGGGAAGGAGATCATTAAAAAAACAAAGAAGCAAAGAGGGTGATGCCGAGGGGCAACTTCAATCACTGATATTATGAAAGTAAGGAAGGGGAGCTCCCTTCCTGAAGAGTCATGAAAATCTTTTCGTGGAATGTTAGGGGCCTCCATGCCCCTAACAAGAGGAGTTTGGTCAAAAGAAGGCTCCTTTTGACCAACTTAGAAGTAATCATGTTTCAGGAAACCGAACTTAGTTTGAAGGAAATGACCACCTTTGGAGAATGTTTGAAAGGACAATACAGTGGCTGTAAGGTGGAAGCAGTTCAATCAGAGGGTGCTTCAGGAGGTCTGGCTATTCTATGGAAACCTGCTATCTTGAGCTTTGAGAAGCTTGTAGAAGGAAAGAATTAGATTGCAGGCATAATAAAGAGCTTACTGACAAACCTATCATTTATCCTTATTAATGTTTATGGTCTAGTAGCCGCTGCTGCCAAAAAAGACTTTTAGACAAAGTTAGACACAGTATTATCCTTTTCTTCTCATCAAAACATAGTGATTGGGGGGGATTTTAATGCGATTCACAACAAAAAGGATAAAAGAGGCGGGTTAAATAGGCCAGGCAGATCACAAATGGATTTCAATGCTTGGGTGGAAAGGAATGGGCTTATGGAATTAGAATCAGGGGATAACATATTCACTTGGAACAACAAAAGACTCGGTTTCAACAATATAGTAGAGAAATTAGATAGGTTTTTTTGGGCAGGGGATCTCTCTTCCTTTCGTTTCACTTGGAATGTAAGGCTATGCCATGTTCAGGATCATATCACTTTCCAATAATGCTGCAGATTCTAGGGGAAAACAAACCTATCAAACCCCCATTCAGGTTTGAGTATATGTGTTCAAAGATCCCAATTTTTTGGTGCTTATAGATAAATGGTGGAAGGAGGGTGAATTCGTAGGTTCCAAACTTTTCTACTTCATCTCCAAATTGAAACTCATTAAGAGAAGACTGCTAGAATGGAATGCATATCATTTTAAAGATATCTTTTAGTCCAAGAAGACATTAGAAGATCAATTGAATGAGCTTAATGAAAAGGTGATCAAAGATGGGATGTCTCAAATTGAATTCTTAAGAGAAAAGGAACTCCTAGCATAATATGAGGATATAATGGCCAAAGAAGAAATCTCTTGGAAACAGAAATCAAGAGAGGCCTAGTTACAAGCTGGAGACAAGAACACAAATTTTTTTCATAATGTTACAAAACAAAGAAGATCTATCAATAGAATCGCCACGCTTGAAGTGGAAGGAAACAATACTATTGAAGACCCAATCTCTATCAAAGAGAATATAGTTAAGTATTATGGAAATCTGCTCAATAATGTAGAGGGCTCAAATCAAATAGAACAATCTAAATTGTTGTCTTTTATCCCAAAGCTTATCTCCGAAGACCAGAATAGAGCTTTGAATGAGAGTCTTAACATGGAGGAAGTTAAACAAGCTCTTTTGCAACTCCCCTCACAAAAAGCACTAGGCCTAGACGACTTCCCTATAGGTTTCCTTCAAAAATGCTGGGATATTATAGGGAATGATCTCATCGAAGCATTAGAGGCGTCTAGAAGATCAGGGAAAATCCTCAAAGAAATCAATAACACATTCATTGCCCTAATTTCAAAGAAGGAGACGACTGTCAAATTAGAGGACTTCAGACCAATTTCGCTCTGCAATACCATTTATAAGATCATTTCCAAAGTCATGGCTAATAGGCTTAAGCCTTTGCTAAATAACATTATTTCAGAGGAGCAGACTAGTTTTGTTCTAGGCAGATCGATTCTTGATGGCATAATCATTGCTCAAGAGGTGATTCATACCATACAAAATACCCAAGAATCGAGAATGTTGATTAAGTTAGATTTCTCAAAAGCTTATGGCAATGTAGATTGGAGGTTCTTATGCAAAATGTTGTAGGCATTGGTTTAGTAGACAATGGATAAATTGGATCTTTGAATGCATTTCAACTCCAAGATTTTCAATATCGGTCAATGGCAATTTGTTAGGCTACTTCAGCTCATCCAAAGGACTAAGACAAGGGGATCCATTGTCTCCCTTCCTTTACATCATTATGGCGGAAGCCCTGGGAAGAGCTATTAAGGAAAATCATAACATAAGTTGGATTGAAGGCATTAAAGTAACTAGAGGCATTACTTCCTCACATCAACAATTTGCTGACGATACACTACTGATGGGAGTAGCTAAAAGGAAAGAAGTGAGTCATTTTCAAGAGATCCTTTCCATTTATGAGAAAGCATCAGGTTAGGCAATTAATAAAAACAAGTTAGAAGTTTTATTTTTCTTAACGCCCCCTGCAAAAGAAATCCTGATTCTGAATATATTGAAATTTAGGAAAGGTTCTCTTCCTTTCCTCTATCTTCGCATTCCCTTAGATAAAGGACCGAGGAACTCTAAGCTATGGGATCCATTGGAATTTAAAATAGAGCGAAGTATGAACTCATGGAAAGGGAAATGGTTGTCATGGGCGGGTAGATTGGTTATGCTCCAAGTAGTGATATCAACATTACCTATTTATCTTCTATCATACTTAGCCTTGTCAGCAGGAATGAATGCCTTCTTAGTTCAGAAAATAAGAAACTTCTTTTGGCAGAGCACAGGGGAAAAAAAAAATTGCTCTTATAGCTTGGGATAGGATATGTAAGCCAAAATCTCTAGGAGGCATGGGCCTTAGAAGCCAAGACAAGCAAAATCAGGCCCTGGGAGCCAAACTTGTATGGAGGATGATAAAAGACCCACAATTGAGATGGGTTAAACTTATGCAAGCCAAGTATTTCAATGGATCAGTTTCAAGCAATATCATTAGAATCAACAATCCACCGAAAGGTTCAAGAATCTGGAATTTTATCTTCAAGTGTAAGGCATTAGTTGCTGATTACTTATCTTGGGATGTCCATGATGGTCAGTCTTGCCTTTTCTGGGAAGATTCTTGGGGAGGTTATCCAAGTTTAGACAACATTATATTATTAGAAAATACTAAGACCTTTCTTAAACAAAGTTGGGGAAACAAAGTAAGATTATGCTAACTTCCCTTATGGTGACCCAACCCTAGGCTAGGAATGGAAAAGCTTGGATGGCCTTCCTATTCCTCACAATGAGGCTCTTCAACTAAAGGAAGCTATTAAGAACAGTCAACTAGATTTTAGAAGAGGAAAAGATGTATTAATATGGGAAACCTCCAAACTTGGTTAGTATAATGCTAAAGAAGGATATAAATTATTAGCAAGTCAAGATGAGAATACGGATATGGGGATATCTTCTAAGCTTTTTTGGAGCAACAAAATTGTACCAAAAGCAAGAGTATTTTGCTGGTTAGCGACAAGAAAGAAAATCTTAACAACTGAAAGGTTTAGGAAAATGGGCTTTGAAGGCCCTTCAAGATGCACATTATGCAAAGTGCAGGAGGAAAACACTAATCATCTTCTTTTAACCTATCCTTTCTCAGTGAAATGTTGGAGATGGCTTTGCGCGGGGTTGGATTCCAACCCTCCCAAATGACATTATATCTCTATTTCAGGGTTGGCCAATTAGACCTAAGGATGGTCTTCTAAGTTGCCTTTGGGAAATCAACCCTTTAGTCTTGGTATGGGAAATTTGGAAAGAAAGAGACAAATTTTTTTTTGATAATAAAGCTCGTTTTGTAGAATCAATGCTTAATTTGGTAGAAAGCTCCATAGTGGAGAACATAAATAGTAAGTTGGCCTTGAATCTTAACTCTAAGGGGATTTTTACAGAATGGGATGGCAAAATGAGATTCAACTGGTCAGGTCTCAAATTTCCCCCTTTCTCAGGAAATTATGATGATTCCTCTATTAAGAGAAAATAGGTAGTTTGGTTTCCACCACAGGAAGGTTGGCTGAAATTAAATTTCGACGGGGCTTCCAAAGGAAATCCTAGCCCTTCGGGAGCAGGTTGCATAATCAGAGATCACAAGGGGTTCACCATTGGTAAGATAGCAGTTCCTATTCCAAAAGATACTAATAATATTGTAGAATTCAATGCATTATATCTCAGACTAATTGAATGTAAAAAGAGGAAAGTTATGAAACTTGAGATTGAAGGAGACTCAACCATAACGGTCAATGCAGTAAGATCAACGACTCCAAACTGGAGATTAAAAGCTCTTTTGGACAGAATAATGACAATCTTAGCTTATTTTGAGTGCTTCACCATCAACCATATCTATAGGGAGGCAAACAAGGAGGCTGATGAGTTATCTAAGTTAGCAGTGGAAGGCTTCGAAGAAAATTGGTGGTTAGAAAATGATGGAAAATGCAGTTATTCTTAAATCCCCTTGAGATGCTCATCGCTTGAAGTCTGCTAGGCAGTAGGAAGAAGTAAATGGTTGAGGGTTTATGTTTTTGTTCTTTTACAAACTGTTTAATATCTTCTTGTTGAAGATAGATTTAGGGCTATATGGAAAGAATGTTTAGAAACTATTTTTAAGTGCAGCATTTGAAAGATTCATATAAACTGCATATTATATGATACCAGATGTATTAATCTTGATTTATAAATATTTTTTCCCTTTGCCTCTTATTTACCAAAAAAAAAACTTATCAAAGTGGAAGAAATTATTTAATGTATAAATTGTTAAATTTTAAATATTACTTCATAAAGTGCATTATCTAATTTAACATTAAAAGTGATTATTTTAGAGTAATTGACAGAGACATTTAAAGATTTTTACAAAACTTTTTTCTAATATCTATGTTTATTGATATTTGGTTTGAACTTCCTAAGTTTTTCGGTTCTTCTCTAAGAGACTTTTAGTGTTAGATTTCATTTTGTAACAAAATGCTTGGTCTGAAAAATTAAGGCTTCAAATTTTAGGCCAACCTTTGTGCTTTCTTTTAAAAGTTTACTATATAATTATTATTTTTGAGGCATTTATTATTGATGTGAATCGAGGCATTTATTATTGGTGTGAAGCATTTGAGTGAGTTGGTATATTTTTTCCTTTCATCCCACATTGATTCTTAATAGATTTTAAAAAGTTTATTATTTTTTTTAATTTGATGGTGTTAACATCTTTATCTTTTTGTGAGGCTGAAATTTTAAAAAGAGTACAATTTTGAGTTGTTCCATGTATTCACTGAAATTAGACAACAATCTTGGGAAGGTCCATTCATAATTGATAGAATTATCTAAAATTTGTGTTTTCTAAACATATAATTCAAGCATTAGCCCATATAATGTATTGTCCTTAACATTGGAATGGTTAATATTATCCTTGACTTAACATTACAAATGACCATTCCAAAGTTATCAACAAGGACACTTTCTAAGGATCTATTCAAGCCTTTCTCTTATATCCATGTTTACTCATACTTGGTTTACCCTACCTAAATTCCACTACTTACCTAAGAGGGACCTTTTTATTTACTTCTAGTATTAGCTTTCATTTATTAATAGAGTTTTTTTTTTTCTCAATGAATATTTTGGTGGTTCAGTTTTTTATGTATCTTTCTTGTCTTTTTGTGAATTTAAAGTTGTTCTCAATGTTCACTAATGCCACCTTTTGCATGTTTATGCCCTTTGAAATGTCACAAATTTTCAAAGTTTTGTATTTATGAATGTGCAATGCTCTTTATGAAAGTCAATTAATTGTTGTTAGGATTCTCTTAAAGTTGTGGATTTCAATACCTTCGAGTAGTTTTGGATTCTCTTTAAGTTGTGGATTTCAATATCTTTTAATAGTTTTGGATTCTTTTAAAGTTGTGAATTTCAATCTTTTCAAGTAGTTCTTATGTCTTGTAGGTGGTGCACATATCAAAACCTTACTAGATGCCATACTCAAGACAAAACATCAAAAGGGAACAATTTTAAAATCCAAATATTACTTCCATTCAATCCCCACAATGTCTAAGATTATACAACTAGAGTAGATGTCTTAAATACATCTATCTAAAAGATGCCACGAAATATTAGTCTTGAGATAAATTTGTTATATATGATAAACACCTCAAGATTATATCTTTCAACATCTTTTTAAATAGAGGTATTAAAATATCTATGTTACTATAGAATATACATCATCATTTAAAATTATTATAAACTAAACCCTGTTCTAGTAATTAAGTTGATTATAGTCTAGCTAAAAATATAGTATTTACACCGATAGGTGTTTACAATGAAAGCCAATTCCTTGAGAATCCATGTACATAAAAAAAGTTGCTATTTTTTGTTTTTAGAATTTTTTTTTAATGATGTTCATTGTATTGTAAATGCAACAAATGCATAATCTCTGTTTTAGTTACTCCTTTTTTAGTAATTGCCTTTTGTGAGAACATTGGTTGTTTAAGAGAAAAGGTAATGCACAATTTATTGTTGTTTCTAGTTAGGTTAAATAACATTGCATCATACCTTGTCTATGCTTGGATATTTTGCATGCATGACTACCAATGTGCTTCCCATCACGTTTTGCATGCATTTCTTTTGTATGCTTGAGGAGATCCTTCTATCCTCTATGTTTAGATGAATTTTTGTACCTCGTCAACACTCCCATTTATGTTTTGAAGGAGTTAGGTTTGCTTTCCGAATTCAATTTGGATATGAATTTGAATCTCGTTTTCTTTTATGCTTAGCAATGCTCCTACAATTCCTTTGGCACAACCTTTACACTCTTAGCTCCTTCTCAACAATAATTTAAGTTGAAAGATATGACAAATTTGGTATTTGTATTTAGTTTTTATATGCTCTTTGTTGTGTGAGGGGCTTGAATGGGTTTTGTATGATTGCCTTCAAGGAAGTTTATGTCTTAATTATGTTGATGTACATTTGAATATCATTATGAGAAACATGTGATCAAAAATTTGGTGAATTATAGCAAAAACACTTTTCAAAACCACAACTATCACATCTTTTCTTTTCCTTTTGGCCGCCCTTCCTTCAATAGCTAACAATGCGATTTTGTTTTTCTTCCTTGTTAAGAAAGAGCAAGGCTTCATTGTCTTTGTCTCAAAACTCATAGTATCTTTTATGAGTACGATTCTCAAAGTGAAGCAAAAGCCTCTCAACCTTTTGTATTATCATCAGTTTTCTATATTTGTACTTGATGTAAGCAACATCAGGGCTTTCTAAACTCAGCTTATAAATTTACAAATTTTATCCATTAAGGTCTTTGCTTATAAGCTTATAAATTTATATAATTTGGTGATTGACTTGTATTAATGTGAACCTAACCTTTTTTTATAAAAATATGTAAGTGTTTTTTTATTATCATTGGAGATTTTTCAATGTTCTTATGAATTTTTCTTTCAAATAAGTTTACACTACAAACTAAAGTAAAATAAATTTACAAGCAAAATTTATACATAAAATTATAATAGACATCACACAAGATATGAATTGATATTTTTTAAGTATATTTATTTAAGTAATATTTTCCAATAAAAAAAAAGAATTATTTATAAATATAAAGTATGAAACAAACATGTTAAAAAAGATAAAGTATAAAAAATATATGTTAAATTATTAGACATAAAAAGAAGTTTCTAAAATTTAAAAAGTTAAGTATAAAACAAATATTCTAAATTCATTATTTCATTTAAAGTTTCTAAATTAATATACTTAAAATTAAAAAAAATCAAAATCTTTTTAAAACAACATATCTCTAATCTTTTCTAATAAAAATAATTATTATTTATAAATAACTACACATAAAAAGAAGTTTCTAAACTTTATAAGATAAAGTATGAAAGAACTTTCTTAAATTTACTATTGCATATATAACAAAGTTTCTATATTAATATATTTAAAATTAAAAAATATTAAAAATCTTTAAAAAAGAAAAATATTCTTTGATTCATTGTAAAATATTGTTTAATATTAGAATAAAAATAAAATTATAAAAAATTAAAAAAAAATTGTTCTTTTTAAAAATTCTAAATAAATTAATGTATTTAAAATTTAAAAAATTGAAAATTAAATTAAAAGGAAATATTCTAAATTTATTATTACACACAAAAATATGTTTCTAAATTAATACATTTAAAACATTAAAAAACAATATTTAAAAAAAAATAGAAATGTTTCAAAGGAAAAATCATTAATATTCTATTTTATTCAAAATTAATATATTTACGTATAAAAATATTGTAAACTTAAGGTTTTACTAAAGATTTAATATTACAAAAATATAATAACTTAAATATACATTTAATATAAAACTCTTTCATAATAACTGCTCATCTAAAATCAATTTAAAAATACAAAATTAAATACAAAGAAAATATAACAAATTTATTATTACATATAAAAATAATTTTTTAAAATAATATATTTAAAAATAGCTTATCTATCTTTTAAAAATTAATGTAATTAAGAATCATTTTCACTTAGCTTTATCATATAATTTAAAATAATTCATATAGCATTATTGTTTATTTTTTATTATTTAGAATTTGGTTATGATTATGATTAGGATCAAATTAGGGTTAGGGTTCAATAAGAATTCTAAGACAAAGTTTGAAGTTAGGGTTTGGGTGATTGAGGCTAGATTAGGGTGACAATTAGGGTTAGAATTAATGATTAATTAGGATTAAGGTTGAATTAGGGATAGGGTTAGGATTAGGGATCAATTAGGATTAAGCTTCAATTAAGATTAAATTAGAGATCAATTAGGGTTAAAGTTAGGATAGGGTTAGGGTTAGCATTAGGTAGTATTTAATTAGGGTTAGGGTTACAGTAGGCTTCAATTAGGGTAAGGGTTCTAAGATAAAGTTTGGGGTTAGGCTTAAGGTTGGGGTTAGAATTCAATTAGGATTAGAATTATGGTTGCAATTATGGTAATAGTTAAGATTCAATTAGGAATTAATCAGGTTTATGGTTATGCTTTATATTCAATTAGATTTAGGGTTTATATTCAATTATAGTTAGGGTTAAAGTAATGTTAGGTTTGGGGTTCATTTAGGATTAAGTTTAGGGTTTATTTAGGGTTACAGTTAGGATTAAGGTTAGGGTTAGTGTTTAGGTTCAATTAGGGTTGAACTTCAATGGGTTAGGATCTGGTTTAATTAAGGTTGAATTTCAACAAGATTAGTGTTATGGTTAGGGTTAGGATTCTAAGATAGATCCTAAGGTTAGGGTTTGTGTTCAATTAAGGTTATGTATCTATTAGGGTTAGCATTAGGATTTCCAAGATAAGATTAGGGTTAGGGCTAGAGTAAGGGTCAGGGTTAGGGTTAGGTATTAATTAGAGTTAGGGCTAGGGTCTAATTTGGGTTAAGATTCAATTAGAGTTAGGCTTAGGGTTCAACTGATGTTCAATTAGAGTAAGGGTTTTAGGATAAAGTTTGGGGTTAGGGTTAGGATTGGGGTTAGAATTCAACTAGGATTAGGGTTAGGCTTACAATTACTATAAGAGTTAAGACTCAATTAGGACTTAATTAGGGTTATGGTTAGGGTTCATATTCAATTAGGGTCAGGGTTCAACTAAGGCTAGGATTAGGATTCAACTATAGTTAGGGTTAAAGTTAGTTTAGGATTAGGGTTCAATTAGGGTTAAGGTTAGGGTTTAATTAGGGTTACAGTTAGAATTAATGTTAGGGTTAGTGTTTAGGTTCAATTAAGGTTGAACTTCAACAGGTTAGGGTTACCATTAGGGATATAGTTCAATTAGGATTTAATTTCAATAGGGGTAGGGTTAGGGTTAGGGTTCTAAGATAAATCATAGGCTACAAGCCTTATAATACAACTGATGCAAATTATATACTTATCCATTCAATATAATGTCCTCGTGTTTAGACAATATTCATTCTTAGTTATATTCAATATCATACACATGTCACAGTGTTGTACATTCCTAGAAGATAAGCCAATGATATTATATTATTGTGCAACTAAAGAATCCATTACAATACACATACAACAATCAAATTTCTAAAATAATTCAAACAAGTTGATATATCTTGGTGTTTCCTATATAGATTATGTAATAAGATAGATAAGCTAGTAGTATATAAATAAAAAATTGGATGGCAAGCAAATTTTCCTGAGCGATGAACATTTTTGGGCATGTGGTGAGAGGTGAATAATGGAAAGCGACTGATGAACGATCCAAGATTTCTTGTGAAAATTTTGTGTGACAAAGTGGTTATGTAAAGGACAAGTTGCTTTTGGTACTTTGCAAAATCTATTTTTAAAGCATCTGGTATTTATTCAATCTACAAATTTACTTCAATTTGAAATTTCATCTGTGTTGAAATATTTGTAAAGGCATATTAAATTTACAAAGATTTGCTAAGGTGTTTAAAATTTGTTGTTTGTGTTGAAATATTAGCAAAGGCGTATTGAATTTGCATAGAGATTTGCAAAGGCGTTTGAAATTTGTTGTGTGCATTGAAATATTTGCAAAGGCGTTTGGATTTGGATTTATTTGCAACTCTCTTTGTAGGTGTTTTGATTGTTGTGGAAAATCATTCCCTTGTCAGTTTGCAGGCCTTTGCAAGGGTTTTGATTGAGGTCATTTAAATTGAAGGCTTCAACACAGAGAAGGGCGATTGCCAGTCATGGTGTTTAAATTGAAGTCTTCAGTACAAAGAAGGGTGATTGTAAATCATGGTGTTTAAATTGAAGGCTTTAGCACAGAGAAGGGAAGTTGAGTGTCAATTTTTTTTGTTTAGCATAGAGGAGCACTATTCATCCTTAAAAACAAATTTGTTGGGAAGGTTTTTCTTGAAATTAGGCAAAATAGGCAGGATTTAAAATTGATGTAACATTTGATTAACAACTTGAAAATGAGTGTCTTTTTTTTAAAGTGACTAATTTTTTATGTCCGATCCATTGGAAATGATTCCACACTAAAATTATAAAGTGTCATTTTTCATTCGAATTGAACTTGACTACGCACCAAAATTAGAGCCAAATTTTGGGGGGTCTTTATTATTGAATCAAGAGGGGGGTGTTCTTGTGTTGTGTGTACTTCCTTCCACATTTTCAATTTGCACTTCTATCTGGTTGCAACAAATCAACTTAAGCATGGATGCAAATCTACTTGTTACTCTTTTAACTCCGTATAATTACCATCAATGGAAAACTAAAATTAAACTTACACTAAAGAACAAAGGGTTATATAGAGTAACAATGGGGTTTGAAAAATAACCTTTTGATGAGAGTGCTCAAGTTAAGTGGTTCAAAAAGTGTAATCAAGGCTTTGGATTTTTTATGTCTAACTGTCTCATAAAATTCTTTTTCATGTTAAATCTTTAAATACACCTAACGAAGTTTGAATAGTTTTAGAGAAACTCTTTGCAAGAAAGATGAAATGAGAAGCCATGAGTAGGAGAGTGAGATCATTAGTTTGAGCCCTAGTTCATTTGAAACTTTAGAAGACTCCTTCACCAGATTCAAATCACTAAGGTTGTAGCTTAAAGAATGTGGAATAGAGAAAAAGGATGACTGCTTAGTTCTTTCCATCCTCTCTAACCTACGTCCTAATTACTCAGTGTTTGTTTTAACCTTCTCTCCACCAAGAGTGCTATGAGCGCCACTTGAAAAATTCCCTCTTTAGATGACTTTATTTCTAACTTAACTAGGGAGGTTAATTTAGATGGGGGCATTGAAGTCTACAAAATCTCAAGCCATTATTGTTAGGAATAGGAAACAAAAGGCTTCAAACCAAGGGATGAAGCAATCACAACAAAAGGAAAAGGAGACTAAGAAAGAACAAAATTTTGAGTCTTCCAAATCTAACACTAAAATATCTTCAAATCAAGGGAAACCTAAGAAAGAAAGAGTTAAGTGTGCCTATTGTAAGAAGACTAGACATGATGAGCACAAGTGTTATGAAGAAATAGAATGACCACCTTTCTCATATTCTTCAAAAGAACAACATAGGGGTCCTTGAGTCCATCAAGCCATTCTCATCAAACCAAGAATCAACTAAAGCTAAGGATAAGGATAAATCTAAGGACAAGGCTCTAGTTGCTACAACTTTCACATCATCTTCATCATGGACTATTGACTTCGGTGCTTCACACCACATGGGCTCATCACAAGTTGAGTTCTCATCCTTAGAGCCTTCTAGCATGTCTACTATCACCTTGGGTGATGATACTCAAACTTCAAGTACTATAAGAGGGTTTGTTGAAGTTGGAGGAACATTCACAAATGTTCTAAGTGTACCTTCACTTTCAACTGATCGCCTATTGGTGTATCATATTACCCACATAGGGAAAGGTGTGAGTCATTTTTCTCCAAATGCAGTTGAGATCAAAGAGCTAGACAACAATGATTTAGTAGTTGTGGGAAGGTAGAGTCACAATTCTAGGTTATATACCATATATTTTGCATCTGATGTTTCTCCCACAACCTTTCTTACTCATTCAAATGAGATTAGCAAATTATGGCATGAACGGTTTGGCCACCTTAAGTACCATTATCTTGAGCAATTAATTCAGCAAGACATGGTCATTGGTTTTCCAAGAATCACATTCTCTAAGGGTCTTTATGAGGGTTGTACCCTTGGTAAGCATCTTGAAGAAAATTTTGACAAAGGAAAATCCTAGAGGGAAACACAATCTTTGGAGCGACTTCATAGTGATGTATTAGGGGCATTTCCCCATTCATCCTTTACTAAGGAAATATATGTCCTCACCTTAGTAGATGTTTTTTTAAGATATACATGGGCCTACTTTCTTGGACAAAAATATGAATTATTTGACAAGTTTTGAAAGATTTCAAGGCACTAGTTGAGAAACAATCAAGGAATACCATCAATATTCTTTGATCTGATAATGGGGGGAATATGTCAACATTTAGTTTGAATAGTTTTGCATAGTAGAGGGGATAGACATGCAATAAATAGTTCCTTATACTTCCCAACAAAATGGTGTTGCAAAACGTATGAACAAATCTGTGAAAGAGATGGCTAATTGTATGATATACTCCAAAGGTATTACACCACAATATTGGGAAGAAGTAATCAACTATGTTTGCTACATACATGAAATAGTTCCTAACAAATACTTGAAGGGTATCAATCCCTTTGAATCTTGGAAAGGAAGAAAACCATTAGTTGAGAACTTAAAGGTCTTTAGATCTCTAGCTATGGCACAAATAATTCAACAACATCACAAGGCTATGGATCCTCAATCTAAACCTTGCATCTTTGTAGGTTATCTAGATGGTGTAAAAGGGTATCAACTTCTCCACCCAACCACACATGAGTTGTTCATTGAGATAAGTATTAAGTTTTGAAAGAGGGTCCTATTGAATCTACACTTGACATTTCTCCTATTATTGAGGGCTCGCTTGGTTTTGATGATTCTTTTGATGACTCTGATCATCCATAATAGGTTCTTGAGGCAAATACTTCTTCTTTTGATAGTGAGGGAAATGATGGGGAGCCAAATTCATCTACTACATCACATGCTTTGGAGGGTGATATTTTAGTATCTAACTCACCCACTTCTCACCTTCTTTGGGTTAGACAGACACTTGAGAATACATGCACTTGGGCTGGAAATCTAGCAAATGGTATACATACACAGTCATAATATTAGAATGGGCCACATGCTTTCTTGGTCTCTATCTCCAACCCACAAACATTTCAACAAGAATTAGGCATACTTGAGTGGAATAGTGCTTTGTAGGAGGAATATGATTCCTTACTCAAAAATCACACTTGGGATTTGACTTCACTTACTAAAGGAAGGAAGATGGTTTGATGTAAGTGGGTCTATTGGACCTAGTTTTCAACTGATGGGTTAGCTAATATGTACAAGGAAAATTTGGTTGCCAAGGGTTTTTTACATGTTGGCATTGACTACACTGAGACCTTTGCACCCATGACCAATATGACTTATATTCAACTCACTAGCTATTGTAACTGCATATGGTTGGGATGTGCATCATATGCATGTGAAGAGTTATTTTATTCACAAAGACCTTGAGTAGGAGATCTACATAGAGCAACCACAATGGTTTGTTCAAGATTCATCTCGAGTGTGTAGACTTAGGAAATCCATTTATGACCTCAAACAAGCGCCTAGGGCTTGGTATGCCAAGATATATTCCTTCCTTCTAGCTTTTGATTTCACTCAGTGTCATTCAAATAATAACGTGTACTTCTTGCAACAAGATGATTCATTATTGATATTAGTACTCTATATTGATGATATACTAATTACTTGGAGTTCTTCATTTTCTATTGTAGTAGTGAAGTCAACTCTCTAGAACATGTTTAACATGATTGACTTGGGTTTACTACATTACTTCCTTGGAACTGATATTTCATAGTTTGATGCAAAGAAGATTTTTTGGGTTTGGTGCAACATGGAGTCTCTTGAGGTGGATCTTCTTGATCATGGCTTCTTTCTTATCATCTACCACTCTTCATTTGACTACAAGTTTGCTCTGAATAATTATCCTTGGTTAAATGGAAATTTAGGTTTATTTATGACTCCTTGGTCCCCCTTCTTGGCTCATTGAAACCTTGGTCAACCAAGGGAAAATTAATCAAAATTGACGAGGAATCTCTCAATAGTACAAAAAGATTTTCCAAAATTTGTGTAATGATTGAGATATTCAACCTTTATCACACATGGTTAGAATTAGCTCTTCACATGGTTTGTGGTTGCAATACATTAATTCTGAGGGCCTTTCAGAGTGTTGTTTTAAATGTAACCAAATGGGGCACAAAATTGCAAGCAATGCTAAATCTACATCTAGTCTCCAAATTGTTAACATAAAAAAATGGGTCCACAAAATATGGCAACCTTGGTCTTGACTTTATTTGGAAAAATCATGGGATTTTCATGGATCATTACTCGCAATCCTCCTCTAGCAATGCAGTTATTCTATCTTGTTCTAAACATGTTCATTTGTCATGTGGTGTGGCTACAAGCCCTTTAGTGAATCTTCCAGACACTCATGTTCAAACCTCTAATAGTAAGGATAATTCTCAATAGCATAACATCCATTTTCTGATGATGAAGATCTCCTTCTTCATGTTTCCTTTGAGGAGCACAATCCTAGCATTAATGAAATTTTGGTGGATGAAGATGATTTTCCCTACATCGATATCATCAACATCACCCAAACTATGAGTAAGATTCTAGACCAAACATTAATAAGCTAGGCAAGCGACGTGGTGGGAAATTTGAGGTAAAAAATTAAAAATAGAAGCTCGAGATTCTATTGATGAGGGCTTCCAATGGACTATGGAAGTTCTCCTTACTAGGAGAAAGAAAAAGCAAAAAAAAAAAATGTTTTTCTAGCCTTTGTCATCTATGTGGAGTTATTTCTTTTGGCCTGTTTTGTTTGGAGGGATGGTTTGTTGACATTTTGCTTCAGATGGTGCTCATTTGTTGGAACTTCCTTTCTCTTACTCTTCTCTTCACTACTCTCTGGATTTGCAACCTTTGTTGTTTAATATGCTATTATTTATGGGAGTGGGCCCTCATCCCACAACTTGCTAATAAAAAAGATTAATATAAGAAAAATAGTTTTCCTTTACAATCTTAATTTAGATTAATATGAATATTATTTTTAAGATCTATTTAAATTATTAGACATAAAATAGATAAGAACTATTTTATTTTATATTTTATTGAAGAACTATTTTATTTTTCAGCTTACAAAAAATTAAAAGAAAAATAATTATTTAGTTCAACTTTTATTTGAAGAGTTATTTTATTTTTCCATCTAAATATCATTTTTAATAACTATTAACATTATTAAATAGTTGTACATAAATAAGTAAGAAAATATATAAGTACTATTTATTTTAATATTTATTCAAGAATTATTTTATTTTAACATTATTTATTTTGAGGGATTATTTTATGTTTTAATAATTACAATTGTTTTTTTAATAAAAGAGGGTAAAAACTTTATTAAATCAAGAAAGCAGTACAAGGCCAAGAGAAACAAGCCACCCATCAGGGGCCAAAAGCAAGAACATCAAGCAACACCCATAACACATCTCATATCCTCCGTAACCAAGTCCTCAAGATCCTTGGAAAGACCATCCAAAAGAACATTCCAATCGTCCACTTTCCAGGTTCCCTCTACTCTGAATCTCATTTAGCCAAACCATCTGCCACCTTATTCCACTCCCTAGGGATATAGCAGAAGGTGATAGAGTCCAAGGACTCCCCTAGGAGATGATTTGTCTAACCACACCCACCAACTGCCGGTTAACATCCTCTAGATGTCGCTTATCCAGTAAGTCAATTACAATTTGGGAATTAGACTCGCAAATTATCCCTCTCCAACCAAGGGCACAAGCCCCCTTCAAAGCCGAGAGAATAGACAAGGCCTCCATGAAGTTATTAGAATGTAGGCCACAATACTCAGAAAAGAAGAACACAACAACTCCAGAGCAGTCCCTACTAATGCCTCTGATCCCAGTATGGCTAGGATTACCTCTAGAGGACCCATCTGTATTTATTTTCAACACCCCCAAAGGTGGAGGAATTCTCTTTGAACCTTCTCTCTAACACTTCGACAAAATCCAAGCCTCCTCTCATCCTTGGCACAACAAGATAGACCCAAACTCTAAACAGTCCTCATATCCCTAGGGTCCATAGGGGCAGAGAGGTCACACTTAGCTACCAAAGTCTCCTGCAAAGCTCCCAATATCCTCATCCAGACCTGCATCACTTGAAGCTTCTTATCTAGGAAAATCCTTTGATTATGCTCCAACCAAATCTTCTAGATAATGAAGCTAGGACCAATTAACCAGGCAATATGAAGAAATGAAGTCTTAGTTGTAGAACTCCCCAGCCTACTACAAAAGTCCTCAAGAGAAGAAGCATGCCAACATGGCTGACTCCAGAGACCCCACCAGAAATGTCAGAGCGCCCTAACAAAAGGGAAATGGAAGAAGATATGGGAAGTACTCTCCTCACTGTTAGCACATAAAACACACACTGAGGGGCCCTAAAAGCCCCGCTTCCAAAGATTCTCCCAGGTTAGGAATCTGTTATAAATCACCAACCAGGAGAAAAAATTACACTTGGGCCAAGAGAACTTGTTCTAGATCTACTTCCACCAGGTAACCCTTATGCATCCAAAAAACTGTTCATCAAGAACCCTGTACCCAAAGGCCACAGTGAATTTTCCTTTTTGGTCTCCACCCCAAGCCAAAACATCTCTCTCCAATAGGGAGCTACAAACCCTGCCAGCTAAGATGCAAGCAAGCTCCTTACGATCCTCCTTCGTACCTCCAGGTGGCCCCTCATTCAGGTCTTTCCATTTGCACACCAAAGCCTGATCCAAAACCTGAGGAGACTTGAAATCAACCACATGAGACCATCCTGTATCCAAAAAATTCCTACTCAGGTCCTGCAAATGAGGATGAATAGACATAATAGGGGGATATCCATCCCAAGAATCAAACCAAAAGAGAGCCTTTGAACCCCTGTTACAAATCCAGAACAAGCCTTGCTTAATCAACTTGGATCCCCTCTTGAGGGTGCTCCAAACCATAGATCCTTTCCCTGTGAGAGAGTGCCTAGGAACAACCGCTCCATCCACAACTCCAAGGTATTTTGAGGTGAGGATCCTAGCCCAAGTTTGCTGATGCTAAGAACACCACCTCCAATAAAGCTTAGCAGCCAAATATTGCCTAGTCAAATCAGCCTGACAAAGCCTAAGACCACCCTCTTGCTTCAGACGACAAACCACATCCCACTTGACTAGACTCCACTCCCATGAAAGAAGATTTCCAAACCAAAGAAACTATCGACAGAGGGCCTCAAAGTCCTTAGCAAAACTAGCAAGAGAAAATAGAACAAAGCACCTATACATAGGGAGAGCTTGCACCACAAACTACAAAATAATCACTCTCCCTACAATAGAGAGCCATCTGAACGTCCAATGACTGACCTTTTTTTGAAACTTCTCAATAACATCCTGCTAGAGCACTCGAGGTAAGGAGTGGGCAGCTAGAGGGATGCCAAGGTAGACAAATGAGAGCAAGACGACCTGAAACCTGAGAATACCAGCAATCCTCTATTGAATGAGGTTAGGAGTGCTAAAGAAATAAATAAAATACTTTCCTTCATTAATGATTTGACCTGAAGCTGCCAAATAACAATCCAAAGCCCTCCTTATATTGACCACTTCCTCTACTCTAGCCATGCCCATAAGCGTTGTGTCATCCACAAACTAGAGATGGGACTAGGGGGGAAGATTATTGTCCCATCGCCAACCCTGAATCAAACCAAGCTCCACTTGAGATTTCAAGAATCTCCCAAGTCCTTCCACCATCAAAATGAACGGGTATGGAGATAGAGGATCCCCCTACTGAAGGCCCCTGGATGCCCCAAAAAATTTAGAAGGATCACCGTTGATGAGAACAAAGAAGGAAGAAGTCATGACACAACTCAAAACCCAATCAATCCAATCATTTCCAAATCCAAATGCTCTCAAAATATTGGTGATAAAATCCCATTTGACACGATCATAGGCCTTGGCCATATCAAGTTTAATGAATATATACTTTTCCTTATATGAGGCCATAGAGTGCATAGTCTCTACAACAATGACCACACCATCCAAAATATGCCTACCAACCACAAACCCACCTGTTCCTTAGAGATAAACCTATCCATCCATGGCTTCAAGTGCTCAACAATCAACTTGGTGTTGATTTTGTACACATTGCAAAGGGAAATAGGCCTAAAGAGATCCAAATAATCGACACCCTCACTCTTAGGGATGAGAGCCAAGAAGGTGGCATTAAAAGCTCTAAGCATTTTCCTATTCTTAAGAGATTCCTGAACAACCTCAAGAAGGTCAAGCTTGATAACCTCCCAAAAATCTTGAAAGAACTCCACCGGGAACCCATCAGGACCAGGAGATTTACCTTTCCTCATCTAAAACACAACATTTTCTAATTCCAACAGAGTGATTGGCTTGAGGAGAGAACCATTCATTTCCTCAGTCACCAAGGGAGGAATACAAGATAGTATTGCATCTTCATCCTCACTGGAAGGAATTGAATCCTCATGGAAAAGAGCAGAGAAGTATCGAACAACCTCCTTAGAAATTTCAGCCGAAGATAGAATAGGATCCCCAACTGGGGATTTTAGAGAAGTTATAATGCTTCGCCGTCTTCTGTCTTTAACTGAATTGTGGAAGAAGGAAGTATTCATGTTCCCCTCCTGCAACCAATCGATGCGAGACTTTTTCTTCCAAAAAAATTTCTCCCGTAGCTCCCATTCCTCCACTTCCTTTACAGCCGCAACCTCAAGCAAACTCAACTCCTCAATAAGCCCATGATCTCAGATTTATTGAGTGATGGAATCCAAGTGCTCCTGGGCAACCCTTTTAGCCTGGAAAGCATTACCAAAATGGTGTTTGTTCCAACATTTCAGCCTATACTTGACATATTAGAGCCTCTTTGTAAAGGAATACATAGCAGTACCAAAATTCGGCTTGCCATCCCTCCACCACCCAGGGACTAGGTCCTAGAGAGATGCCTCCCAAAGCCAAATGAGTTGGAATTTAAAAGACTATCTTGTAGAAGACCTCACCAAATAGGCATAAATTTTTATTGGCCAATGATCTGAGCCCCACCAGTCCAAAATATCAGAACTGGTCATCCATCTCCAACCCAAAAATTGGACACCAGGAACCTGTCTAACCTTTTAGAAATGGAATCATCCCCAATCCTCCTATTATTCCAAGTAAACACCCCATTCAAGGGTTTGATATCCACCAAGTTCATAGAAGCCACATTGTCCCTCATGAGGTCAAAGGAGGCATCCAAGCGGAAAGTCCCACTGCTTTTCTCATCCAAAGACAAGATCGCATTAAAAACATCTGCAATAATCCAAGGGAGAAAAGGCTCCAAGGAACACAAAAATCTAATTTGAGACCACAATTGAATCTTTCCAGGAAGATCCGTAGGAGCATAAACATTAGTAATAAGAATTCTCTCACCTGACTCCAAACTGGAAGCAAGAGAAATAGAGCATCTGTCAGAAATCCACCAAAGGGGAATGACCTTATGCGGGTCCCATAAGCAAGCAATACCCCCAGAGCTACCTAGTGCTTCAACACATTGACAAGGACCTCTACCCTAGATTTTAGGAACCAAATTCAACATACCATCAACAGAAAACTTAGTCTCCTAGAGGAAAACCAAATCAGGAGAGTGAACACGAATCAACTCACGAATAGCCTTTTGTCTAGGGATACTATTCATACCCCTTACATTCCAAGATAGTACAATCATCTTTGCAGATGGGAGAAGTGACAATCAATAGTTCTTACCGATCCAGACTCAACCAAAGTCTCCCCAATCAACTTAACTTTTTCTTGATTCGTCTTCCTTCCAACTTTAAAAGTCTTCTCCGAAGCCCCCTTTTTGAGGGATTTTTGCTGAAGACCCAGAGCTGAAGAAAAGGTTTTTCCTTTACCAGACTCCTCAACAGCCTTTTCAATGACGGTCCCAGAACCAAAAGGAACTGATACCAATTTTATGTCTGGTGTTGTACCAATTCCCTCACCCCCAGAGACTAAGGTAGGGATTTCAACGTCCATCTGGCTCCCTTGACCCCTTGCTGGGATCACACTGGGAGTAACATTCGGCTGATCCTTTGAGAATTTCTCCACAATATAACTATCTACAATTTGCATGTCAAAGGGAAGCCCTTCTTCCTAAACCAAACCCTCACAAGCTTCGAACCTGTTGAGGGATTCCTCTTCGTGCCTTTCTTTGATTGTCCTCTTCTGGTCTTTGTTCCTATTACGAGGTCTAACAGGCACAAATCCATCCTTATTTGCCACTCCCCCTACATGGGAGACTTACCCTTGTCCAACTTCGAGTCAAACTGATGAGGAGCATAAGTTGAGCCAACAGTATTAGGAGCTTTGGGACACATTCGCTGCAGGTGGCCATACTCATGGCATAGTTAACAACAAAAAGGTAATGCCTCATAGTCTAATTGTTGGATCCAAGAAGTTTCTCTAATGCTCATGGCCATGAAATCTGACAATGGGTTATTCAAGTCAATTTCAACACAAATACGAGCACAAGAAATAACCCTTCTATTCAAAGTTTGTGAGAGGGCCCAATAGGCTTACCAAGCAAGAGAGCAATCATTTGCAAAATATCGCTTCGCCATCACTCCAGAGGCAAACGAGGGAGACGTACCCAAACTAGAATGCAGGAAGGAAGCTCCTCAGTAGAGTTGAACCCCATGTGCCATGGTTTAATGAATAAACCCACTTGATTATACAAATATGGTCCACTCTCAAAAGCTTGATTTCTATTAGCAAGACAAGAAAAATACGCCATGAAAAAATTGTTTGCAGCCAGCAAGATATCAAAATCACCTTCAAGGTTCCAAGTTTTATGAATCCATGAATCAAGAAAAGGAAGCGTAGCCTGCATCCCCATGAACTTGCAAATCAAAACATGGTTACAAAAGTACTCCACATCCTCCGCTACAGATTCAGGTTGTATCACGAGCACCGGTCAATCCTTGGATCACTCCAAACACCCATTTAATTTTTGAAGCTGGAAGCCATTGTTCCTCATCAAATCCTCACTAGAGTGACCCACATCCGCAGACTTCTGACTTCCTCCAAGAAGAAACAAACCATAGTCAGTATTATCAACTAGCATATGCCCCTCCATGAGGAATGACACACACCCTTGTTCGAGAAGAGAACCACTTGAAGAGGAAAGGAAAACATGAGAGAAAAAACAACCTTACCCAAGGCATGCAACTAAGAACCACAAAAGGATCCAAAATCCCTTCGTTGTGAAAGGAACAAACTCCCCTTACAAGGCCGTAACCAACACATCTCCTGCACCACTTCACAGTCGAACACCAAACCCCATGCAAAAAGAACACAAATAGAGCCCTCTCCACACCGATTGACACCTCCCACAGTCAACACCATCCTCGAAAAGCTTAAAAAACCCCCACGCAGAAGCATAGATCCTTACACCCCCTATCGACCACTCAGAACACGCATGCAACGTGAAAACTCAACATGCAGACCACGACATGCCTACTACAAGCCGTGACACTGCACCACCCCACACGTGAGTGCCATCCTTCTTGCACATTTAATCATTTCTTCATAAATTCTGCCAATTTTGACTTGGACGATATGTATTATTCACCAATTGGCGAAGATTCCATTACAAATAATTAAAATAAATGATCTACTTCAATTTTTATTTCAAGAGTTTTTAGCAATAAATAAATAATATATCATGTGTAAATAATAATAAAATAATAAAATAATTTTCATATTATTTATTTCACTTATCAATTGTCTTTAATATTATTTTTCCTTTTTTCTTACTTAATAAGACATCATTTATAGTATGTTTATTATTAAAATATTTAATTTGACATGTAAATAAATGTCAATTTAAATTAAGAAGCTTTTATTAACATACTCACACCATTACAATCCATATATTATTGTCAATATAATTACACCTCTCAACAACTATACCACTTATACAACAATGGTGTTGAGTGGGAACTGAAGTGAAGGTATTGATTCCAAATTCAACAGAGATGATGGAGATGGAGAAGTAGATTTAGAGAATGAGGATGCTGATGTTTCTTGGGACAGTGTTAAAGAGGATAAACTACTACTAGACCTTTTGCTCGAGGCTTAGTTGTTGAAAATTTTCCATGTCTCCCTTGAGGCTTCTAAGGTTGTGCTGGTGTTAGATGAGCTTTCATTTAATTTATATTTCAACCTACATAAGGGGTTCCTTCCCTAGGCGGTGGCCCTTATTTCAGCTGCTCAAGTGAATGTTGGGTAAGGGTTCTTGTTTAGTGGGATGCGTCACAAATGCTTTCTCCTCCATAATGAGTGGAGTCCTTGCATAAATGTAGTGATGTGCTTATTGTTGATGCTCCCCATGTTCATATCTTTGATGATTTTTATCATGTTTCATTTCCTCTTATGTAGGACTAATATGTCACACCTTGTCTTGGCAATGGTTTGGATCCATTAATGAGAGTGTTTGTTTTTTAGCCTTCTCTTTGTTCAAACATCGACATATGTAAGGGGTTCCTTCCACAGGAGATGGCCCTCGTTTCCCTCCCGATTGTCTTGGCTACTCAAGTAAGCGAAGGGGATTGTTTCTTATTTAGTGGGTGCCCTGCATTGCATCTACCTTCTCCTTTGCAAGCAAAATTTATGTATGATTGCAATGAAGGGGTTGTCACCTCTATTTTGGAACCCCGAGATTATAAATTTGATGGTATGTTTCCCATTTTAGTTCCTTTCGTGCATAACTTATTCGTCCACACCTCCTAGTCTTGGAAATGGTTTTGCTTTGATTACAAGGGTTGGGAAGTCCCTAGTGGTGTGTGAAGGTTCTTCCTTTCTTGGGCTTATTCCTTGTAGGGGGTTACGAGTCCCTTATTAAGGATTTTATTTGTCCCTCTTTAAGGATTCATGACGTTTTGGTGGATAGAGCTTCTATCGGTATGCAATCATGCCTTATTGGGAGATTCTTTGGTTATCAACTGAACATTGATATTATTCGTAATTGGGCGTCCAAATGCTAGAATGTTTCAGGTCAAATTCATGTTGTTTCCTTGTTAAATAAATGCCTCTTTCTCTCCTTTCAATCCATTTAGGATTGCTCTAGAGTTCTATAGGGAGGCTTTCAGTTTCTTGGCAAGGCATATCTTCATTTAAAAAGATAGGCTATTGTGTTTGACGCTACCAAGTTTAACATGGCTTTTATTTGGGTTAGGCTTCCAAATCTCCCATTGAAATTCCAAGATAAAATTATAATTCAGGGTTTTGCTAATGCTATTAGTTAGTGTTTTTCCATTGACAATGTTACAAAATCTAGGCAAAGTTTTATTTTTGCTAGATTTTGTGTTAATGTTGAAATCAATAAGGTTTTTCCAAAGAATATTAAATTATGCTCCAAGTTAGGTGTTTGGAAGAAAAAATATCATTTTGCGATCTCTTTTTTTATTTGATTCCATTATCACAAAGTTGGGCACTTCTCTATGATCTGACAAGATCTTCATCATGAAAAAAAGCACTTTAGGATGAGGCAAGAAAGATCCAAATACACTTGGGTTGTTCTTTAAGGACAAGACGCTAGTTGAGGTGTGTCCTTAGTCTCTGTACAAAGGGAAGGTATTGGAAACCATAGAGGGAAACCACACTAGCAAGGGAAAAGGACCCCCACAAAAGAAAAAAATGAAAACTTGAAGTTGTGATTGAGAGTCCTTCAGTTGAGATTGGTACTTCTTCGAAAAAAGGTAAGACAATCCAGTTTAGTCATGCTCCTCTTCAAAGGCCCTTGGCGAGGTTTGGATTGAAATCGCCTTGTTTGTTTGTTTGGAATCCCTCTTCTGTAGATTTAATGTTTCTATAGCTTGATGTCTATTGTTTGGGGTCCTTTATAGGCTCATTCCTTTGTTGGTCATTGATCCATATTCCTTATTGTTTTTCTTGTTGTAGAATATTTTGGTGTCCATTCAAAACCCATTTCTAATTCAAACTCCAACAAAAAACATTCGCCTTAATCAAAAACAATAATTTTACAACATGAAAATATTTTACATAATTGTAAATTGATTATCCTTTTTCAAGGTGGACGCCTAGGAGAGAAAAAGGACAATCAAGTGACTGTTGGAATTCCATATTTTGTGCCTTTTTGGTTTCACAAAATGAGACGCTTAGCTTGGAGGATAAAGTGACTATTCATATTCCAAAATTGACATGCCATAAGGATGGTGTTAAGAGATTTTACTTGGTGGAATTCTAATCCTTGAGTCTAAGAGCTTGAAAGAAAGGTTAAATTCTCATTTGGCATTGTTGTATGCTATTGATTTGCATAAGCAAAAGGATATTAAGGTTGCCTCTAGGCATGACATGAGTCCAAATTGTGTTGATGTTAAATTGGGTAGTGTTTCTTCTATCTCTCGGGTTGTTATTGATGTTGTTGAGGTTGTTCCTAATAAGAAGGTCCCCAAGGTTTTTCTGAAAAACTTAATGCAATTCCAATTGGGGGATGCTTGATTGGTATTGATATTGTTGAGGTTGTTCCTAGTAAGCAGGTCCCCCAAGGTTTTTCCGACAAACTTAATGCAATGCCAATTGTATGCTTGATGTTGATAGCGATGTTCACTCTACTTTTTGTGATGTTCCTATTAGATGCATGCGAACATTACTAAAAGGTGGATAAAATCACAAGTTGGAAGAGGAAGTTTCTTATTTTTGTGATTCATGACTAAATGGTTTTAGAAACCATCATGATTTGTAGTTTCTCTCATAGCTATATATTTAGCACTTGAAGGAAAAATAATTTAATTTATAGGTTTTTGAAGTCATGAAGTGTTGCAGTGATTCAAAGAGATAAGTTGTATTAATGTAACTCATTTTAAGGATTAGTACAAGTCTTGGATCTCTTTGGATGTGGAGTTTTTTTTCCCGCAAGGGTTTCTCCACGTAATTCTTGAGTTATGGTTTGCATTTATATTGTAATCTATTTTCACCTATGATTTATTGCTATCTATTTATTTGGATGCATAAAATTATCTACATATTTTTCACTGTAAAGTTTAATCCAAAATTTTAAATTTTGGTATTAGATCCAAGTTGGCTTGATTAGAGAAAGGGACACCTTTCTTGGAATGTCCAATTGGGTTTTTTGTTGTAGTGGGAGTGTGTTGTGTTTTCTTGTAGTTTTAGATTCAATGTGATAAGAGATCATGGCTAGCTCATCTCGATTGGACATTGAAAAGTTAAACTATACTGGGCATAAGCTTTGGAAGTTAAAGATAGAGGATCTCTTGGAAGAAAGAGATCAATGGATTGTTGTTAATAAGGAGAAGAAACCAGATAGTGTGTCAGATGAAGACTGGATTAAATTAGATAAAAAGGCTCGTGGCACTATTCATTTATGTTTATCTTATTTTGTTCTATTAAATGTTTCTAATAAGACTACTAAATATAAATTATGGAATAGAATATGAAAGATATACCAAACTAAGAGTCTCATTAACAAGTTATTTTTGAAAAGAAATTTATATTCTATTAAAATGAATGATGGAGACTCGATTGCAAAACACTTGAATTCATTTAATCTAATCCTGAGTTGATTATAGTCAATTAATGTAAAGATAGAGGAGGAGGATAAATGTATTTTACTATTATGTTCACTACTTGAATCTTGGGATAATCTTATTTTTGCAATCCGTGATTCTTTAAATCAGACGATTTGAAGTTGGATGCCCTCGTTTCCACTCCACTTTCAAAGGAAATGAGAAGTACTTCAGAGGGGTCTAAAGATGCATTGCATGTATGAGACAAATCTAAGGAGAACCGTAAGGACAAGAAGAAAGGTGAAAATGACAAGTCTAATGATCATTCTAAGTCCAAGGGAAGTTCAAAAACACTTGGTAATAGTAGATTGAGGTGTTGGAACTATGGTATATAGGGGCATCTCAAAAAGGAATGTAAGAATAAAAAGAAAAATAATTAGGATTCCTCTACAAATAAATTATTTGATGATGAAGCTACTGATGCTTTTATTATTTTTGCTAATATGACATGATGACTCTTGGTTAATAGATTTAGGTGCATCCTACCACATGATTCCTCGTAAGGAATGGTTTTAGCATATTCAACTTATGATGGTGGGGAAGTTTTCCTCGAGGATAATAGCACACGAAAAATTGTAGGCTGGGGAGAGGTAAAATTATTTTTTAGTGATGAAAGGGTTAAAACCCTTAAAGATGTATTGCTCATCCTTAATTTAGCTAGAAATGTAATTTCTATATCTAAAATGAATGATTCATGGGTGTATGTTACTTTTGAAAAGAGTGGTTGCAAGTTAAGCATAGAGAATTTGGTTTTAGGTAAGGGTAATAGGTGTGGCACCCTATTTAGACTTGATGCTTCTACTTTTTGTAACTCTGTTAATGTAACTGATAACTCTGTATCATGTAAATTGTGGCACCAGAGGATGGGTCATATTGGTGAAAATGGTGTCAAAACCCTCATTAATAAAAATATGGTTGATGGTTTGTCAGGTCACTTTGCTAATTTTGATTTTTGTGAATACTGTGTATGAAAAACAACATAGAGTATCATTTAAATCTCAAAGTACTAGGGCTAGACAAGTTTTGGAGATAATTCATATGACATCTTTGGTCCTGTAGATGTACCATCAATTGGAAAGTCTTGCTACTATGTTTCCTTTATTAATGATTATTCTAAATATTCATGGGTTTACTTTCTGAAGGAGAAATCTGCTATTTTTTCTATATTTAAAGAGTTTAAAACACTTGTTGAGAAACAAATAGATAGAAAAGTAAAGGTTTTAAGAACAAATAATGGTGGTGAATTTTATTCTAGGGTCTTTAATGACTATTGTAAGCATGTAGGATTACCCAAAAAAATGGAGTGGCAAAGAGGATGAATAAGAATTCAATTGATAGAGCTAGAAGCATGTTGAGTAGTGCAAAGCTTGAACAACACTTTTGGGTTGAAGCAGTTCACACTGCTTGTTATCCGGTTAACAGGTCACCTAGTTTTTCTCTTGTTGATACAACTCCCTATGAGATATGGACAAGTAAATGACCATCGGTTTCTCATTTTAGAGTTTTTGGCAATGAGGCATATGTTCATGTTCCTAAAGAAGAATGTTCTAAGCTTTATTTTAGAGCTAACAAATGTGTTTTTGTGGGTAATGGAAAGAACATTGAGGGTTATAAGCTTTGGGATCTTGTAGCAATGAAAATGTTATATTCTAAGGATATAATTTTCATGGAGCTTAAGGAATTTAAAAATGATGAACAACCTCATGTAAAGCCTAACAAAATGGTGCATTTTGATATTAAGGTTGAATCATAGAAAGATACACATGTAGAACATCGTGCAAGAAGATGCACATGTATCTACAACCATGAGAAGATGCACATGTAGAACAACATGATGAACATTAAGGTGAAGAAGAAGAATTACAAGAGAATTTTAAAGAGGAACAACCAAAGCATTTCGTTACACCTCTAAGAAGATCCACTAGACAATGTAAACCTATTGATAGGTATGGATATAGTCTATCTAATTTTTGTTGTGTTTTTGCTTTATCTTGTACCGACAATGAACCTAGGTTTGTGAAAGAGGCCTTATCTTTAGATGAGCATGTTTCTTGGTTAGAGGCAATGAAAGATGAAATAAAGGCCTTGGACAAATGTGACACATGGGATCTAGTTGAGCTGCCTAAGGGGAGGAAAACCATTGGATGCAAATGAGTATTTAAAAATAAATTTAAAGAAAATGGTAAGTTGGAACTATACAAGGCCTTGTTAGTGGTAAAAAGTTACTCCCAAATTGAGGGAGTGGATTTTGGTGAGATTTTTTCTCCTATGGCTAAACAAACCTCCATTAGATTCTTTTTATCTATTACTACTACTTTTGATTTATAAGTAGAGAAAATGAATGCTAAAACAACTTTCTTACATGGGGATCTTGATGAGGAAATATTTATAAAACGACTTGATAATTTTATTGTGAAGGGAAAAAACACTTGGTTTGCAGATTAAAGAGATCTTTGTACGGTTCAAAGCAGTCACCAAGAATGTGGCATCAAAAATTTGATGACTTTGCATTGAATCATGACTTTATTAGAAGTGAAGAAGATCATTGTGTTTATTTTAAATTAATTGATGATCAATTATAATCATTGTTCTATATATTAATGTTATTTATTAGAAATGATAAGAGAATGATTAGGGAACTTAAGAGTCGGTTATCTAGTGAATTTGATATGAAAGATTTAGGGGCTACAAAATATATTTTGGGTATGGAAATCAACAAGGGCCGGGTTAATAGAAAATTATGGTTAAATCAAAAGAAGTATGTTAACACTATTTTGTAGTGTTTTGACATGCATGATTGTAAACTAGTTATTATTCCTTTTCCAATTGGCACTAGGCTATCTCTAGAATAATATCCTAAAATAGATGATGAATTTGAAAAGATGTATAAAGTTCCATATGCTAGTGTTGTAGGAAGCCTTATGTATGTTATGATTTGTACAAGACTTGATATTGCCCAAGCAGTGAGAGTTAGTAGATTTATGGAAAATCTTGGTAAAGAGCATTGGACTTATGTGAAAAGAGTTTTCAAATATTTACATGGGACTTCTAACCATTGCATTTGTTATCATGGATCTTATGATATGAGCAGGGTGATTGATTTGCACGATTTTGTTGGTGTTTTAGATTGCAGAAGGTCCACAAGTGGCTATGTATTTAGTTTGTTTGGAGGAATAATTAGTTGGATGAGCAAAATACAACTTACAATTGCATTTTCCACTATAGAAGCAAGGTACATGGCTGCAATAGATGCTTGTAAGGAGGCAGTGTGGTTAGAGAGATTGTGTTTAGGTATTGGCTTTCAATGTAAACAAGTTAGAATTAGATGTGACAGTCAAAGTGCCATCTGTTTGGCTAAAAACCCAATCTATCATGTACACATGAAGCACATAGATGTTCAGTATCACTTTGTGTGAGAAATGGTTGAGGGTGTTAGAGTCATGTTACATAAAGTAGACACTTTAGAGAATGTTGCATATTCTCTTACTAAATCAGTGAGGGCAGAAAAATTTTGTTGTGCAAAGAGGCCATAGGCCTTACTTCTTCTAAAGCTTGATTTATTCAGGTTTTTTTAAAAAAAATTTGCATAGTGTTCGACAAGTGAGAGAATGTTGAGTAAATGTCTCAACCTTGTTTTGTATTTAATTATTAATTGGCAATTTGTAATTATCTTTTAGTTGTCATGAAAGTTGCTAAATGTAACTATGACAACATATAAAGTGTTTTTTAGTTGTCAAATTAGAAAGAGTATGAAAAAGGTAAAGTTAAATGTGAACTTGGAGAAGATAAGAAAGATTTTTTAGTTTGCATGAGCACATTAGTAAAAGGCAGATTAAATCACAAGTTGGAAGAGGAAATTTCTTATTTTTGTGATTTATGCCCAAATGGTTTTAGAAACCATTCGTGATTTGTGGTTTCTCTTATTCCTATATATTTAGTGTTTGAGTTGAAGGAAAAATAAGTTAATTTACAAATTGTTGAAGCCATTAAGTGTTGCAGTGATAAAGAGAGAGAAGTTGTATTGATGTAACTCATTTGAAAGATTAATACAAGTTTTGGATCTCTTTGAATGTGGAGTTTTTTCTTGCAAGAGTTTTTCCACGTAATTTTTGAGTTATGATTTGCATTTATATTGTAATGTATTTTCATTTATGACTTATTACTATCTATTTGTTATCTTGATTTTCAAGAAATGATGTTCAATCTACTTTTTCTGATGTTCTGTTAGTAGGTTGTGGTCACTTAAGAGAAAACAATTTTTTTATAGACAAACTTGAAAGGAAGGAAAAATGGAAAAATGGTAAATATGGTTTTGAACCGGCTGTTTTGACTCTCAATGTTGTTCCTTAATTTGTTGCTTTTTGACACAATTGTGCAATTGTGATTATATATCCTTTTGAGAGACTTCGACTTGAATGATGGTTATTGAACTACTCCTTTGGTACTTTATAGTTTTGGAAAGACACACAGACGTAGGTCAGTTATGATTTTGGCATACTATTCAGTTTTGACTATGGTTCTGCGGTTTATGAGCATATCTCATGGAATTTTAATATTTTATCTCATTGGTATGATGGTACATGTCTGTTGGAACTTAGTATAACCGTCTCCTGCATCCTGTTCTGATTGGTTGATATTTGATTCTCTTGTTGGTTAAGGTTTTTTTTGGTTGGCCGGCTGCTTAGAGTTTTTTAATATATTTGATGTTGTTTTAGTTGTAATCTTGGTGATACCTTTGTTGATCATTTATTTGTAATCTATCAATGCTCGTTTGAGCTGTAAATTCATTTTAGTATTTAAAAAGTTGTCCAGATTAGGAGCAGAATGGGTATTTTATGTAGTGGCATACTAGGAATGAAGAAACAGTTAACAAAGATTTCACTTAAAAGGAAAAAGCAGATATAACCTGACAAATGCAGGTAGAACCTGGGGATTTGCCCAGAAAGGGACAAGTTGATAGGAGATATACTCTTTGATATTGCTAGCCTGGATAATTTTGTAGGGTTTCTTTGATGAGGACTGCTTCTGGACCCTCTCCTGTGGATTGTGGTTTATGGGAAAAAACAATCTCTAACTTTGTAAATGGAGCTTAGGGTTTAATTCAACATTGGTTTCTTTTTTTAAGCCTTTTTATCTGGATTAGACCTTCCGGGATGGGATAAGGAGGTGTTGATTGGTATTGTGTCTATTGATTTGGTTACAAAATTTAGGTCTTGTTTGTTTTTAACTACATTTTGTGTATTTGTTGATATGGACAAACCTATCTCATCTTTTTTTAATCTTTTAAATTCAACATTTGGAAGCAAAAAATTGAGGTGGAAGATTCTAAAGTAGTTTGTATCATTTGTCACAAAGTGGGTCATTCTTTAGTGGCTTGCATGCCTAAATCTAGTTTGTAGAAGGTTTGGAGAAAGGATATTTTGGCTCAAGAGTAGAGTCTTGGATAACCATATAGATGGTATTTAAAAGGAAATGAATGTTATGGCGATCTCTACAATTGAGGTTCTAATCACTCCCATTGGGCCTCCATTTGTTATTGTTTTGATTAATTTGGGGTTGATGACCCCTAATAGATATGGTGCGCCCCTCCACTCTCCTCCACTTTCATGCTAGTGAGAATGCTATTGGAGAGCCCATACAACTTCTTGTGATTGATTCAACATGTTTATTAATTTGGTTGAGATGGGGTATAGTTTTGGTCCTGTAGATAAAACTATGGATAGGATGCAACATTCTTTGAGTGCTTTGGCTTTAAGCCACCATAATTTGTTGCTTCTCATCCTATTCTTTAGCTACATGTGGTCCTTATAGTTGTATGATTGCCCCCTTGAGTTGCAAGTCTTGATCCTTTGATTTGTGGGGGTTTTGTGTTTCTTATAAGTTTCCAACTCTTATGTATTGCTTCCATTTCTCAATTGTTTGTGGGAAATATATTTGATTTAGCTTGTGTATAAGGAATTGGGTACTTCCAAGAACCCACCTTTACCCAATAACTAAGTTGTCAAATCAATAGACTTACCTAGTGATTCTAAGTACAAAATATCCCAAAATCAAAATCAACCCAGAAATGTTTATGGAATCATCCAGGGTTCACCATTTTTTGTGTTGAACCAATTCTAAACACCCCGGGCCAAACTAGCGCAATTCCATCCATGACATGGCATTTTAAGATCAATTCCAAGGTGATTCTAAGAGATTTGATTTTATATTAATTTTTCAATAATGAGAAAACCCGAATACATGGCGTTTAGCTAATATTACATGTAGATTTTTGGACTACATTCAACAATTTTCTTTTTTCTGGTTGTGAACATGTTGAGCAAGGATGCAAATAGGGTGAACAAGGAGGTTTTTTTCTCGTGAACAAAGTGAACACGGATGCAAGTATTTGCCGCCATAGACCTAGCCGTCATAGACCAATACTTCTTGTTTCAACATAACTAATAGTGGCAATTCAAATTCTTTAATTTTTAAAAATTAAATTGATATTCCAATAAAAATGTTATAATTAGAATACATAACTAAAAAAATTGTTGCACACAACTATAAATTTTGATATTTTGTTGTGAAGTCTTTGTCTATGAACAAGTTAATCATATAAGTCTAGGAGACTACTTTGAGATAAGGCATACATCTTTTACACGAGTCTTACAAAGTAATTCATATATATAGAATCAAATCTATAATTCCTATTAATTATATAATTTAATTTATTTTTATTTATATGCCTTAAGTTATATGTTTAATAATTTTATTTTTATATGTTTAAAATTAATAATAATGAATGATGCATAATATAATTTTTATTGCAATTTTGCGTGAATCATAAAGTTTAGATTTTTGTAAATTGTTTTCCTTTTTTTTTTCAAATTTCTTTTCGTAGGTCTATTGCACATAGAGATTATTATTACATTATTACAATGACAATCAATTTTAGCTTTGTTGACAAACCCTCCTTCAAAATTGACTTCAATACACCTTGTGGAGACATGTAAAAATAGTGGAGACATGTAAAAATAGTAGAACATATTTCAAGTGGTGGGACATATGTTTGAATATGAAATGGTGTGATTAGTAGTATACAAGTTCCTATAGTTGAGTAAAAGCCCATTTATATGTAGTTCTTGAATAATCAAAGTTTGTCCAAGAAAACTTGGTACACCTATATCAATTTATAAAATCACAAATATATCAAAGAGTAAAGAGGAAACATATGCAATTTTTTTTCACAAAACAGGGGATTCTTTGAGGGGAGGAAGTGGCTCATAGAGGCCACTTCTCTATCTCATACTCAACATTGCCCTTGAAATAATAGTAGAAAACTATCGATTTTTAGATAGGAGTGAGAATGAGCCCAATAATGTGAAAAGAGCAAAGGGGCCATTGGAGATGACATTTAGAGTGATGCTAGAGATTATTGACCAAACTATTGCAAGATATCTCTATGTAATGGTCTATCCTTCAATGTTGTTTGGATACTCTATAGGAAAGACATGAGAATAATGAATGAATCTCCAAAATGGTACACGAGCCTATGTTATGAGAGGATGCATAACACATTGTTTTCATAAGAGGTCAAACATAAAAAACTTTATTGGTTCCCACAAGGGCCTCATGTAAAAAAAAAAATAGGCATGTTTATAATTTTCGATGGATGGAAAAATGCAAAAATAGGTTGTTAATCATTGTGATGGCATTGTTCTCTAAAGGGGCAATGTGTATAAAGTATTGGATCCTGGGGGGCGGGTGAAGGATGTATAATTTATGTTGGCATCCTTGTACAATGCATTCAAAAAGTAGATCATTAAAATGTCGTCCAAGTCATAACAAACAATTCAAAGTGCAAACAAAGCATCTAATATGTTGATTGAAACATCGTTCTCACATATGTTTTAGACACGTCGTGTCATACACTCATTTAACCTCATGCTACAAAAGTTGGGAAGTATGCATTCTTAATTTTTAATTTTCAAATAAATTGTTGAAACTCGATTTGCATCCAACACAATTGTCTTGAAACGACTTGTGAAAATGCAAGAGACACTTTCTAGCATATTTATCAACCAATCATCATCCATATGAAGGCATTCCAACACTACAAGGGCCACTAATGTAAAACAAATGATTTTAGATCATTGGGTGGAATCCTGTGAAATATCTTCCTAGTTTAAACAAATCCATCATGAGTATGATTTGCTTTACTGACATGGATAAGCCATGTGTGAAAGATGTTTACAATGGTATCGACTCAATGATCGAGAAGATAAATCCAGTATAAATACAAAAGAGCAAAACCTTGAAAAAACTTTCAAAAAGTTGCAATCAATTTTTGTTGAGCAGTGAAACAAAATGACCAACCCACTCCATCTTCTTGTTTTCACGTTGACTCCCAAATGTTATAGCAAAGAAATCCTTTCTATTCTATCAAAGATAGCATCATATTGTGATGCAAAAATCAACACAGGGTTTTAAAGAACACTTAAAAATCTCTTCTTTAATTTTGTTATGGAAAACATAATTACTAGTGAATTTGTTATTTCTGCAATCTCCACTAATCAAAGTGTTTTGTTCTCCATGATAAGTGATAAGTATATGATAAGTATAGGAAGGATGCTCGCTTTGGTGGTAGCTCAACAAAGGGTTCAAAAAAACACTTAAAAAACTCTTCTTTGATTTTGATTTGGAAAATGTAATTTACTAAGTATATGGTAAGTATAGGAAGGATGCTCGCTTTGGTGGTACCTTGATGGGCATAAATTGTCACCCCTTCCAATTATTTAAGATAAATTGGTGTACTTGAATAGGCATAAATTGTCAATTGAATATAAATTGTCACACCTTCCAATTCTTGGAATCAAAATTTTATCATGAGCTTTTACCCATTATCTAAATTTGATTTTTTTCATTTAAAAATTTTCATTTTTTGAACTAGAATACGCTAGTATTCAAATCTTTTGAACTACGAGACAAGGGGGATATCCTAAACCATTGCATGCATAGGAGACATCTCTCACAAAGAGGGAGTAAGTTTAGTGCCACAATAAATTTGTAAACTCTGGAGCAAAGCTCCCCACATAGCATGTTGTAGATGGATGGGAACCTAATCAAAAGGAAACTTTGGAAGGAAGGAGTCGAGGTACTCACGAAAGTCATTGCAACCACATGAGAAGCCCCCCAAAGATTGTGACTTGTCGTTGGAGGAACAACTAGAGAAAACCCAACATTCAAAGTAGACTAATCATTCTAAGAAGACCCAGCAACCCATCAACTAGGTAGTCAAGAGCATTAATAGGCAAGTGAATGCCCATCAACTAGGAAGTCACAAGCATTAATAGTCAAGTGAATGCCCAATTAGAGAAAACCCCAAGAGCATTAATAAGCAAGTGAATGCCCATCAACTAGGAAGTCACGAGCATTAATAGTCAAGTGAACGCCTAATTAGAGAAAACCCAACATTCAAAGTAGACTAATCATTCTAAGAAGACCCACCAACCCATCAACTAGGGAGTCAAGAGCATTAATAGTCAAGTGAATGCCCATCAACTAGGAAGTCACAAAAATTAATAATCAAGTGAATGCCTAATTCGAGAAAACCCGACATTCAAAGTAGATTGATCATTCTAAGAAGACACACCAACCCATCAACTAGGGAGTCGAGCATTAATAGTCAAGTGAATGCTTAATTAGAAAAAACCCAACATTCAAATACCCAACAACCCAAGAGTCAAGAGCATTAATACTCAAGGGAGTCAAGAACATTAATAGTCAAGGGAATGCGCATCAACTAGGGAGTCAAGAGCATTAATAGTCAAAGTAAATGCTTAATTAGAGAAAACCCAACATTCAAAGTGAGAAAACCCAACATTCAAAGTAGACCGATCATTCTAAGAAGACCCACCAACTGATCAATTAGGGAGTCGAGCATTAATAGTCAAGTGAATACTGTGGGCATCCTTCCACGACATAGCCACACCCTTGCATTAAGGGTGTGAATAAAAATTAAAAACCGAAAGTAATTATTTTTTTACATGGTATATCATATTCTAAACTTCATACATAGAATATTCGCAGCCCGCTCTTAAAAAAAATGTCATATCATCGACATACCATACACATGTCGCATCCATTACCATACCCGATTCCACTTTGACAACTATGCTCAATTAAACAAAAAACAAAATAAAAAATTAATAGATGCAATCGGATCACCGATGCCTCCGAACATTAATTAAAATGGTAAACAAAAAATCAATAAACTCAAATTCTACTGCACGTAGGTTAGAATATCACCTAACAACTTTTGGGACGTCACAAATTTTGGCAGGCATACAGATAAAATTTATTATCACATTTCACTACACTTCTTTAAAAACAGTGAAACTTTATAAACAAATGGCTAATTGTTCTGTTGCTGTCCATACAATTACATCTCTCCTATAAATCAAATTATTCCCTCAAAAAATTGCAACATAGCTCGACATCCAATATAGTCAGAATGCCAATCTAGAGAAAACAACAATTTCCTCCATTTCTGGCAAATTACATCCATAACAAATCATATACCAAAATCATGCATACAGATGAAACATTCATGCATGACACATTTGACCTTATGAAGCTAAGAATATTGTATAGGAGACAGAGAGGCCGCAAATATCATGGATTCAAAATAAAATTCCTATACTAAAGTACTAAAGTCCACAAAATGAAACACTAGTCATGACGCATTTGTCCTTGTGAAACTCACTTTATTCTACGCAAACTACGGAGACACAGAGAGGTCGCAAATATCATGCAAGTAAAATACAAATCATAGACCACCGAAGTTAAAAAATTAAACAATCAGATTCAAGATGCATTTGTCCTTTGGAACTTAAAAGGTCTCTATCAACTTAAGTAGATTCACATAGTAGGTTGCCTAAAAGCAACTTCAAAATTTTTTGCACGCTCTCCCACAATTCCTAAGATCAAATTAATCTTTGTATGAATTTGCAATTATCACAAGAAGACTCAGTCTTCAATTACCTCATCTTCCTGTCCTTTACTTACGTGCGTAACTTCTGATCTCTCATTTTCCTCTCTTGCCAATCCTTTGTAGACAGTGTTCTTAATCTTCTCAGCAGGCACCAATGGAAGATACGTGGCCACTCGGTATTCCCCATCAGCCAAATATTTCACACTGGAATTGTACTTCTCAATACAGTAAGTGCTTGGCGGTAATAGGGCCTCTACAATTGCAGGCACCATAGGAAACTGACGCAGCTTGTACCAAGCCATGAGAGACAGTTCCTCTGCTACAGGTTCATACTTATTATATAAGTTCTTGGCTTTGGGTTCAGACATGGCATAGACAGTCTTCCCTACCTCCTTGGCCTTCCCCACAACACCCACCTCCCGAACATCAGCCACAACTGACCTGGCAACTTCAGGTGCCTTCTTTGCTGCTCCATACATTTGACAGGTTTTGGACTTGAGGTTTGGAGACACATAACTGTCTACCTTCACAACTACATCTTCCACCTGAAGAAAAGGAAAAAATTAACAAACCACTTTATGCATTGAACTTTTATTAGGTTTGATTGATCCCCGTGTAATTTAAGCGAAACTTGAGAAACTATGCATTGTTAAGATTTAAAAATCTCAGAAAATAGTACCTAACTGCTCATAAACTATGCTTTCAGTTTTTATTGACCCCCTAAATAACGTAAGGGCTATTTAAGCAACTGCAAATCCATACAAATACAGAAATCTCAGTGAAGATTTTCCAATACTAGTAGTTCATATAATATAAGAAAAATAGTACTGAAAAGAAGAATAAATTTGGTAAAAAAGGCCATTAAAATTAAAATTAATAAAAATGTGTTTATATCAAGTGGGCACAAATAGAGAGAATTCAAAAGCGTTTGATCACAAGCAAATTCAAACTAAAAGCTTCGATTCCTTATGAGATACTTCTTGCTGAGACGGGGGCAATTCCTATTGAGGCCATCGCTATGGTGAGTCTTTTGAGATATTTGAAAAAGGTTGAGCAGATGGAAGCTCATCGGTGGCCAAATGTTGTTTTTAGAGGTGTCTTAGGGCCGAGAAAAAAGGCATGGATGAAACAAAATTGTAAGTGGATGAACAAGTGGGACATTCATTTCAGCGGGTGCTCTAATAATAGCAAGGAATTAAAGTTATATGTGGTTGAAAATTTTCGCAAGGCTATGTGGATAAGAGTGGTTGGGAGAAAGAAAAAATATTATGTTGAAGAATTTAATCCCAATTTGGACCATCAACAAAAAGCATATATAGAGGCAAATATTCCGTGGAAATCAAAGATTCTCATTGCACAATTGAGGACTAACTCACATCGTCTTCGGTGTGAAACGGGGAGATGGAAAAGGCCAAAAGAAGTTTGGGAAGAGAGGGTTTATATCTTTTGTGCTGATGGGCAAGTGGAAACTGAAAAACATTTTATCCTAGATTGTAATGCTTATAGTGACATCAGAGGAAGCTACACAAGTGGGTTAACAGCTGCAAATTTTCAAGATTTGTTTAGCATGGATTGGCTGGGCAGAATGGGAGAGCTCATTATCAAACTTAATGGCAGGAGAACAGCGCTTCACAATGCTAAAATAGCAGGGGTCACTGTCCCATAGGCCTTCTTTTGGTCTCGTGGACGTTAAAAGTCTTCTATTCTATATGCCTTGGCATTCTCCAGCTTTTTGCCTTGTAGCCTTTCAAGAACAGCAGGCTCGTAAATCTATCTATCTATCCTTGTTTTACTCCTTTCATTAACAAGCTCTATCTAGCTTCAAAAAACACAGAAGTGTGGGTAACTGAAACCCCTAGGTGTCTTCCCATAACGCCCCTGCCGCTTGCGCCAGCATGGTGACTACAAGGACCAGCTAAGCTAAACATATCACCAAGGTTAATACCTCCCTCTCCAGCGCTCAGGAAATTTCTCACCCAATATTTACCGGAAAATTGATTCACTGTTTCGCAGCTTTTTCTTCTCCAGTTTTAACAGAAACTGCCTCTATCAAAAATTAAGGTAAAAATCGTGAAAAATTATATTTAGTAACACTTCTATCAAATAATGAATTGATTTTGACAGGCCAAAATTGACCTCGGATTTCCAAAGAGCCTACCCTAGAAGAAACCTCATAATCTGTGATACCAGAGCACTTCTATGACTCAGCAAACCCAAGGACCCCAAAGTATTAGGGCACTTATGGCGGTGAGGCTTCTCTGAACTGTAAGGTTGGTTTGACCCTGGGAGAGGTCCTACCGTAAACCTCATAACCCAAAATCAACCGTAGGTTCAAATTGATCTTAGAATGTTTCTTTGGTTAAAAACTTAAAAGAAAACGGCAAAGGTATCTTTTAAAGTCGCCGCCAGGCCAGATACCAATATGGTGTAGGAGACTTCACTGATGCAAGCATCGTTATTTTTCCTTATACCCTATGTATTGTTAATAACACAATCCTACCCTCACCACATTTCACACCAATAATATCCACTTCTGAATATAGGCCTTCACCATTAGGTCATTGCTTGACAAGTTAGACGCAGTATGGTAGTGCCAAGCTAGGTGAATGTTCGGTAGTAAATAGATAATTGGAGCCTTCAAAACCAAAAATACTCCGGGATAATTGCACTAAGCTAGGTAAATGTTAAAATGTTAAGACAGATATTTGGACCTTTCAAAATCAACACAAAATAACCGAAAACTTAGGGGAATGGTTGTAGGTGAATAATAGATAGAAGTACAGGATACTCAGAGCTATCAAAACTAAAACAAAATTACCTAACAATTTGGGCATTAAATTTATATAAAACCTTAACCCTCAACCTGGCAGAAATTGCACTCCTAGTATTAATTTAAATTAGCCTATAATTTTGGACATTACAGGCATATAAAACCCTAACCCTAGTATTAATTGAAATTAGCCTATAATTTTGGACATTAGAGGCATATAACCCTAACCCTAGCCCTAGACATAACACAAGTTGAATATTGCACATCTACGAATTTTAAGGTCAATTTAATTCGAAAGGCATAAAACGAGCGCGATGAATGAATAGGTTACCTTTTTATCTAGAATTTGGAGCAATATGTAAGGCTTGTCCTCGATCTTCCGGTACAGAGGTCCAACAACGACTTTCACAGTTCCTTCAACTACATCCACCCCCTCTTTCAAAGGCCCTGAATTTTCTTTCGCATATCCATAAATGCTAAACAACCGACTCCTTGTATTCACAGCCGCATTTACAAAAAAGCCTAAGTACTTGATTTGAGAGTCTTCCCCGTTATTCTGCAATAAAATTAGATCAAGTTCGATAACAATTCAACTGAAAAAGAATAAAAGAAAAATCAAAAGCATTACAAATTAATGTGCGAAGGTAAACCTGGCGATCATTCTGAGCCATGGTCGAATGCAATCGATATGTGAACAATAATAAGGATACCTAAGTTTGAACGAATTCGCTTTAAAAAGATTTATTGATACACCGATGTGCTTTTGACATACCGAGAAGGAAAATATATAGGAAGAGTGCTTCGCAATGAAGGAATCTACTAGAAGACGTGGAAGGAAAGCAACGTGTTTTCATATGAGGTAAACGCGTGTCACCGGCTCCCAATGATAATAATAATAATAATATTATTTTATAGTCCACGATGCCCGGCAATCTGTTTTTGGGTCTACAGACAGCCTACAGCAATATGGGACTCCTCGTACTCCCAATATTGAGGGAGGCACCTAATTGGTGTTTTCAGTTATATTCTAGAATTTACATATTGGCCCACTTGGCCAGGGAAGAAAGACAGGGATCAAGGTCCTATGGTTAGGGGTCCCACTTGGGAATTCCATGTTCTAGGTGCTTCAAAATCTAATTATTTGTTTAATTGAAAATTTTATTGTATGATGTTTTGGTATGTGGAAATGAATTTTATGTGTATTTGAACTATGTCTTTGGATTTGATATGGTTGTCTTTGTATTTAGATTTTTGAATATCTTGATATTTAGATCAATAATAAAAGTCTCAACAATTGAGAAATATCAAATTGGGAGATTGTTAGGTAAGGATCTTATCTTTAAGTCAAGCAATTAAATCCTAATCAACAATTTAAACAAGATGGTAGGTGTACTAAGCAATCATGTAACATGTCTAGGACAAGTGTAGGTTGATGGTATGTTAATACTATGCTCTTCTAATAATGATATAATGTATAATAAATTAAGATTCGACTTTTTATATAACACTTTAGCGCATAAATTAATATTTTTTATATTTAAGTCAACAAGTAATGGTTGATTCAAATTTGTGTGTTTTTTAAAGTTAACCTAAGAAAAATAATGAATAAACTAAGATCAATCCCTAAAATATATGAAGGTAATGATGAAATTAAGTTCAAGTTAATGGTTAAGTTTTATTAAAAAATATGTTGTTTTATATTAGACATTGCATTAGAATCAACAATGATCTTATTAAATTTAATTTAATTTGAGAATGAACAATCCCTCAAAACTTTATTAAAATTGAAATGGAAATGAAAAAACTAATTTAATGGGGGAATAGTTCACATTAGTTTAGATGAAAGATAAATAAATGAAAGAACTTGAAGAGAAAATATCTTTTTTGTATTTTAGGTGTGGTGTCATTGTAATATAACAACAACAAATAATTGGAATTAGATGATCCAAAATATTTAGGTAGTTTAGTTTATTGAATAGTTATTCACATTGTGAGTATAGGGTTAAATGCAAAAGACAAAATATAGAGGAAGAAAAATACATGATGTTTCTCTTGTTAAAATTGATAAAGAAATTAGGAAGATGTTTGTATTTTAATTAAGGAATAATTCACATCATTTCAAATGCAAGATAAATAAGTGAAAGATCTTGAAGATAAAGTAGGATAAGAGAAAATATCTTTTTTGTATTTTAGGCATGATAGCAATCAAATGTTGCTATATTAAGGAGTGCAACTTGAACTCATGTGACAACATTCAATTTACACAAGCATTTACCATCTTTGAAGAGGTGTAGAATAAGAAAATTGGGAGGCTACTTATCAAAATTAAAAGTGGCATGACATCCCTTTTAAATAGAGCAACACCAAGAACTTAAAATTAGATCATCCAAAATATTTCAACTATAATTTAGTTGTTTGAGTAATCACTCACACCATGTGCATACAAGATCAGGCATAAAAAGAAAAAAAGTAGAGGAAGGAAAATATGTGTTGTGTTTGATTGTAATTTGTTGGTTAACAGATTGGGCACCTTGAGAATCTACAAATGAACGCCAACAAGGTGCAAGGAAAATTAACCCAACAACTCTGAATATTAATCTTTGAACAAGATGAACATTCTCTGAATTTTTTGAGGTACAAATCCCTCACATGATTTTCAATGAATTGAAAGAATGAGAAAACAAAACATCATGTATGTTTTTAACCAAAAGGCAAAAAATTTATACCCAATATCGAAAAAATTTCAAATATCAGGTGTGTGATACAACGAATAGAAGTATTAGCACAAAGACTAATTAACCATCATAAACAGAACATCCGCTCAATACCATATGAGAAACGAAATTGATTAGAAGAACTGCATTGCTCATACCAAGATAATACATGCATAAGATATTCTTAAACACAAAGATTTAAGAAATTAGATTAACTCCATCAAATTGCACACAAGCAAAATAGTAATTTCATTCATCAATAGTATTAAGCAAACTTGCGAAAAATGTCTAGAGAGAGCATATGAAGATAGATACAATTTAAATAGGTGGATGATTCTCGCCTCTTTCATGTCCATAGCCAATTAAACAAAAGACACATAAAAGAAATAAAGAGGAGCCATGTCGTTATGATGGTGTCGCTTCATTTCCAGCTTCTTGGATCACCAAAGGTCTCTTCCGCCACGCTTGAAAAGTCTTAAGGATGTGCATTAGGTCCTTATGTTGGTGAATGGTTACATTTTTCATCCTTACCTTCCATGTCAGATGAAGATATTTGGCCGTTTCAATGCGTTGCTCGCAAGCCTTCATAAGATCCATTGCCTGAGATGATACCAAGTGTAATTCACTCAATTTTTGTAAATGTTAAGCATTAAGAGTGGGTAGGTCAAGAGCCTCTTTGACCATTTTCTGGAAATCAGTTGTTAAGCTTCTAGCATCTACCTCATCCCTTATTCCATTTTTATCCTGAAGTAGGCCAAGAGCGACCAAGGTGCTCAATGCTTCATCTGAAATGGCTGCCAATTCATTGATGATCTCTTTAAGCTTCTATAAAATTTGTTTGGCAACTTGTAATATCCACTCCAATCCTTTGGTCCATGATAGGTAACGAGTATCTGAAGCATTAGGTATGATTTTATCTACAACTAGTTTTTCCATATCCGAGCTCATCAGTAACTTCAATTTGGTTTGATAATTAACCCATAATTTCTCTTGTTTTTCAATAGCAACAACTGCATCCCCTAAGGTGGATTTCAAAGCACTCACCTCTTGGAAATGTTTAAAGGATTTAGTAATGATAAGGTTTCCCTTCTTGATGAGGGATTCATTCCAATCATCTACAACCAGACTTAAACTTTGACAACTTTTAATTTTAGTTAGGGCTTCCTTTCTAACTACAGTAAGAGATTCAACAAAAGTATCTACCCAAGAGATAGGTTGCAGGACGACCTCAAAAATAGACTTTAGATAATTGGTCAAGTTGTGGACCTATGCTTTCAACTCATCTTTTCTTTCCTTGTCTTTCTTTGATCTCTCAACCATCCTGGCTGCTAACACCTGAAAAATATGAACATCCCCATCCCTAGTAAGAGGATAGAGGTCGACCCTATTCACTTCAAAGTCACTTGTTGCTGCTTGAGAAACATCTCTCTGCACTAAAGGGTGTGTAATTTCCAACTAAAGTGTCCTTGATTCTGTGTCATCTATAAGCTTAGTAGTAGTCTTTAACTTCTTAGGTTTAGGGGTTGAAGTCCTTTGTAACAACTGACCTACCATGTCTTGCTTGGGAAAGTTGGGCTGTATAGCTTTCCTTTTCTGTGACAGTGAATCTTCTAACCAAGTTGGGGTTACCGCAACCTTAGTTGCTTTAAAACATAGGGACTCAAATAACGTTCGAGTGACTGGAGGAGTATCTCCTGCAGTTGTTCTTGGCCCCTAAGAGGGGTTTACCTCTCTGACAGGTGATTCATCTCAAGAGGGAGGGGATCAACATTCAAGTTTTCTAATCTTTCCTCTTCCTCCTCTCCTTCATTATCCTTCTCTAGAATAGGCAAGTTGAAAATGTCATCCCCATAGGTTTGTGAATACACATTATTTTTTGGTGGATCTCCATCACCACTTCCTTGGGCACCTAATGATAAAGATTGAGAAACATTACCAGTTGATTTCCTGCTAAAAAGGGCTTGGGAGGTACCTTGAGTAGGTCGTGAATCTTTGGACCTAGTGCAAGGGCGGGATTGTTCAGTTTTCTTTTTGGTCACCCATTCTCTAGTTATGTTCAGAACATTAGCAGTTCTAGCTTCAATGGTTTCCTTCTCTTTAAAATTCCAATCCATGGCAGGAATGGGTTGGCTGTTTATCAATTCAGTAGAAACTGGGTCAACCATGTTAGACCCATCTTCAACAATGCCTTAAAAATTCCATTTCAAATCATAAATGATGATTTGTTCTACTGTTAATCTCATCCAACTTCTTCTCCTTACCTCATATTCATCAAAGCAATCAGCCCAATAATCCTCAAGGTTGGATTGGTGATTGAAAGTAGGGCCCAATTTCATATTGTTCATAATATAATCTTTAAGATCAAAAGAAACATGCTCCTCATATGAGGGCATGTTATACCTGGATAATTCTTTCTCAATATTCAAAGCATTAGACATTGACTGCAACTATATGCACCAAAACCAAATGGAAAACTGACTGTCAATATTTTCCTACCTTGGTGCAGTCTATTAACATCATCCAATTGTCTACTTACCTCAATAATCACCCATTTGTCTTTAGGGTACTTGGGTAATTTAATGGGGAAACCAGCATATCCGCCTACTCTTATATATGTAAACCTCTGAAATTGGATTAAGTGGCTGCCATAAAAATCAACAAATTGCATTGCCTCTAGAGATAATCTCATTGCAGAATGTCCCTATAGTTCCCTGACCATCCTCATTTTAAAAGTGTCAACAATTCTTCTGAAATGCAAGAAGCTTTTGTGAAGTTGGAGTTTGTCAAATTAATCATAAATTGGCACTTTTTATGGAGGAAAATCACTCGACCTTAATCCAGGCTAGGGTCAAGTGCTAGGAAGGGCATATATTAAATATGATGACAAAGAAAAATCTGTTCAAAGTGAAGAACGTCATCAACTCATGTAGGCGGTCGCTAATAATCTTTTCCTAGTTTAGGAATTGCTCCCCACTCAATATGATTTGGATGAAGAAATACATCCATTCTTTGAAACTGTGAACATTTTCATTTCCCCAAACCCTGTGCAACAACCCGACAATATCCTCCACTTCATCTACAAATTTTTTGCTATTACATTTTTGTAAACCCCTTTCTCGACAGTAAACTCAATCTGAGAGCTTGTCATGTCCATTGTCAAGTATTAATCTATTTCTGGAGTTCTCAAATAGGACACGAAGGTAGACCTTTGAATTTTTAGAACAAGTCTATTATCCTTTATCCTAACTTCCTGCGTCTGTGAATTATAATGTTTGATACATTCCAACACCAATTTGGGACATTGTACTGGTATCGAAAATGCGGCCGCCTCAATCAACCCACTACCCACTACTCTCTCAATGATAGGTGGAGGGTTAGGTTTGTTAAATTTTTTCTGCAATTCATCTAAATTAACGGGCCCTAGCCAAGTATCACCAATTTCAGGTCCTTCATAGGTTAACCCAGACACATACTTATAGCCAGTGTATTTAACCCTTGCCATGTGCACCAGTGACAATATATGTTTCTTCAATGCAAGAGTAAACAATTTGGAAAATAGGTTGCAATAAATGGAAACTGAAAATACCTCTAATGGCGAACCCTGCAATTAAAACTGTGTCTCTTCCAGCTCGTCCTCAAAAATTGTCACGATAAGAATGTTTGCCCATCATTTTATTTTATCAAACTCGGCTTCACGAAAAAATATGGGAGTAGATGGACATTAATGTCTTAATTTTGCATTATGACATGTGGTAGTTGTCCCTTTCACTATTCCCCACATAACCATGTTTCAAAAATTTAAAAATAAACGTCTATGCGCTGTAATAAAAGAGGTTCAAAGAACTCTAAAAATATGCACCCGAGTTCAAATGTTATGGTGAAAGACCACCCAGGCTAATAACCATCACGCTAGTAACAAGGTTCGACAAAACATACAAAACACCTCCCAGTTTAAACATAGGAAGGAGATAAAAGGGACCAAGGCGGTAAAGTGGTAGGTTCGATGAACTTGAGAAAGCATCACCCGGGTTCATTCCATGACATGAAACACCGCCCACATTAAAATGAGAAGTTTTTTTTTTAAATAAGTGGCTGACTCAATGAGGTGGGGAACAAAATAATAGTAATAGTGGCTCTGACTGGGGACAAAGACTTATAAGGATGAAGAAATGAACCTAGACCAAATAGGAGGAAATCAGTGTCTTATCAATTAGGCAACAGAGTCAATCAAAATAGAATGCACTCTCCAGAAACAAGGAAACAAACCAAAAGAACACCAAAACCCCAAAAAAAGACCCTAAGCTAAATATGTATAGAAGAAAAAGAGGCCGCAAGGCCATCACGACTTATATAACTTTAGATCCTGCCCATTATAAGGAATAGGCAAGGGAGTTATGTCAGGGTATGCAAGTTGGAAGGTATTAGGCCCAAACTCCTGGATGATTTTGAAGGGGCCAATCCAAAGTGAATCAAAATTCTTATGAGCACCTTTAGGTTCCCTACACTTATCCCACAACAAAACTAAGTCTCCAATCATGAACTTCCTCGATCTGGGATTTCTGTCGAAAATCTTCCTAACCCTCGCCTGGTGTACAGTTATCTTGTCTACCATCTCTTCTCGTTGTTCTTGTATTTTAGTTAAGTACAAAATCCTCTTTTCCAAGGCATCATTGAATTCAGCTTCCTCTATAGCGGTCTGCAATTTACGAATTGGCAATTCTAAAGAAAGAGGAAGTGCACTTTCCACCCCATACACCAACTTGAAGGGGGTAATGCCAATTTCCCTTTTTGGAGTTATCTGATCTTCCCATAGGGCTTCATACAACCTTTTGTGCTAGTCTTTCTAATTGTCACTGACCAAGCTTTTGATAATGTTCACCAAATTTTTGTTACTACACTTTGCCTGACTGTTCCCCTGAGGGTAATAGTTAGCTGAATGGGAGATAGAGATTCCATAATCATAGTAGAAAAGTGAAAACTCACTGGATGAAAAACTGGTAGCATTATTAGTAACTAGCTTATGTGGAACTCCATACCTGACCAAAATGTTTTCTTTGATAAAATCGCAAACTACTTTAGAAGTAGTTCTCTTGATTGGAATCGCTTCCACCCATTTGGTGAAGTAATTCGTAGCTATGATAATATGAGTATGACCTCCGGTAGACTGTGAGCTAATTGGACCAATAAAATCAAGACCCCATTCTTGAAATGGTCTATCAATAACCACAAGCTTGAGTGGTAAAGCTGCTAGTTGAGGCCTTCCCACAAACAACTTACACTTCTCATACTTACCCACCCAGTGATAGGCATCCTTAAACATCCCAGGCTAGCAATATCCATGCCTTATGATCTTGAAGGCAGTCACAGTGGAAGAGAAATGACCTCCACAAACTTCGTTGTGGAAAATATTAAGCAACTGTTCATGTTGAGCTTTATCAACACACTTCAAGAAACTCCCATCTATGCCACACTTGTACAGGGTGTCACTCCAAATAACATACTTAGTTGCCTTCAACTTTAGATTCCTTTTCTGCTTACTCAAGAGGTGCTTTGGAAATTGTTTGTAAGTAAGAAAGTAAGCAATATCAGAGAACCACTCAAGTAAACTAACAGTCAAAACCAATGGTAAATCTTCACTTTCTTCTTTTTCCTTCAAGTTCTCTACCATCAACTTGCAAAGTCCCCTTCCTCTAACTAATTTCCTATGCTTTAAGTCCAGATCATACTCCTACAGCTTTTCTATCCAGCTACCCCTCCTATTGCAATCAATGTCTTGTTGGGTTAATATGCTCTTGACAGTAGGATCTGGCAACTAGACCATAGAGTGTGAATGCAGGATATAGAAACGAAACTGCTTGACTGTCCTGACTACTGCGAATGCGTGTTTTTCAATGGGAGAGTAATTAAGTTCATGTTTCTTTAATGACTTGCTCATGAAGGAAATGGTGCCTGAACTTTATCTTCATTTTCTTGCAGTAGTACAACAAACGTGGTATGTTCTAAAGCATAGCAATAAATAATGAAATCCTTCTTGAAGTCTAGACTGACCAAGATAGGAGCTCAGGCAATTGCTTCTTTTATGTTTTCAAAGGCTTGCTTCCCAGCTTCATTCCATTTAAAACCTAGTTTTTCTTTCATCATATCCACAATGTGTTTAGTAATCTTAGATAAATCTCATACAAATTTTCTCAAGAAATTCACTTGACCAAAAAAATATTTTACACCAATTCGGTTCGAAGGAAGGTTTAACTGCAATATAGCTTTAACCCAGTTTGTATCTATTATGATGCCTTCTTTAGACACAATGTGGCCTAAGAGTTTACCTTCAGTGACAACAAAAATAGACTTTTTGGAGTTAAGAGAGATACCATGTTCTTTGCACCTTTGTAAGACTCGTTCCAAATCTTGAAGGTGATATGTTCTTTTCTTAGAGAACATTGTCAAATCATCAAGATAGATGACTATAATTTTTTTCCAGAGATCACCAAAAGATATGTCCATAGCACATTGAAATGTAGCTCCTGCATTAATGAGTCCAAATGGCATTTGATTATAAGAAAAAGTTCTCCAAGGCATGGTAAATGCCATTTTGTGTTGGTCCTCTCCTAATACACTGATATGATTGTAACCTGAAAATCCATCTAACATGGACATCATCTCTAAGCCAACAACTATTTATAAAATATGATCCATGTTAGGTAGAGGATAGTTATCTTTCAGTGATGCCTGATTAAGATTTCTAAAATCAACACATATCTGAATCTTCCCATTTTTCTTGCACACTGACACAATATTCGCTACCCAAGTTGAATGATGTATGGGATATAAAATTCATTCCTTTAACATTTTTTCAATCTCTTTGAAAATGGCATCAGTTACCATAGGATTATAATTCCTCTATTTTTGTCTGAAAGCGGCTTTCCCTTCCTTGAGTGGTATGTGATGCTGAAATTTTCCATTCATGAAATTCTTCAAATCATCATAACACCAAGCAAATACTTCCTTGTACTTAACTAGCAAGGGTATTAATTTTTCTTTCTCTTCTGGTGAACAACATTTCCCAATATAGATCATTTTGGGAGAATCAGGGTCTCCAATATTCACTGCTTCAAACCCATCGAAATGTCCAGCAAAATTGCTCATCTTTTTCTTGATAGAACGATCATGGCGATCAAACAAATCCTCAAGAGAAACCAGGACCTTGGGTATTTTATTCCCTTTTAATTGAATAACCTCATCTTGGAGGCTAGCTATACTATCTGGACAAAAGTCCTTACATTGATTATCACTCCCTTCAAAGAATGTTTGAGCAAAGGCCCCAACATTTTCTAAGAATGCCTGAATTTGTTTGTCATCTTAAAAAACCTACCAATGGTTGACATTATCAAGAATACTAGATCGATAGATCAATTCGATTCTATAGGATTTGTTTTTGAATTCTGGGTGCAGGAGGAGAAAAGAAGCAAAAACTGCTAATGAATCAACCTTTGTGTTAAGTTCTCTAGGAACGACTTCTATTGAGAAGGTGTCAAAGCTCTTGATGGTGTCCCAGACTTAGTTTTGATAATGTTTTAACCTTTCATTCTTAACAGTGAAAACATTTCACATCTACTTAACAATTAGTTCAACATCTCCCAAGACCCTAAGCATATTTATCCCCATACCCTTTGCCTCAATTAGACCTAATAATAGGGCTTCATATTCAACGGTATTATTGGTATTATCAAACTCTAACTTATATGCAAAAGGGAATTTCTCACCAGAAGGGGAAATGAGAACAACTTCCATCAAACTCCATCATCCAAAGTTCAGATTCTGAATTCAAGGCACATCAATCATTTCCATTTTCTTCTTCAGAGAAAAGCATATAGTTCCCAAATTAATTTTCCTCATACAATATTTGTGCCTTTGGATCTTTAGACTTGAGTACTGTTATCTTGGCCTTTGACTCAGGTTCAAGACACACCTTCTCTTTACCGATGGGTATAGTGGCATATAACCAATCCAACTGCATTTCTCCACCCAAGTCTTTACAAAAAATTATGCTCAGAAGCATACCATAGCTAGTAGGTATATCCACGACCAATATGGTGAGCTTGAGGTGCTTGTTTGGGTAAGCTACAAGTGCAACTTGAGTGTCTTTAATCTTCCCAAGCAAGGGAACTTGCTTAGAATCCATCGAATAGCATTTTCCAAATGTCTTGGTCATCTCTAATCCCAAAGCCTTAGCAATTTGCATAGGCATAACATTATTAGAAGCACTTGAGTTGATGATGCAAATATTAACCCTAAATCCATTAACGAACAATGAGATGTAAAACAGGTATGGTTTCGCATCAGAGGCCGATGAAGAGGATGCTTTACTACTGGATACAACATTAGTAGCTGAATCTTGAGACTTAACTATTGCTTCATCTAAGTCTGTGTGCAATTTTGAATGCCCTAGCCTAACATATTCAATCAACCTATCAAGTTCTTTAGGATTCATTTTTAGATATTTAGCTTGTGACACCTTAATTTTGGTAGATTTACAAAATTCTATGATATCAAAAGCCCTGGTTTGACTCTCAGAGGATGATACAATAAGATTTCTTGAAGAGATATTAACTACACTTGGTGAAGTATTTTCACCCTTTGAAATTGCACTAGCCTTAGTAAGTAAAACTTTAGGAGAATTAGGAATGTTGTTGGCTTCAAGTGATAGTAGCACAAGTAGCATCATCCAGAGTGATGTACACGTCTCCCTCTCTTTCATCGTCGGGTTTGCATTCTAAGTATCCATTTGCAAAGTCGTCATATTAATTAGATGACGTGCCTTCATTAGTGACCTCTTTTATGACCTCTTTAGTTATGGTTAACTACATAAACCTATTCATCTCGGGGCAGTCTGCACCATCATGGTCAACTATGAGGTGGAAGACACACATGTTCTTCTTTTTATCTGGAGGAGGAGCTTCGATCGCCAACCTCTGTTGAGTTGGGTGTAAGGGAAGCGCTTTATTTCCTGGTTGAAAATTAGCCTTCCTAGGGATATCTTGATAAATATGGTTACTCTTTGGCATCTTCCTTTTGAGAGAAATTATGTCATTAACCAACCTTTGAATCATAGGATCAGAAGAAGTAGTAGGAAGTGCCTTGCTCATATGCAATTCTTTTTTCCATTTTCCAACTGAAATGAAATCATCCTCCAATTCCACAACTAGTCCCTGTGTGGCTTCAAGAGTATTCAATGGTTGCCTCTTTAAGAGAAGACCAATATCAAGATGTTGTGCATTAATGAAGAAGCACTTTTGTGTTTCTACAGAGGGTCTTTTGGCAACTGAAATCCAGTGTATTATTCTATTGAATTTGGCTACAAAATCCCTCATAGGCTCATTCACTTCCTTTTTCATGTGAGTAACTTGTGCTATCAGTGTTAAGTCATCATCCGCACTTTTGAACCTCGCCTCAAATTTTCTACACATATTGGCCCAATTGGTGATGCATCCATGTGGTAGTTGATAAAACCATTGCGCTATTGCATCAGCTAAAGATTCCACAAACAACCTGACGACAACATCTTCTTCTTGTACTCCAAGAACGCCACATGTAGAAAAAAAAGGCATCAGTGTGTTATTTTGGTGAAATTCTTCCATCCCCTCTGAATTTAGGAAAAAATTTATGAGACCCTTTGGGTAAATCATGCAAATTATTTCCTAGTTGCAAAGGACCAATAGCAGCACCCCGGGGGATAGCTTGTGGATTAGCCATGGTGAGGGGAAAATTGATCACGACCGGTAAAATAGCCCAATGCAAAACAAGTGCTTGAGAAATACAATGATTAGTAGGTGTTCTAGTAGGTGAAGCAGGTCTACTCCTAGCTCTAACCCTTCACCTAGAGGGAATAATATAAGATAAATTATTTCTTTGCAAAGTTTCAAAGACAAGATCAAAATTTCCCCTACTTCTCTCCCCTTTAGTAAATCTATGAAAATCCAGGATTAATTAATTAACCTATGAAATATGTCCAAACAAGGTGACCAAAACTTAATAGATCATTTCCCTAGCGCAGTCACCAAAAATTTGTTGGTTAACAGATTGGGCACCTTGAGAATCTACAAATGAACGCCAACAAGGTGCAAGAAAAATTAACCCAACAACTCTGAATATTAATCTTTGAACAAGATGAACATTCTCTAAATTTCTCGAGGTACAACTCCCTCACATGATTTTCAATGAATTGAAAGAATGAGAAAACAAAACATCATGTATGCTTTTAACTAGAAAGCAGAAAAGGTATACCCAATATCAAAAAAAATTCAAATATCAGGTGTGTGATACAACGAATAGAAGTATTAGCACAAAGACTAATTAACCATCAAAAACAGAACATCCACTCAATACCATATGAGAAATGAAATTGATTATAAGAACTGCATTGCTCATACCAAGATAAGACATGCATAAGATATTCTTAAACACAGATTTAAGAAATTGGACTAACTTCATCAAATTGCACACAAGCAAAATAGTAATTTCATTCATCAACAGTATTGAGCAAACTTGCAAAAAATTTCTAGAGAGAGCATATGAAGATAGATACAATTTAAATAGGTGGATGATTCCCACCTCTTTCATGTCCATATCCAATTAAACAAAAGGCACATAAAAGAAATAAAGAGGAGTCGTGCTGTTACAACGGTGTCACTTCATTTCCAGCTTCCTGGATCACCAAAGGTCCCTTCCGCCACACCTAGAAAGTCTTAAGGATGTGCATCAGGTCCTTATGTTGGGGAATGGTTACGTTTTTCATCCTTACCTTCCATGTCAGATGAAGATCTTTGTTCGTTTCCATGCGCTACTTGCAAGCCTTCATAAGATCCATTGCCTGAGATGATACCAGGTGTAATTCACTCAATTTTTGTAAATGTTTAGCATCAAGAGTGGGTAAGTCAAGAGCCTCTTTGACCATTTTCTGGAAATCGATTGTTAAGCTTCTAGCATCTACATCATCCCTTATTCCATTTTTATCCTGAAGCAGGCCAAGAGCAACCAAGGTGCTCAGTGCTTCATTTGAAATGGCAATGCATTCATTGATGATCTCTTTAAGCTTTTGTAAACTTTGTTTGGCAGCTTGTAATTTCCACTCTACTCCTTTGGTCCATGATAGGTAATGAGTATCTGAAGCATTGGGTATGATTTGATCTACAACTAGTTTTTCCATATCCGAGCTCATCAATAACTTCAATTCAATTTTATAATTAACCCACAATTTCTCTTCTTTTTCAATAGCAACAACTTCATCCCCTACGGTGGATTTCAGAGCACTCACCTCTTGGAAATGTTTAAAGGATTCAGTAATGACAAGGTTTCCCTTCTTGATGAGGGATTCATTCCAATGATCTACAAATTGACTTAAACTTTGACAACTTTTAATTTTAGTTAGGGCTCCCTTTCCAACTACAGTAAGAGATTTGACAAAAGTATCTACCTGAGAGATAGGTTGTGGGACGACCTCAAAAAGAGACTTTAGACAATTGGTCAAGTTTCAGACCTATGCTTTCAACTCATCTTTGCTTTCCTCGTCTTTCTTTGATCTCTCACCCATCCTAGTTGTTGACACTTGAAAAATCTGAACATCCCCATCCCTAGTAGGAGAATCAAGGTCAACCCTATTCACTTCAAAGTCACTCATTGTTGCTTGAGAAACATCTCTCTGCACTGAAGGGTGTGCAATTTCCAACTGAAGTGTCCTTGATTTTGTGTCATCTATAAGCCTAACAGTAGTCTTTAACTTCTTAGGTTTAGGGGTTGAAGTCCTCTGTAATAATTGACCTACCATGTCTTTCTTAGGCAAGTTGGGTTGTATAGCTTTCCTTTTCCACGACAGTGAATCTTCTTACCAGGCCGGGGTTACCATGACCTTAGTTGCTTTAAAACCTAGGGAATCAGATAACGTCTGAGTGACTAGAGGAGTATCTCCTGCAGGTGTAGTTGTTCCTAGCCCCTGAGAGGGGTTTACTTCTTTGACAGGTGATTCATCTCAAGAGGGAGGGGAATCAACATTCAAGTTTCCTAATCCTTCCTCTTCCTCCTCTCCTTCATTATCCTTCTCCAGAATAGGAAAGTTGAAAATTTCATCAACACATGTTTGTGAATACACATTCTTTTTTGGCGGGTCTCCATCACCACCTCGTTGGGAACCTGGTGATAAAGACCAAGGAGCATTACTAGTTGATTTCTTGCTGACAGAGGCTTGGGATGTACCTTTAGCAGGTCATGAATCTTTGGACCTAGTGCAAAGGTGGGATTGTTCAATTTTATTTTTAGTCACCCATTTTCTGGTTCTGGTCAGAACATCAGCAGTTCTAGCTTCAATGGTTTCCTTCTCTTTAAAATTCCAATCCATGGTAGGAATGGGTCGGCTCTCTATTAATTCAGTATATACTGGGTCAACCATGTCATACCCATCTTCAACAATGCCTTGAAAATTCCATTTCAAATCATAAATGATGATTTGTTCTATTGTTAATCTCATCCAGCTTCTTCTCCTTACCTCATATTCATCAAAGCAATCGGCCCAATAATCCTCAAGGTTGGATTGGTGATTGAAAGTAGGGCCCAATTTCATACTGTTCATAATATAATCTTTAAGATCAAAAGAAACATGCTCCTCATATGAGGGCATGTTATACTTGGATAATTCTTTTTCAATATTCAAAGCATCAGACATTGACTACAACTATATGCACCAAAACCAAATGGAAAACTGACTATTAATCTTTTCCTATCTTGGCACAGTCTATTAACATCATCCAATTGTCTACTTACCTCAATAATCGCCCATTTTTCTTTAGGGTACTTGGGTAATTTAATAGGGAAACCATCATATCCGCCTACTCTTATATATGAAAACCTCTGAAATTGGATAAAGTAGCTGCCATAAAAATCAACAAACTGCATTGCCTCTGGAGATAATCTAATTGCAAAATGTCCCTACAGTTCCCTAACCATCCTCATGGTAAAAGTGTCAACAATTCTTTTGAAATGTAAGATGCTTTTGTGAAGTTGGAGTTTGTCAAAGTAATTATAAATTGGCACTTTTTCTGGAGGAAAATCACTCAGCCTTATTCCAGGCCAGGGTCGAGTGCTAACAAGGGCATATATTAAATATGATGACATAAAGAAAAATATATTCAGAGTGAAGAACGCCATCAACTCATGTAGACGGTCGCTAATATTCTTTGCCCAGTCTAGGAATTTCTCCCCGCTCAATATGATTTGGATGAAGAAATACATCCATTCTTCAAAATTGTGAACATTTTCATTTCCCCTAACCCTATGTAACATGATGAAAATATCTGCCACTTCATCTACAAAATGATTCCTGTGTAGGTTGCGGGGCAATTGAGACTTTCCCTTCTTCGGTTTGACCACCCAGTACTTTGCTACTACATTTATGTAAACCCCTTTCTTGGAAGTAAACTCAATCTGAGAGCTTGTCATTTCCATTGGCAAGTATTCGTCCCTTTCTGGAGTTCTCAAATAGGACATGAAGGTAGACCTTTGAATTTTCAGAACAAGTCTATTATCCTCTGTCCTATCTTCCTGCATCTGTGAATTATAATGTATGATACATTCCAACACTAATTCAGGACATTGCATTGCTATCAAAAATGCGATAACCTCAATCAACCCACTACCCACTACTCTCTCAATGATAGGTGGAGGGTTAGGTTTGTTAATTTTTTTCAGCAATTCATCTAAATTAACGGGTCCTAGTCGAGTATCACCAATTTTAGGTCCTTCATAGGTCAACCCAGACACATACTCATAGCCAGTGTATTTAACCCTTGCCATGTGCACTAGTGGCTTTTGACAATATATGTTTCTTCAATGCAAGAGTAAATAATTCAAAAAATAGGTTGCAATAAATGGAAATTGAAAATACCTCCAATGGCGAACCCTGCAATTCAAACTGTGCATCTCCTCCAGCTCGTCCTCATAAATTGTTGCAATAAGAATGTTTTCCCATCTTTTTATTTTATCAAACTCGACTTCATGAAAAAATATGGGAGTAGATGGAAATTAATGTCTCAATTTTGCATTATGACACATGGTAGTTGTCGCTTTCACTATTCCCCACATAACCGTCTTTCAAAAATTAAAAAAAAATGTCTACGGGCAGTAATAAAAGAGGCTCAAAGAACTCTAAAAATATGTGCTTGAGTTCAAATGTTATGGTGAAAGACTGCCCAGGCTACTAACCATCACGTTGGTAACAAGGTTCGACAAAACATACAAAACACCTCCCATTTTAAACATAGGAAGGAGATAAAATGGACTCGGGTGGTAAAGTGGGAGGTTTGATGAACTTGAGAAAACATCGCCCGGGTTCATTCTGTGACATGAAACACCACCTGCATTAAAATGAGAATGTTTTATTTAAATAAGCGGTTAACTCAATGAGGTGGGGAATTGAATAATAGTAACATAATTTAATTCATCATGATAGGATTATGCAATTGATGGGTTAAACCATAGTCAAAATCATCTTGTATATGGCAATATGATTGAACTAAAAGGACATCTAGGGATTTAAAATGGTTCACCTTTTACCTTGATGTGTGGGAGAGATTCTATTGCCTTTTTTTAACTCATGTATTCCCTCCAAGAATAAAGAGAATCATTTGGGTTGTGTTAAGACACCTATGGAGTTTTGTGTAGATATTTTGGTGATCTAATAAAGAGGTGTACTTACTTAGGTCATAGGAGAGATAAACACACATAGAAATGCATTGCAATCGCATGGTAAACCTCAAGTTTATTCACATTTGAAGGTAAAATTCCTTTATCATCTTTCTTGAGAGAGTGCATGATTGTACGTTCACTAGAAGTGAGAGGATTCTAGATTAGTGTTCCTCATGGCCCTTACAAAGGGAAAACATTACAAGACTGGTTGATAGAGGATTCTTGTTGAAGTTTTCGCCCATATTAAGTGTACCCAAGGTAAATATCATGTGTCATATTTGGTTATGTTATTTTCTTTCTCTAGTTTTTATTTGCCTATTGCAATATCTTTTAAGCAAGTTGTGATGGGTATGTTTTCTTTTCATTAATGAATGTATGATGTTAATGAAATCATTCATAGATCTATATCATTACCATAATTTATAGCCTTTTATTTCAAGTTCAATTAAGTATAGTAGTTTTTTTTCCAATATGTTTTTAATGAAAGGATTCACATTGGTGATGCTTCCAATGGACTATCCAAGAGTTTTCACATTTGTTATTCGACTAGGATTTTCCTTGCTTATAAGTTTTTCCAACATATATGCATGTGATTGTTTCTATATTTGATTAACAAAGGAGAGTACATTTTTTGTGGCATAAACTAACCATGGGAAGAGATTTCAAGGGAGTAAGGTTTCAAGGCTTCAAGAAAACAACTATAAAATTACAAGGAGGAATAAAAAAGGTTAAATAAGTGGGAGAAAAACTTTGCAAAAATTATTAATTTTTAAAGATAGATTACAAATTCATAGAGAGTTCCTCATGGGAATCATTGAGTGGTTACAATAAGTTGTACATGAGAGAGGAACAATTAACAACATTCCAAGGAGATGTTAGCGAAGTGAGGAGAACATGATTGACTATTAAGAATGAACAAACCATGAATAAGGTGTGCACACCATGTGTTCTTCCTTTTAAACGAGATGATCCATTTCATAGGCTTGAAAAAGAACATTAAAGGAATTGAATTTAATTTGATGCTAAAATGTGTTTTATGATAATTATTTAGATTTAAAATAACTTAAGTGTAACATGTCCCATAGTGATTGAGAAAATATCTCAACATGTAGTTTGTGATTTTTTGGCCACCAATAAGAGGTTGAAGAATGTTCCAAGACAATCTAAATAAGGTTACTATCTAGAGAAAAATAACCAATGAAATCTATTAGCTACCCCTACCTCATAAATTCTAATAAAAAATAAAAAAATCTATGAAGTATGAACTAGATCCTACAAAGGAGAGAGGGTAAATATGCTTCACAACTACTTCAAAAATATGATGTAAAAGAGCATAAGTACAACTCAAGAAGGTATGTAAAACTAACTTGTCTTCCATTATTTTCTTACTCTATCAAAATAAGGACTATATATAACAAAATAATCTTGATATCTTCACACGAGTTTAATGTTTGGAAAGAACAATAATTATGCATTTATGTCTTGAAAGGTTTCCATCACAAGGCAACCTAAACACTTATTGAGAAGGATAATGATTATCACCAATCAAAGAAAGAAGTGTGATAATTATGTAAGGAGATAAGAGAAAGGAAAGATGATGAACTCCAAAGAGGATAAAACATGTCTCATTGTCACATGATGGCTATTGGCATGCTATGTATTAGAGACTTCATCCACATCTACACCTTAACAAAAATATAAGTGGGTTTTTTAAGGAGAGATTTGTTGGAGAACCTACAAAATAAAGGTGGCATTTATAAATCCAAGTTATCCAAGGAATAACCCATGAAGGAGTATTCCATATAGGTGTCAACATTTAGTCTTAAAGAATAATTCCTTGAAAGGATTCATCCTTGTAAGATTTGGCTATGGAGATAACCACCCAAGATATTAAGGCCTATGAAAAGCACAAGATACTTAGAAGATCAATATAACAAGAATAGATTGTATTCCTATAAAACAATGCAAATAGAATAGATGTACAATGTGTGTGAGATCCTTGGTTATATAGGCCAAGGTGAGACATATGATTAGACAAGGTCATGACTAGTGTCTTAATCCTATATCATGAGACAACTAAAATTAAATGACCTAGGACACAAAAAATAAATGACAAAGGACAACATAAGGTTATGACAAGTGTCTTAATCTTATGATATGAGACATAAAGTGATAAGATCCTATGTGTATCTTAAGTAAACTTAAGTGATAAGATGTGAAAGGGACCTAATAGTGGAACTAGCTCATATTCACACCAACACCCCCCCTTAAGTACAACTTAGGGAGAAGTAGACAAATGCAAATGATGAAAAGATGATGATGGGTCCCACCTACTAGGCCATGCTAGGTATCCATGTAAAAATACAATTTATCACAAACCTGGAAAAGGAGAAAATCCAATGGGACAAAACTCCTCCCCAAAAGAGAAAAATAAAATAAAAAATACTCTCTAGAAAATGTGAAGGACAATACCCCATGTGAGGAAAAAAGTACCCCCATAAAAGAGAAGAGAAGAGAAGGTCAAGTGACCCCCCTGAATGTACAATCTCTTGCACTAATTGTGGATGCTCAACATGGAACTCTAAAGATGGTCCAAGATTGTAGAACAATATTCCTTCCCTTAGAAAGAAAGAAAGTCAATGATGCATGCATGATATCTTCCCATTCCTGAATATGAGGGAAGAAGAATATAAGTCTCTAGATTTTTCTCAAACATCACAATTTTATGAGTCTCAATCTTAATTAAAGAAGGTGACAATGTGAAAATTGATGTAGAGCATGGACCAAAGATGATGAAAAGTCCTCTAAATGCTAATCCAAAAGAATTCCAAACAATGAAAAACTGATATAAAGAACCAGGTACCACTATAGAAGATGTCAACATGAATGGTGATTGAGTTGAAACTATCAACTCAATAGTAACTGCATAATCTATCACTATAGAAGCATATGATCACAGAAAAATGAACAAGTGGATTTGCCTTGACCCTCAAAAACTTTGAAGAGTGTGATGCAACTTCTTGTGAGATGACACCAAAGAGGAAATAAACGTCCTCAATATTGTCACCAACATCTTGTATGTGGGATTCAACAAACAAATAATGTATTTCCTTGAAGAGATCATCATAATAATCAATAAGAGGTGAAGAATCCCATGATGTTGTGTCCACACAACAAGTCTGATCATGAACAGCTATATAATCTACAAGTGTTGAAATTAAAAAGCCCTCAATCTCTTGATGTTGACTCGAAGATGTAGGAGGAGAAGCCTCTATAGGAGTCACAAAAGTTGAAGATTCAATTGGTGTCTCTGGAGGAGGAGATGAAGATATGATGGACCTCTTTTGTTCAATGCTTTGCCAATAATTTAGCTCTTCTAAGTTATCCTTATAATATGGAATATTATCACAATCTTCTAGGGAAACTAATAGATAAAAAATAGGTTCATTTGAGAATGGACTATCATATGGATCTCCATACATCTCTCGAATTTTAATCCAACAAGGAATAGGGGAATAAAAAGACGAGAGGATCATTTGTGTGTAAATGTCAACATTTAACACATAGTTTCAATAATATGTCATGTCTTGAGATACCACTCTATTTTCTCCCAATCCTTTGGGGGTTTACAAACCACTTTATAGAAGTAGGGTAAGAGGTTAAGCCATTTGAAATTCTTCATCACTCCATCTCGCCAAGCCTTATAGTTCCCTTTATTTAAATCAATAACTAAAGGATGATATGATATAATCATGATATTCTCCTCAAATTAGACTCTCCAACAAAAGGAAATACAAAACTACAAACACCCCCCTCCCCCCCAAATCACTCAATCATAGAACCCACCCAAGAAAAATGATTTGACACTTTATACTTAGTGCAATTATAATTGTCACTTACAATAAAAAAACTAAGTGGAATTTTGATCTCAATGATTACAATTTCCAAAATAATATTAAAGATCAAATTGTGATCAATATTCAATAGATTAAATTATGATCAATATTCAATAGATTAAACTATGATCAATGCAATACAATTGTCAAAATAAGGTTATATTTTGAAAGTACATTTTTCTTCTCATAATGACTATAAACTGATAGCACCACTATGAAGAACATGAAAAATTATGTACTTATAAAAAATTGCACCTAAAAAGGAGTTTGTATGAGCCTAAATGGAGCCTCAGAGGTTCCTAAAACGAGAACGGTTCAACAACACTTGTGATAAATTGTATTTTATCGAAAATTCATGCATCAAAATCAAAAACCATATGCACCAACGTGTAAAGCACAAAAAATACCCTAAAAAAAAAAATTGCTCTAAAAAGGAGTTCATGAGCCTAAAATATGAGTCTTCAAAGTTGAACTACAAATTTGAAAACACCAATGGAGAGGGGGTAAAACTTCAAAATTCACTTGCTGATGTCAACACTGCACCACCGCTAAGTTTGGTGAAATTGCAACCAACTTTGGAAGTACCGCCAAATGTGGAACTCTGCTAGATCTGGAACCCCTACTAAAAATAGCTAACCTCCAAATTTGGCTAAGCTGCCAAATATAGCAAATTTGAATGCAGGGGTTGGGCTTGATTTTTTGTATTTTTTTTTGTATGAATATTAAATTTTTATTTTTATTTTTAAAAAAACCTTTAATCTTTTATTTTAATTCTATTTTAAAAAAATAGAAAGTGGTTGTCATACTACAACACTATTCACGGGGGCCATACGACTCAAACAAAAAAATTGCCTCAAAGGACAATTTTCTCCAAAATCGTCGATTTGACAGTTGATCTATAGGTTCTTAGGCCTTCTGAGCATGAAATAACAAGATCAAATTTGACCCAAAATGCTTTGAAAATATGGGTACCTTCTAGATCTAGCAACCAACACTCAACTTCAAACCCTTGTATATCTAGCTTTCAATGTCTAACTAGGGTGAAATAAAAGAAAAATATGACTTTATCAGGCACTCCAGATGTAATGGTGAATTTAGATTTGATTCAAAAAGCTCCTAAAATACGCCTGCAATATAAAGCCAAAATAGGAACCCCCCCAAATCTAGTATTTCTATCACACCTTTTTGATTCTCCAAATCATTCAAGGATGCAAGAGAAGAGAATACTCAATGCTTCAAAAAACTTCATTCAAGATCTCCTATAAGACTAACCAAAGACACTCAACTTGCTCTGATACCATGCAATATTTGGCTGTGGAGATAGCCACCCAAGATCTAAAGGCCTATGGAAAGCACAAGATACTTAGAAGATCAATATGACAAGAATAAAGTGTATTCCTATCAAAGAATACAAATAGAATAGATGTACAATGTAAAGAGACCTTTGGTTATATAGGCCAAGGTGAGACATAGGATTAAATAAGATCATAACAAGTAAAGAGACCTTTGGTTATATAGGCCAAGGTGAGACATAGGATTAAATAAGATCATAACAAGTGTTTTAATCCTATGGCATGAGACAACTAACATTAAATGACCTAAGACACAAAAATCAAAAGACAAAGAACAACATAAGATTATGACAAGTGTCTTACTCTTATGATATAAGACATAAAGTGATAAAATTGTGTGTGTATCCTAAGTAAACTTAAGTGATAAGATGTTAAAGGGACCTAACAATGGAACTACTTAGGTAATAACCCTATTCACACCAACCATTTTATTTTATAAGTTGTTTATAGATATTAAGAGAAAGTTCTAAGAGAATTTGAAGGGATGATATTACATGTAATAGAGGTAAAAAAAAAAGTCATAGGAAGATTTTGACTACTATTGAACTCATTAACCTATCAAAAAAGGAGTGTAAAAAAGTGCAAAGTTGTAGAGGATGCAAGCTTTCTTTTCTATTTTCTATTGGTAGGATTGTTGGAAGTCAAGTTACAGATCCTCACTTTGGAATTGGTGTTTTTGTAAGATTTAATGGGAGAAAAAGTCTTAATTAGTGCTAAGTCTTGGGGTTATTGACAACTTAAAGTAGAATTTTGTTGTCAATATTCTTGAGAGAGTGATTTTAAGGTTCACTAAATTAGAAATAAGTGAAAGGATGTTAGATTACTAGTCTTGGTGTCTCTAATGAAGGAAAAAGCTTAGTAAGACTAATTTTGATATTGAATTATTATTATAATTTTTACCTACGTTTGGTTTCTCTGGGCTAAATATCGTATGTCATATATGGTTATGTTGTTGTTTGGCTTCACCTATTTTTAACATGTTGAATCATAACATTGCTGAGAAAGTTGAGGTGGGTATGTTCAATCTCCGATAAGGTGTGTTTAATGCTAAAGGAAGTTAGTCATAGAGCTATAGTGCAACATAATAAATTATAGTCTTCTATGATGTTAAGTAAATATAGTACTTGTGAGCAACAAATATTTATATTGATGATATAAATTATAATAAAATATTTATAGAGTTATCCAATTTATGGGAAGCATAAGGATGATCTTAGTAGAAATCTAAGAGTGGATGTAAAATGGTATTCGTCGGATGAGGGATGGGTCAAGGTGAACTTTGATGGTGCAGCTCAAGGCAACCCAGGACCATCAAGAGTGGGGTGTATAGTAAGGGATCATAATGGGGATTGGATAGAGAAATGGGCGAGGAAATTGGTAGATGGCATCAATAATGAAGCATAGTTTCAAGATGCCTGGTTGGGCATAAAACTTTGTAAATGATTGGGGTTCTCAAAATCCACCTCAAAGGTGATTCCATGATAGCGATCAATGCAACTCGGAGGAGAGTAACCCCAAATTGGAAGCTGTACAAGTGGCTTTCATGAATTGCTGGTGATTTATCTGACTTGGAAGACTTTTTAAATCTCGTATATATACAGGGAAGGGAATATTGAAGCCAATTAACTCTCTAAAAATGTGATTAGTTTGGCTGGAGATTTTGATGGGACCAGTGTTTAATGTTGGTTGTCTCACACACACAAATGAGTTTTAAGGGATACAGGGAGTCAAGATCAATGAAAGGTATGTCAAGTGAGTTTAATGTTGAGGACGTAGGTGGCGGTGAATAGAGATTAAAGGGAGTTGTAGAGGTGTGTAAACAACGTAGGAGATCATGGAGACAACCATATACTTGGGAGCCAAGGAGAGGCAGATGACATTTCGTGGAGGGATCTTCAATGTCACGAACGAGGAAACCTTGGAGGCGGTAAAATGTATATTGGGTGCCAGATTCCTATTCTCCACCTACCATTTCAGACTCAATTCTGATATCTCCTCTATATTCATGGTGTGGCTTCTTCACGCGTGGGAGGAGATTACTATGGTCTGCTTCTTAATGAGTCATTTAGTAAAGTCGCGGTGGCATGAAGCCATGGAGTTTTACCTGGGCATGGTAGTGGGGGGCTGGGACTGAGACCTATCAATGGCGTTTGGTCCCAATTAATCCTGCATACCAATGGATCATGGGTTCCTTTCTTGATCTGGAGTGTTAGTGAGAACATGGAAGCACGCATGACAAAGATCTCGGGGAACATCACCCTTCTGAAAGAGTTAACATGGGCCAGCAACCTGGTGGTGGAGCTTGTGGTGTTGGCCCTTTCGATTGCTAGAGACGACCAAGGAAGGTTTGAGGAGGTGGAAGATGGTGCGGATGAAGCAGCAATGGAGATAGAAGATTAGTTGGACATGACCAGCGTGTTTTGGAAGTTTCAATGTAAATTTTATGTAATTTTGTCATGTTCAGTGTCTGTCTTAAACATTGTATTTGGGGTTAGGCCCCCTTTTTTTCCAAAGAAATGTACTTCGCGGCAAACTCCCTAGTAAGGGGACATCAAGTGGGGCCCAACATGACAGAGGTGGCCAGCCCGAAGGAATGGACCTCAAGACCTCCCACATGAAGCTATAGAGCATATAGCCACTTGAGCTAGTTGTCCCTAATTAATATATCAAAATATATATATTTATAGATTTTTGAACCAATGGAACTTGAATTTCCAATATGCTATTTGAACAAAATCCCACTATTTTAAAAATATTTTTCTTCTTATGATCTCAAAAAGTAGTAGCCTTGTTGAGATTATGAAAATATGACTAGACATTCTAAAAATTAATTTTATTTCATTAAAGGAGTTAACAAAGATACATAAGTGCTAGATGCACCAAATATCTTGCTTCTAAACTTAGAGATTAAGGAGTCATAATTTAATGTATATTCCCATTAAATTAACATTTGTTGATTATTTGTAAAATCCTTCTTGACACAACCTTTGGCCTCTTCTAAAATATGCTAATGTATTTTTCTAATGATTTGGCTTCAAAAATATGGTTGTTATATTTTCTTCATTTGTTGTGTGTTTATGAATTGATGATTGATTTTTTATGGTTAATTCAACCACTTAAATATTTATATACATCTCATTCATGAACAATATCTAATGGTATCCTTAACCAACACGTGCATCTATGGACACCAAAATCTTTCACACTATTTAGTTGCCTTTTTACATATTGATTAGTATTTGATACTTGGGCCTAAACTTAAAATATAATTTTTTACATCTTAATGACCATATAAGTTTTTTACAATTTGTAAAATAAAGTAAAAAAATTATGAAAGAAATTGTGAAGTGTATTTTGTATTAATATTTTGAATCACACCTTGTAATTTATTATTAAAATGTGAGAAATTATGAGTAAACATTATAGAAAATAATTTCATTAACATTGCCTTCAATATCACAAGAGGGCAATCTAATGAAAGGAAGAAAAAAATATTAAATGTTCAAATTATAAATTTAATTAAATAGGAATTAATTTGACTAAAAATTAAATGATATGTTTTTTATAATTATGGTTATTTTATATTTAAATAAAAAATTAAAACATGATTTATTTTATTTTTTATTTTCAATATTTTATTTTTGAGTATGCTTATACTAGGTCACCATGAATGGTTTAATAATAACATTTCATCTATATTTTTTAATATATGAATTGAGGGACTTAGAACCCTCTCTTGTCAGCTAAAAAAATCTAATCAATTTTTTTCTCACTAATAGGGTAACCCATTCGAAAGCTCCCAATTTAAAAAATTGGGAAGGAAAAAATAGCTTCGAAACCAAGTTTCAAACAAGATTAACCCTTTTTAGCATGAAAATCAAGATTCATCTTTCTTTTCAATTTAACACTTCTAACAAAGGAGTTATTCTTATTTTTCCTTTCCATTATGACATAGATAAAAAAATTCTAAACAAGAGGTTTCAAAAGAAGGAATCATCATGACTCTTGGAGGGACAATTTTGGAAGAAATATCTATTGTGTTTTGCACCTAAAGCCTAAAAGGGGTTGCACACTTCAACACTCATAGGAGAAGAAGAGCCACAAAACCCATAATTTTTAGGGAAAAAAGTCACCTTACCAATAGGTGGTAAGGAATTGGATACCTTAAGAGTGGAGACCGATGAGGAATCTAAAGAGTGACTATTTAGAGAGACGTCAAAGAGAACATTCTCATCACAATTAGAATCAATCACCTAGTGCAATGTTTCAACCCCTTTCTACCAAGTATCCTACCTCATGAATGCATGATAATAAACAAAACGAGAAGAATTCAAATAATATATAACAAAGTGTCCTTTAGAAAACATGATAAGAATCTAAAGGTAATTTCCTCATAATCAAGTTATTCCTTCCAAATCATGTTACTAAATTTTCAACAAATTTCTTTCAATAATTTTTTAGATCAATCAAACCCCACAACAATTCTAAATGCCTCAATATTTTAGTCATATCTAGGATGGAAATTAGTTTTCCTAGAGATTTTCCACTACATGAGAGGCATTTATCAAACCAAAATTGAAAATTTAATTTCCCTAGGGATTTTCCAATGTAAGAGAGACATTCAAAGAACACAAATTGAAGAGGAGGGTTCATAGGCCTCAGCCAAATTGAAGAGATAAGGAAATATTTGGTGAGATGAATGAAGTTTATAATTCATAGTTTCACACCTAAGAAAGTGTTATTCTAACTCCAAGTCTCCCTCAAGCAAGGCATCCATATTTAAAGGGGATTTACAAATTACCAAGAACTACTATTTCACACACAAAAAAATAGAAAAACCTTCCTTCATTAATGGCTTCTAATGAAGTTCCAACTAGTGATAGAGCTTTTCCAAACTAGGGAAATATTTTTTAAATTATAAATTTAAAGTCACTTTCTTAAGTCATTCTTGAAACTACTATTTGAATTTGATCTTAGGTGAACTTCCTATCAGCCACAAGCCTTTGATTAGGTGAATGCTTAACCTCCTTAGGATCCATGAAAACCCTAGTAGAAAGGTAGGAAGAATAACCTCTTGAAGTATCTATCACATCTATAAAAAAATTTACAAACCCTAGGAATATATTTAAAGTGTTTGTCATCTTCCCTAGGACCAATAGAGGAGGGCGAGATCTTTAGCCTTGGAGAAAAAAAACTTAACCACCACTAAAAAAGGGAATTAATGGAGGTACTTGCAACCAAATTTAAAGGAAAATTATTAGAGAAATAATAATCTTTTCATTTAATACAATCTAAACCCTACCCAACTATAACATACAAAAACTTGGGATCCTTATTCTCAATGCAAAGAGATTTCAAGATGGACAGTTAAAAACAAGCATGAATGCACATAAATAGAAGGGGCTTTGAGATCTATTCAAGAGTAAAATCAACCCTTCGTCTATATTGATATTAAAAATGTGTTTGCTAATTTAAATGAGCTACCTTAATATCTTCTTAGAATAGTTTTTCTCTTATTGGGAATGTAATGTATTCTAAGTGAATATAATATTTTGTATTAAATAAATATTTTTCCATTTCAAAATTATTAATATATTTACATGTGATGTCCATCCATATTCCATAATCCTTTTAAAACAACTAAATAATCACATAGAGTATCTAATTGAAAGTAAGGAAATAACAAGCACCCCTATGGTTTCCCCTGATGATAATAACATGCTAGAAGGAACTAAGTTATTATTCCACACATATGATGGAAAACCAACCCATAAATAGAAAAAAAAATCTTACTAGTTAAATTTTATACATGTTTATCATACATGTCCTAAAAGTGTGTCAATTCATAAAATATGAAATATTTGAGTTAAATTCTCATCATAAAAGCAAAATTATTGAAATAAATATATACAAAAAGAATAAATTTAGATAAAAAAAGAAAACACAATTTTAATCATATCATAAGGTAAGGTTTATGATAAGGTTTAAAACAAATCAAGCCTAGGAAAAAATCATATTCGAAGAAAATAACTACCTAGTGCAAGAAATTAAAGACTTGTAGTCATGAAAGGATGATGGAACACAGTATAATCTTATCCACCAAAATGAGCATCCAAAATAGAAACACCACATGACTAAAAAAATACAATGAAGTTGTTTTCTATGGATAATACATGAATATATGAGAATGACAACTCAACCTCTGTAATTAGCAACATTATCTCTAAACCTATCTAGAGAAATTAACAAATAAAGAAATATATCCTAGAATTATCGAAAATAACTAGAGACAATCAACATAATATCCACCAAAGAAAGATGAATATAACCTAAGGTGAAATAGTATATTATTTACATGAATACACCCTTAATATTAAATTAGGTGAGTGAAATGGATAGACCCTATTTAATACGACATATTAGGCACTCATGTATAAAATGTATACCCCTAAAGAGAAGATCACATTGAAGAGAGAGCATAAATGTCCCCCATAAAAGAGAGGATGGTCAAAATACACCAACACACCTCGATACATCCCCCTTGCAAAAAAAATGGTATTTTATATGTAGTGCATTTACTAAAATCCCTAATCATGTGCTTATAACTTCATAGTAATTTTATATAATTTATATAAAAAAAAGGGAGAATAACTTAAGTTTGATGATATATTTATGCAAAAACTTAGTTAAGGTTAAAAATAAATTCAATTTTGAGCTACAATTCAAAATTCATTCTCCATTGAAGTTTTCTTAGGGATGATATCATCTATTAGATTTATGAAAAACACATAAGATGTAAGACCAAACAACAAACAAGAACACCTTCCATGCACGAGAGTTGAAAATATGATTTACTATTTCCTCAAAAAGAAAGAACTTATAGAATGAACCTTAAGAGTAATAATGAACCTCAAGAGTGATAATACAATGAAGGGGAGTTCTTATAAGAGAAAACCATAAATGATAATTGGATTAGATCATGACAAGTGTCATTATCCTATGTGATGAGACAAAATGATCTAATAATAGCTCACTCTAATAAAATTAAAAAGCACTCCTAATTTTAGCTTAAGTGCATGAAGTGAAATTATCCTAGTAATCAATTAAAGATTAATTAATTATTAGCTAATGAATTATTACTCTAAAACCCCCCATAAGTGAAAACTTAGGGAGTAACTAAAAACCCTAAAAAAATTAATGCATAAAAAACAAAGAAAGCATGAATAGGTCCTGATAAACAAGGCTTGATGAGGTACCCATGTACAAACAAACTAATCTCTCATAACTGGAGAAAAGGATAAAACCTCATGGGAAAAACTCCTCACCAAAAGAGAGAAATACGAATGAAGGACTAAGAAGCCTCAAAATAATGTCCTAAAAACAATAAGAACATGAAGAACATCATTGAAGCATGAAGAAGCTATAGACAATTTTTGAATGATGACAAATATAGTGTTGAAATGAAAAACCTCCTCTAAAATGGAGGATGATCAAGATCAAGAAGATAAGAATATGCATAAGTACCCCTAATGATACTACTCGAACAATGATCAGATGGAAAACAAAGGAAAACATCTAGCATTTGAAGATATAAATGGCACATGAATCTGCATGAGTGACCCCAACGACACTACTAAACCACATAAGAAACAAGTCAAAAATTCAGGTACTAATAGTATGAAGAACACTAATAAAGTGAAAATGGAAGGTCACCTTAAAAAATAGGAATGCAAGAGTATCCATATGGTAAATGATCCATCTCACCAAAATGTATGGGTAACCAACTGCTACATGCACCTAGTACATAGAACAAGAACTAGATACATAGATTACTCCAAAAATGAAACGAAGGAAGCATTAGCACCAACAATAGAAACCCCCCCATAATGCTGACAAGTGAGAGTCAAGACAAGTCCACTAAAACTATGTGTCACAAAGAAGTGCACAAAGGATAATAAAGAACATTTGAATGTGCACATGAAAGTACCTACAACTGAAAAATGGTGTGCAAAATAAGACACATTCGCATGAGACAAGAACCATTTTGATTTGCTACTCTCATGAAAGGAACATTCACTTAACAAAGGTGTGAAGGAAAAAAAAAAAGGCCTACACAACCCCCCCCCCCCATGGCACTTTACAACATAATAAGAGTACAAAAGGCACAATAAGATGTACGAAACCCTCAAAAAGCATGTACAATAGTGGCATTGTATCTCAGTGCATATACAAAAGAGAAAATGCTTATAAAACATGTTGAAAATGCCCAAATAGGAAAAAATGATAGAAATACATGTAGAAAATCCAAAACAAGTCATCCCACACAAACAAAAAGTTTCCAAGAGCTAAAATTTCCAAGTAATTCACTAGAATGTGAAAACACAAAAAAATGAACAAAATGTACCTGGAGAAAAATCTAGAAAATGTGCATAGATAGTTGTGAAGATCCCTGTAAGACCTTTTTAAATCATGAAAAAATGGAGAAACTAGTCAAAAATTGTGAGCTCAAGAGTGTAAACAACTCTTATGACTTTGGCAAGTTGTATAATGCATCCACAGCCAAAAATGGTGATGAGACCCACACTACTAGAAAGTACATGAAACCTTGATTTTCTGACAATATAGATAGTTCACCCAATTTCAATATTGTACACACAAAAGAAACAATTTCTCTTTTAGGGCCAAAGGGGGCTTGGAGGGGCCCTACCAACAATATGTATCACTGACGTTAGCAAAATATTAAAAGAATATTTTCTCTATCGACAAAAAAGTCTGGTCATTGAGAAATACCTACCTTTTTGAAATATGCTTAAAGAGCTCAAAATATTTTAGTACTACTTCCAAATTTTGGAATCGCTGAATAAGCAAAATATTCCTTCGTAGTGGTCAAAAAATGGTTGTTGGAAAAGGTTTTGGTGGGTGTCAACATGTCCACCGACAGGACGGTGGCAAAATAGCCACTAATTGTAGGTATACCGCCATTAGTGGTTGTGGAGGCAACTGTGAGGGTTTGAAAACTCTTCCAGTGGGTGGAGTGGGGCTTGCAAGCCTGTGGTGGAAGGTACTTGTAAATACCCTCCCCCTCCAAAAAAAAGGTGCACCCAATTAAAATAAAACTTGCCCTTTTTAAAAAAATTGCCTTTTATATTTAATATTTTTCGAAATAAAAACAAAGTCATTGACCTTTTTTTTTTTTGAAAAAAAAATATACAGGGCTATACAAACCTCTGTGGCAATTTTTTTTGCCTCCTAGACTATTGACACCAAAATTGGGCAAATTTTATATTAAAATTTGTCTGTTCAACCTCTTTAGCATAATGGTGAGGTCCTTTTTGCACCAAAATGCACCAAAAAATCACCCAACTCCAAAATATACAAAAAAATATATGAAGATTTCATATTTGAAGTCCTTATAAGCCTAGTTGAAGAAAACCCTCAAAATTTGAGAAGGGGTTTGTTGAATCCATGATACCATGTCAAGTTTATGAAAAACACACAAGATGTAAGATCAAACAACAAATGAGAACACCTTCCACACAAGAGAGTTACAAATAATTATTTGTTATTTCCTCAAAAATAAAGAACTTACATAATGAACCTCAAGAGTAATAATGAACCTCAAGAGTGATAATATAATGAAGGAGAGTGCTTATAAGAGAAAACCCTAAATGAGAAAGGGATTAGATCATGACAAGTGTCATCATCTTATGTGATGAGAGAATGATTCAATAATAACTCACTCTAGTAAAAGAAAAAAATACTCCTAAGTTTAGCTTAAGTGCATGAAGTGAAATTAGCCTAATAATCAATTAAATATCAATTAATTATTAGCTAATGAATTATTACTCTAACATTATCATGACCTCATATTGAAATTAACACGCTAATTATGTTATTAAGTTAATGTAATAGTATAAATATGGCATGCCACTACTAACATGCTACGTAGATACAAACATGATAATTAACTATGTAGAATAGACACTGACATGGTCACAAATGTGGAAACTAATTATGTACTATAAATGTTAATTATTGTATTTTCATACTAATATGGATATTAAACCTATTAGGAATATTGTATCAAGTGGGTGTTAGGAAGAGTGGTAACATCGATCCAATGGAAGCAATGAAATTTAAATTAGATGGTAGTAAAACAATTGTTAAGTGGAAACTATACAAGTTGTACTAGAGTAGGGCAATGATGGTAGTCAATTAGGTGATAGATATCTAGTGGTGATAGTGTTATTTTTCCATATTAATATAAAAAAAGGGGTAATAAATGAAATCCATAAACATGGATACATGTGAAGATAGATTGGTGTGAGCCATATTGAGGATTAGTAGAGGTGCATGCATAGAGGTGCCAAGTTTCCCTTGATCATTGAATCCTAAGGTGTTGATCTATTGGGTCACTAAAATGGAAGATTATGTGAAGTTTGAGGACATCTTAGACATATAAAGGATGAAAAATACCCAAAAAATATAAAAAGACATGTTGTAATATGGTGGAAGGAGTCATAATTAGATTGAACTAGGCATGAGAAAGAGAAGCCCACCCACTAGAATTGAATTGTAATTGAGATAAGAGAAAAATTTCTATTGTAGGATAACTATTTAGATCTTCTAAAATAGGATTTCAAAGAGTTATATGAACTCACCACTTGAGTTAGACACCATGAACTAGACTAGGAAAAGTCAATGGGGCACATCAGTGGCCTACAACTTATTATCCAAGATGAGATAATTGTATTGAGGCTTTTCACCTTGAGGATACTTAATAGTATCAACTTAAAGCCAATGATAATTTGAGTAGAAAGCAAAGAAAAACCTCTAAGGGGAAAGGGGGTCTAATACATAGGTATTGAAGGGATAAATGAATTGGAGACTCATTGTGGGCTCAAGGATGATGGTAAGAAGAAGAATGGGTTGTGCTCCTTGGAATCCACCAAAATAACTTAAAGAAAGTGACTGGTGATAAGATGGATAAAGTAGGAAGGAAAAAGGACTTGGAGAAGATGAAGATTATGGGAGAGTCTTTGGTGGAATGTGGTGTTGTTAAGACATTGGACTCCCATTTTGATTCCTCTCATAAATGATTGTGATATCCTAGAATGCTAGGGGTTTGAGTAGCATCCCTAGACAAAAGGCTACTCATAAATTAGTTCATGATCACAAACCGGACAATTCTTTTCATTCAAAAAACCAAGCTTCCTATTGAAGATATGATGAATACTGCATCCAAAATTTGGAGGAGAGGTTATTTGTAATACCCCCATGTTACTGATATTCTTTGCTACTAGTTGTTACTCTTATGTGTTAGTGTGATATTGGTTTGTGATGGTGATTAGTTCACCAACTTGGTGTGTGAGAATGCCTCCCGTATTAGGGAATCTTATTTTCTTTTGTTTACCGGCTTCCAGGAGTAAGCCGGATTCATGGGGGGAGGATGTAATAACCCTCCTATTTTCTAGTTGGACTCATTATTTTCTATTCTTTGATTTGATACTTTGATATTGTGATGGTACTATTATTGTTTGGTTTGGTGGTTTGGTTAGTAGACTATGTGGTGATTATGCTTATACATTTGAGGAAATGGATATTTCTTATGATATTGTGGTTTGGTGATATTATTTTGATTTCAATAACATTGTGATGCATTGATTTAGTAAATTATGTTATTATATGATCTGTTAGTTTAGAAATGCTATTTTATCATTTATATTATAATTGTTAGAATAGATGTGATGAAAAGGACAGTGTAGCATCACTCATTCGCGAGTGCCCTGTTATGTTGCAATTCCTTCTCACAATGTAATGCTTTGATTTTATATATATGTACATGTACACAACCTTAATTAGATGCAGGGATTGCAGGTACAGAGTCTCTATTCCACCTGCTTCGGTAGGACAAGGTGAGCACCAATAACCCAACGGCATAATGTTGAAACTGAGATGACAAGGAAGTCACCTCGTCCCATGTTGTCAACCGTCCTGATTGAATGGTATTGTGCGTTTTGTGGTTGTCATTTTAGTAATTTATTACTGTGTTTTGTGTAGTGTCTTGTTTGTATGTTATTTACGTTGGTATTTTATAAGTTGTGATTTATTTAATTAAATGGTGGTAATAATTGTTTATTATAATGTTAGATTAATTTGTATTTAAATATTTAAAAAGTTTTAGTTTAAAAGACATGTGTTTTAGTTAAATGTTAATTAAATATTAAATTGAGTTTTGTTAATTTAATTAAATTTTCTTGTTGAAGATAATTATAAAATAAATAAATTAAATTACGTGCATAGCAAGTAAAGTTTGCAAAAGTAGATTTAAAACAAAAAGTATTGATAAAAGGAAAAATAAATAAATAAAAGGACGAATGAGAATTAAGTGTTGACGGAAAAGCTTGATTTAATTAGATAATTTCTTTTATTTTGGATTTTTAGAGCTTTTGGAAAGAAAGGGCAATATCTTTTATTTAATTGAAAATTTATGATTTTTTCACACACAGGAAAATTGAATTGAAGTTGCACAAAAATTAATGTTTTCTGAATTATTAGTTCTTCTGAGTTTTCTAGAAAGGGATTTTTCATTCTATTGCTTCATTATTCTAGGAAGGATTTTTCTAAGTAGAATATTAAGTTTGAAATTGAGCACTGTATTCTGGAGAGGAGATTTTGTAGAAGGAACGAAGGCTCTTCGAAAAGACTGATGAAATCAAGCAAGCTTCATCAATAATCAGCAGCGCAGGACTCCAGGTTCCAATCTCTTGTTCTTAAATTTTCTGATTGAAAGAGAAATAAAAATACAAGTGATTATGCATGATTTATGTGAGACAAGAAAACTTTTGTGATTTAGATTTTAAGGAATAGCAAATCGTATAGAGAAAATCAAATTGTTTTGAAAACATTTGTGTCCTTACAATCTGGTTGTTTAAAATTTTATCATTGAATTCTTTTTAAAAAATTATCCAACTTGATTGTGTTTAAATTAAAGGAAAAGAAATATGATTCCCTTTGAAACAATAGGTTTGAGGATTTATTCATATATCCCCAACAGAAGAGTTTACAGGCAAAATACACAATAGTATATATATATATATATATTGATATATATTTGTTTATATTTATATTTAATTGAAAGTATGTTTCTGAAATCGAAGTGATGGGCTAAATTGGCGTACGTACCTGTTAAAGGACGAATTTTTATTTTTATTAATTTTTATTTTTTTTAAAAATATATAAAAAAAGTAAAATTATTGAATGGGTTTTGAGGAGGGACGAACTGGCCGTACCCCCCGTACCCCCTGCCGCGGCCATGCGACAGCCGTACAACAGTCCCCAGGACTGATGTGCGCAGTCCTTGCATGGACTACTATGCGCAGTCCTTGCAAGGACTACGACAACAGGCCTACGACCCTGCCATGTGTTTTATATTTTTTTTTGTATGTATTTTTTTTATAATAATTTTTATATCTTTATTTATATCTTTTTTTTTATATAAAAAGAATAGGTATATTTGTGAATTATTATTGAAATGTTGATTATATATATATATATTTAAAATATATATATGTATATATTGATTTCACTTTTTATGTTGTTTGTAAGAGAAAATTATAATTATGAATGTTATGTAAAAGATGATATTTTATTGAAAATTTTATTGAAATTTATTGTAAAATTATAAAAGAAAAAGAAGTGTTGTAATGTAATTTAAAGAATTATATGTTTTTGGGTGCGAAAGTAATTATGTTATATTAGTTTTGTATTCTAACTGAATCATTTATGTCCGTGAGTTATCATGTTGACTTTGTAATGGGGAAACCCTGTCTATCTTGTGAACCCTTGCTTTCCAGAGGCACGCTCTTATCATTAGTTGTTTATTCTTGTATTATGTGCTCATGATGTTACATGTTTTAGAAGTATCATTTTTGGAAGGGATTGTATAAGATTGCTAAGATTTTGGTTATGAGTTATTGCGAGATGGGTAATGCCTCGCATGTCCTTGTTTTGAGTTATAAGTTTTATTCGTCGTGGGACAACCCTTGCCTTGTTTTGGTTATTTTAGGGGTCTTAAGGAGAGTGGCTCTTTGTGGGGGTCGGTGCCTCGAAAGGAGGAAGAGCTCAGGATAACCCACGTAAGAGTAGTATAACAAGTGATAACCTAAAAATAGAATTTAGGGGGATGGGTAGTAAAACACACAAGATACTAAATATTGGATACCTCGTCTATGCATTAGGGCTATCATAGACTAATGATAGACTGAGAAGGCCGTGGTCAGAAAAATCATAATCTCGTCTTCATGAGAAGTTATCGGCTCCACATGAGCTACCCTATGGTGTCAGCGCCTCATGTAGGAGGAAGGGCCAGGATATCCATAGATGGGTGTCGGTGCCTCAGTTAGATGGAAGGGCCAGGATAATCCATGAAAGCTATGCGATGACACTCTCCACTAGACACCCGTTTGTCTTGTTTCCTTTTTGCCTCTGGAATTTGTATCTTGAATGTTATATCAGTTATTTTGGAATTAGAATCTTGAATGTTGTATTAGTTATTCTGGAATTGTATTCTATTCATTGTTTCAGTTTCATTTGTAAATGTTTTATGAATGTTCTTTTGTTACTTGGTTAATGGTTATTGCCTTATTTTGATGTGATGAGATCTATGACTTTAAGTTATTATGTTGACTCGTGAATGTTGTTGGTTATGTCATTGTAATCCTTGATGTTGTACTTGAGTTTTGTACTATATTGTTCTGTTGGAGTCGTTTGGCATTCATGGTCGTGATCTCTTCCTTGTCATCTCTGAGCATGGGGGGTGAGTTATTTATAACTCACATGGTTGGGTGGAACGTGCTCCGCACCCGTTGGGTTTCCCATCAATGATCGTCTCCTCAGTGTTCTTCAGCTGGAATTTGTACCAGTGGATCACTTTGTACTTCATTCATTATTGTACTTTGTATCATCCCACATGTATGGGAAATTTATTGTAACTCATTATTGAGATCATGTAATGTAGTGTAATGTTAAAGTGATGATGTAACATTTAGGATCCTTTGTAACATTATTGTAAGAGATTCATTATGATTGTAATTTGTGATGTAGTGATACTTTCACTCTTGGTTCATGGATGTACTTTGATAAATGGTTTTGTAATGTTATTGGATAAGTTGTTTAATAATTATCTTTTACCTTTGTTAATAGTTGTGTTGCAATGTGACCTCGGGTGCCCCAGAGAATGTAACATTAAGATGTTAGTGTGCATTGTAAATGTATTTAATGTTTAATTGCATGTTTACCTTATGTTATTATAAATAAAAAATAAAAAATTGGTTGCAATGTTTGTTCTCTAGGGTTTGCATGACGGGCATTACATTATTTCCAATGTGTTGGCACTCAAGGTTTTGTTGGAGGTGTTGTGTGTATATGGGACCCTTGTAGGATCTCATCTCTCTGGTGGATAACGGGTAGGACCTCTCTTTCTTTGTTGGTGTCTTGTTTTGATTCAGGTGCAGTAGTTCTATTCACCAATGTGTATGCACCTAATGATTTTCTAGGTAAGACTTTGCTCTGGTCTCACATCAAATTTATTCGCTCTCTTGGCCCTTCTTGTACTTGGATTTTGGTAGGAGACTTTAATTCTATATGCAACTTGGGAGAAAATTTAGGGGGAGTTACCCATTTGGGTCCTTATTCCTTGCTACAAGACAATATCAAGTTTCTTAATTTAGTGTATGCTCAACCCATTAATGGGACCTTTACCTATCATAATTGAAGATGTGGGGAGGGATCTATTTTTGAGAGGATTGACAGGTTTCTTGTCTCTGGCGAATGGGTTGGCAATAATTGGACTTCTTCCTTTGAGCTCTTAGGGTGGAAAAGGTCAGATCATTGGTCAATTAAGTTCTCCTCCTCTCGTTTCTCTATGGCTAAGCAACCCCCCTTTAAATTTAAACTGATGTGGCTCAAGGACCATAGCTTACATCAACTTGTGGAGTAGTGGTGGTTTGAAGGGAGGCTTTCCTTTGGTACTGCAATTCTCTCTTTCTTCAAGAGGCTTCAATTTGTCAAATTCAAGCTTAAGAAATGGAATAAAATGGTTTTTGGTAACCTCTTTCATAGGAAAAAAAGATTCAAGTTCATCTAGATAGCATTGCATTCAAAATAAAGGAAGAGGGAATGACAGTGGATTTTCTTTAGGAAGAAACCAAATGCTCAAGGGAGCTTGTTGAATGGAAGCTACATGAGGATATTTTTTGGAAATAGAAATCTTGGATTGATTGGCTTCAGGAAGGATCGATAGGAATACTGCCTTTTTTCATAATTCAATAAAGATGCATAGAGGTGGGAATATTATTTCCTTTCTCATGTCAGCTTAGGGTGATCCCACAATACTGGTTTACAATTTTTTGCCAAACTGGACATTGGAATAATTTTTCTAACTAAATCTTCACTTTTGGGCACATATAGCAACTAAACCATGAGGAATTTGAAGATGATGCAAACTAGTTATTTGTGAAATTTTTTCTGTAGATTCTAAATATATATTTAAAAAAAAGAAAAGAATCAAATTGCACTTCTTTTTCCATCTCTTTCGAAAACTAGTTTTTTTTAGTAAACAACATTTTTAGGTGATGCTCACCATATAACACATAACTTTTTTTCCATGAAGGATAAAATTATATATATTTTTTAATTTAGATTTGTAACTATGATATCTAGTGCTTGTTAGTGTAATTAATATTTAATTACACTTTAGCATAAGTTTACTTAGGAATATTCTTTTTCCTAGGTTATTATTATCCTTATCTTATTGAGCTTTTTTTTTGCTCAAAATAGGATTAGGGTTGTGCATGTCTTGCTTTTTGCATGGTTGTCTTTTTTGAAGGCTTTTGCATTATTTGTAAAACAATTTCTTTCAATAATCATTATGCTGATTTTTGTTTGCACAAACTTGCTTTGAGAGTTTACAGAACATCTTTCATTTTTGTTCTGAATATTTGTTGCATGTGATAGGTGATTGCTTGCAGGTGATTCTTGGGGACTGTGAAGTTGGTTTTTCAACTTCTACATGGTATCAGAGCTCCAGACCTGTTGCTGCCTATTCATGTTTTTTAAAGATATTCTCTCACATCTTTTTTTGTGCAAGGGTTTGAAGCTGTTTTTTCATTTTTGTTTCAGAAATCCAACTTCCACTCAGTTGTAGGAAAAACGATTTCTGGGTTTTGTAGCCAGGGTCAAAATTTGAACTGTGTATCTTTTAGATTTTTGATATCTTGTACGGATCTAGAGAAAAATGCTATACAAAAATCAGCGTGCATCATTTTTCTCTTGGTTGAAGGTTTAAAAAAATATTTTCTTCATTTTCTGCTTGCTGGATCAAAAAATTATTTCTGGGTTTTGTTCTTAGCTTCAAAATATTTCTGGGTTTCTATTTTTATCCACTCATTGTGAATAGATTTTGCAGAAATCAAATCAGAAGTAAACTTTTTTTGCTAGAAAACCCATTTCCTACAAGCTAAATTCAGTTTTTTGAAAAAATCATAACTTTTGGCCATGGCATCGGATTTTCACAAATGAGATATCATCGGAAAGTTGGTTTCGACCTCTACATAGATTGGAGGTTATTTTTAATCATGAAGGCAGATGTAAACCTTGGTTTGTGCATGCATTCAGTTTTGTTTTCATGCACTAGGTTTACATTTTCTCTGTAGTTTCTACATATTTTGCATTCTCTCCTTTTGCAATCATTGGGTATTGTAATAAATGAGCTGATATAAAGTTCCATCAGGGGGGTTTCTTGCATAATAAATTTGATTAGAGTGTGCATGCACTTTAATCACCATCTCCATTTTGATTAGTTGACAGCTCGTATGAGTTATCTGGTTTCCTAGTTTCTTTTGGCCATTTTTTTGCTCTAGCTTGACACATATCAGATTCATCGGTTCACACTTCAGTTGAGAGATTATGTTTCTTGATCCTCATTGGTCCAGATCCTTCTCAGTTTGAGGGTCATGTTTTTATGGTTAATGTTCCATAGTCTTCATGGTACTCCTTCCCATGGAAGAATTTTAGTCACAGTTTGGCATTGGCATCGAGATTCACGGTTTCCATATTTTGTCATCATTTCATCTACTGTTGCTTTACATATTCCAGGGTTGATCCAGTTTGTGAGTTTTTCAGTGTTCCGTGGCATCGGGTCTGTTGTCACATGATGATTCCGTTTTTGGTTTCAGTTGTAGACAGAAGTATCTTTCCTTGCTTGTCAGATTGTGGTTCCAGTGTTACTCCATAGTGTTCTTCCAGTGCTTCTTTGCAGCAGTCATCTCATTGTAGGGGGTTTTGTCCCATTGGGTTTTCCTTCTCTACCTCATTATTACATTTGTACTTGGGTACCTGATCAAGCTTTTGTTGCCGGGACCCATTCATGCTTTCTTGCATTCATCTTAGTTTTAGGTGCATGCTTTATTAGTCTCCCTAAGTTGCACTTATGGGGGGTGTTAGTGTAATTAATATTTAATTACACTTTAACATAACTTTACTTAGGAATATTCTTTTTCCTAGGTTATTATTATCCTTATCTTATTGAGTTGTCTTTTTGCTCAAAATAGGATTAGGGTTGTGCATGTCTTGCTTTTTGCATGATTGCCTTTTTTGAAGGCTTTTGCATTATTTGTAAAATAATTTCTTTCAATAATCATTATGCTGATTTTTGCTTGCACAAACTTGCTTTGAGAGTTTACATAACATCTTTCATTTTTGTTCTGAATATCTGTTGCATGTGATAGGTGATTGCTTGCAGGTGATTCTTGGGGACTGTGAAGTTGGTTTTTCAACTTCTATAGTGCTTCCAATTGGTTTCATAGTATTTTATTGAATATTTTTTCCTTAATCAAATTTCAAAGTCAAACCAATTACAATTCAGACATAGGCAGACCGTATAACGCATAACTTTTTTTGTATGTACCAAAATTCAATTTTTCTTTTTTTGTTGGATCAAGGACTTCAATATCTGGTGCATTCATATTTTTCAATTTTTTTTATAATCTACTATTTTCCACATGTTTAGAACATAGAGCTTGATTTTTGGTGAAAAACCTACATTCATAAGAAATAAAAAATAAATATATTAATCAAATTTAATTTAATTAAAATTATACTTTTTTGGAAGCTTACAATAAGGACTACATACTTAAAAAAATAAATTTTAAATGAATTCATTTGATTCTCCAAAAGGTAAATCAAAAGTGATTTTTTCTCAGCATTTTGATAGGTGTAAAGGAGACTCTATTATAAGTATGGTTTAAAACTAGTAGGGTTCTATCTAAGGGGGCTTAGTCTAAGGTGGTTTGATCAAACCCTCTTCAATTGGAATCCTTTAAATAGAATTTTTCAAGGCTTAAATCATTATATTTTCTAAAAATATGTGATTTCAACAAAAATCAGGATCTCCCAGAAAGTGTAAACCACTATTGTGGCAAAACCCTTTAGGGGGAATAGTTAAATTCACATCAAGCTATTATAAATTAGGTGGTCTGGTACTATTCTTCTCTCTTCTCAGAGAATATTCATCTTGCCTTCGTGGAGGAGAACTTGAGTTTTGGCTTGCATCCCCCCTTTGGTCTTAGTGGAGATGAATAACTCTCTTATGGTGCCCATCTCTTTGAAGGAACTTGAAGATATAGTCTTTCAAATGAACAAAGGTAATTCCCTAAGCCTTGATGGCTTTCCCATTGAGTTTTTTCAAGAATTTTTGGATACCATCAAAGTGGATTTGTTGGAGGTGGTTCGTGAGTCATAAAAATAAGCAAATGCTCAAGGTTATCAATTCCACCTTTCTTACTTTAATTCCTAAGAAAGAGGGTCCCAATTCCTTAGACTCTTTTCAGCCTATTTTTGTGCAATGTGACCTACAAGATTATCACTAAGTTGATTGTTGAAAGAATAAAGAGGTGTTTGAGCCCCTTGATTTCTCTGGAATAGGGAGGTTTTGTTAAGTGTAGGTAGATTAAGGATGGTATAGTGGTGGTGGCTAAAGTTACGCATTACATGTCCTCTTCCAAAGAAAAATCCATGTTCATTAAGTTGGATATGTCTAAATCCTATGATAGAGTCAGGATGATAGAGTCAGGTTTTCCTTCTTAAATAGTGCATGCTTTTGGCTTTTGGCTTCCACGTAGACTGGATCTCTTAGGTTATGAGCTACATGACCTCATCTTCTTTCTCTATTCTTCTTAATGGATCCCCCTCACCTACCTTTTCTCCAAGATAAGGACTCATGCAAGGGGACCCTCTTTCCCCTTATCTATTTATTTTGATGGCTAAAGGTTTTGGGAGGTTGTTGAAACAACATAGAGATATGGGTTCCATTCATGGCTGAAGTTGGGCGCGTGGATTGGATGGGAAGTCTCATCTATAGTTTGTTGATGATATTGCTCTCATGGGTGTTGCTAGAATTGAGGATGAAGTTAACTTCAAGAAGGCTCCAAATATTTATCTAGATGTATGTCCAATAGATCAATGAGGGTAAGTCTTAGATCCTTTTTTTCAATACTCTTGCTTTGATCTAGAACAAAATTGCCAACATTCTTTACTTTCATATTAGCAAACTTCCTTTGGAGTATCTAGGGATTTCCCTATGTGCTAGCACCTTGAAGAGGACTGACTGGCAGAAGATCTTGGACAAATTTCGGTCTAATGTCAACCACTAGACCTTTAGATAACTATATTTTGCTAGAAAGGTGACTCTTGTGTCTTTTGTTCTCCAGGCTCTCCCTTTGTACAGATTCATAGTGTTATTTGATCCTTAGAGTGTACTCAAGGAGCTTGAATCCATTACCAAAAAAAAATTATGAGTAGAGAATCTTGACACTCAAAAATGGAGTTTGGTGAGTTGGGATCGGGTTTGCAAACCAAAGGATAATGGTGGCATGGGACTTAGGTAGTCAAAACTGAATAGTCTTGCTTTGGCTACAAAATTACTTTAGAGGTGGTGTAAATTTCTAGACTAATCATGGGCTCGTGTTCTGAATCACAAATACTTAGGAGGGATGACTAATGAGGATATTACTCGAATGGAATTGTCTAGTAAAGGTTCTATGATTTGGAGAACTATTAAAAGGGGTTCAACCCTCATTAAGAAAGGCCTTTTTTTGGATCACTTAGAAAGGGGAGCAAGCTATTTTTTTGATTGATTCTTGGGATGGTCACCCTCTAGTTTTATCATATTTCCCTCATCTTCAACCTTTAAGTGATATTTTTGTGGCTATTGAGTGGTCCAAGGTGAGTAGTTTCAAATATTCTTCTTATTTGGGAGGCTCTTTGGTCTTGTAGACACTGAAAATTGCCCTTCACCTATGAACCCACCTTTTCATATCAATTCCTCCTTCTACTTGCATAATTAAATAATTTTAATTATCTTTTAAGGTCATATTCCTCTATTAATTAAATAATTCTTAATTAGTTAATTAATTCATTTTTCCTTTATTCTTCCCTTGATTAATTAAATAAATTTTGTTTATTTAATTACGTCACTAATTAGCCCCTTCCTTTCTATAATTAAATACATGCATATTTATTTAATTATTGTCATTTTTCTACTAAAATTAAATAATTGTTTTAATTATTTAATTATTCATTATCCTCTTCTTCTATAATTAAATAAATTTTATTTATTTAATTATTTACTAATTTGTCATTTTCATCCACTTTTGAATTAAATTATTATTTAATTTAAAAGTCAACATGTTACATTTTTGTAACACTGTTGTTGGTGGGGAGGAGCTCAGTGTGTTGAAAGAAAGATTGGACAAATTGGACAAAAAATTTTGTGTTTGACCCACTTCACGATCAAGCTGGTTCACTGTGTCACGAGTACCCTGTCGGTGGTAATGAAGGATGAGATGGACATGAAAAAGACTGAAGACCATCAAGAATGGGTTGGAGATGATTTTGCCCATCTCTTGTCTAAGAATTGGGAAGATGCTAGGTAGTCTATTGCTGGTCCGTTGTTCGTCTATGTGTTGTCAATCCGTTGTGTGTGTTTTTGGACTTTCTATTTTTTTATGCTTTTATGGACTTGAACTATTTTGGTCCTTGTGGCTCTATGTGAAGGGTATAACACCCTGTAAATGTTGCTTACTTTATCAAAAAGATGTTACATTTCTTTTACAATTAAATAATGCTTTTATTATTTAATTATTCACCTTCCCTCCCAAATTAAATAATTTTATAATTATTTAATTTCCTTCAACAACCTCTTTTTCTATGTCAACCTCATTATCTGTGCCATTCTTATCTTCTCTTGTCTCATTCATTTTCTACCCTTGATTGAATTATCTTATAATTCAATCTTGGCCATTAATCCTTATCATTGCTCTAATTTTTCCCTAACCCTATTTCATACTACAACTTTCAATCTTGGCCATTGATTAAGACATCGTATTGACATCCAATCTTAACCATCAATCCAAATCAGACCCTGCCTATAAATCAAGCCTCTCATAAGGCATTTGGGGGGTTGATTCTTCAAGTATCCTTATGCTGCCAAAATTATTCTTGAATCATTCATCCATTTCTATCTATCATCTCCATCTCAATATTATGCTGCTGAATTGAGCAATCAACAATCAAATCTTCAGAATCTTGCATTCTCATGCAAGTGGAGAAGAGCAATGGAGATAAATCAAATCTATCTTGGAGATCGATTTTATTTTCTTTCTTATTTTCATTTCACGCTAGTTTGTGCTCTATTGTGCTTGTTAGGGTTTCATTATAATTTGTTTATGCTTTTTCCCTAAGATTTTCACCCTAACTATAGGTCTATCAGTGGATAAATCTGAAAGGTTGGCTTGAATGGTGTTCTTAAGAAGAGCGAGATAATTTGATGTCTATTCTTCCTAAGCGGCCTTGTTGTTCTTCAGAGGACAATGATTTGCTTGCTTGGGGACATGAGTCTAAGGGTATATATTATATTGTTCAAGGGTATGCTTCTTTGGAGTCCCATCATGCTAATGTGGGAGTTTATCCTTGGTGGAAACACATCTAGAATAAGGTTGGGTGGCCCAAGTGCAATATGTTCTTATGGTTGTTGAGTTGTAACAAATGCCTCATCTAGGATAATACCAGGAAATGAGGTTTTTGTGGGTCATCTCTTTGTTTTCTATGTGGGTGCACTGAAGAAAGTACAAATCATCTATTTTTTTAGTGTATTTTTTCTTTGGAAATTTGGAGACTTTGGTGGAATATTTGGAAAAAATAGTTCATGTATGCTTTATCTTTTTAGGACTTTTGGGAGAACTTAGAACCACCTCCAGCATTTGCTTCCTATTTGGTAGCTTCTTGGGAATTGGGACCATCCATCATTATTTGTAGATTTGGTTGGAGAGATATTGACACATTTTACAAGGGTGTTAGTAGGTGGATTTGCAGGTCTGGTATTGTGGCACCTTTAAATTTTGCAAATTTGAATTTCCCATGTTGAAAATTTTGCCTTTGCACACTCAAAAGTGCCCCTAAAAAATCTGCCCAAGTGACCCACTTTGGAGAGTCACAATTTAAAGACAATTGATTTTCATGCCAAACCCTTTGGTGGACATATTCAATTGACATATATGAACATGTATGTCAGATTTCAACTTCCCATGACAATTTTTGATTGGGTTTTGAAAAGCAAAGCTGGAGGGTTATGGGACTGTTTTGTTGTTTGCAAACATTGTCCTGCGAAGTGGCCTCCTATTCGAGCTGATATTTCACACCAAGATGATTTTCAAGACAAACATATTGATGCTTTGCATTCCCCTCATGTTCATATGCTCCCTAGTTCAATTTCATAGCCTCAATATCTAATTTGATATTTTTTCAAGATCAAAAGCAAATGTAGTTTGTTCTACTTTTAGATCTACTTTTCTGACATGTTTCAAGGTGTTCAACTTTGACCCCTAATATCTCACACAAAATGATGATTGAAGAAAATTCCTCTTGCACACGTTCTCAATGTACCTAAATGAGCTTGTGTTTCCATTAGCAGCTTCCAAGGAGATGGTTTGATATTTTTTCGAAGTGGTGACTTGGTGAGCCATAATTGGTTCTGAACAAGTGTAGTTGCAAAAATGTATGACTAAGCAACACTGACATCGAATATCTTGCACCTCTAAATCTCTTTTGCCGAACCATTTGTTGCACTGTATTCTTGGGTCAAATATCTGCATGCCTATAAATTTTCATAGCTTTAGGAGGTCATTTGATTGGTTTTCCAGGGTGATTCCAGAGCCCACCTGGCTAGTTTTGATCATTGTGCGAATGTGTCAGAAAGCATATTTTAATGGCAACCCAGTTCATGTTTTCACCTCAGATGAATTCAGAGGCAGCATATGATTAGTTGAGCATGAAAATTGTTTGAAAACGGAAAAAAAAATTAGTCGGGCCCACAAGGGGACCCGACAGTGTCACATAATTTGAGGAAGTTGGCATGTGAAGATAATGTTCAACCTGGTGTCTTCTAATGGTTGTTTGTGGAAGTTGTTCTTATTATAAGGGCAACCCATAGTATCCAGTGATGCGTCTTGAACTAAAGTTGCTAAATCCAAATCTTCTATTAGAAATGCAATATGAGGTCAAAATTTTTGCATTCATCTCCCATGCTTGTAGCAGTATGTGAGGTAACAATAGATAAACTCTCCAATATGGATCATTTAGAGGGAAATTGTTTCTTTTGCTTGTTTTTTGAAGGTTACACAGTGTGCATGCTAAGCCATTAAGTTAAAGCAAAATCCAATACACTAAATACATGACAATTATGAAAAATAAAGTCATGCAAAATCAATTAAGGCTGCAAGAAACAGTATAAAGGATGGAATTTAAATGATGATTAGCTTGAAGCAAAGAGAATTGTTAATGGGGAAAATGTGGCAGCTCGAATTGCTTATTGTGTACTTTGCTCCACATCAATTTTTGAGAAAGGGTTACCAAACTCCTCTCCAACAAAGAAGAAAACAGTGTTTCACTAGGATTGCCATGGATAATGTCACAACACTATTATAATTGTTGAGCTATTTGAACAACCACATGACGCTAACAGAGAAAATCCTTCATCAGATCATGGCTAGGGTTCCCTAATAAAGTGGATACCAAATACACCAAGTGCTTTATGTGTGCTCCATTGTGTGACAATAAAAGCAATGATTGGCTTAGGGCAGTACTTGCATTAGCTGATAATGGTCGATTTAATACTACAAAAGTGATTTTCCACAGGTACAAGAAGTTTCTCCAAGAAAATTTTTGTTCAAGGTGCCCAAATGGTGAGTAAATCAAGCACATTTATCATGCACATGGCGGCTAACACCTACAATGAAAGAGAATCACAATTGTTTGAGGGGATTCAACGAGTGAGGTAGCATATCCTGAGGGAGCTTGAGCACTATTTGCAACTATTGGAAGAGACTGAGAGATGTGTATGTGAATGGGGAACCATTTCCCAAACCAAATGGAGGGATCTAAAATGGTGGCCAACGTGCTTGTTGGAGTCTTTGATATTTCAAATCTTTTGTACGTTGGTTCATGAGAATACTATAGGAAACATCTTTGCTCTTTAACAGCTTGTACCATGAGGGAAGGATCCAAAGAATGAGTTAATACATCTTGAAAGGGAAAGAGACAAATTGCAATGCATGGAGAGAGATCTTAGAGCATAGTTTATTGCTCGGGCATATGTGATTCATATCTAAACTGAATTTGATGAGCAGACAAAACAACATGCTAGCATTGTTGCTAATCTCCAGGAGCAACTAGAACAAAGGGACCATCATATGCGCAATTTGGAGCAACAATTATAAGAAAGACAACGACAACTTCATGTGAATCAAATAGAGATCAATGAGGAAACTATTGTGTGGCTCAAGCATATTGAAGCAAAGTTGTGGCCTAATTAGTGAAGGAACAAATTAGGGAGCAATACCTTTGGCGCCCTCAACATATGTGTTATGCCTTGTTGTTGGCATTTTAGTGCAGGAAATTTCAAGTTTAACACTTTCAAGGATGGATAGCACCTGCAGTGAAAATGTATCAAAATTGACTGAGGGAATTACATCACCATTGTCACGGAGAAGCAGTCAAACAAAGAAACTAGGCAGAAAATTGATTGAGCAGCCAAGATGAAGAGATGGATATGGCCAAATCCTAGCCTTAGCCCACTGACCCCATGCGAAGGAGGATGATGGCAGCAGAGGAGCCACGGGGTGTATGGGGTAAATATGGTGGGCCCGTAAAAAATTAAAAGCACGGGTAATGTCTTTGCTTCCCCAATTTAATATTTGAAAGCCTTCAGTTTAAAAAGCAAATATTTCAAATATGAGATGAAAAATTTAAAAGCACGGGGGTAAATTATTTTTCCCGTGAGAAGATACAAAAGCACAGGCAAAGGTTTTAAAAAGGGGGCCCAACATCTAATATTTTAAGCCCTCACAAATATTTTAAAATGTAGAGTGAAATAAATAACAAATGCACGGGAGTAATTTTAAAGGGGCAACTTTCTTTGCTGGAAATAAAGTAAAGACATGGGTAAAAAAAATTTACATGGCTTGGGTAAAACACTTTAAAGTCCCCAACATTTAAAACATTAATTTCAAATATGAAGCAAACACAAGCTGCATGGGTGAACATTTTGTATTGCTCAGGAAGTGATTAAAATTTTTACCATTAAAAATGTAAGATTTTAAATGTAAAGTGCACAGTGAAGTGTAGCCACAAAAAATATATTTTCCACTGCTAAAACATGTGACCTTGGTTGCAATATGATGAAAATATAAAATGCAACCAGAAAGAAGAGGAGTAAAAAGGGCTTTCATGGGAAGAACTATTTTTTCATTGCAAAGCAAAACAAGAGCAAGTGTAAAAGTTTTACAGAGGAACAGAGCAAATATAGACAGGTAAAGTGGAAGAAAAGGTGGAGGCTTTTCACGGTCAAGGTGAATTTTCGGTTCCAAAACAAAAGGTGAAGGTAAGCAAAATACAAAGGCATAGTTTTTTATTGCAAAGGAGGAGAGAAGAGAGAAGTTTTTTCCTGTTTCTTGTTACTGATCAACGGAGGATGAAGTTGCTAGTTGTCAATTGTGGATACATTTTAGATTTGTTTCTTCTTTATCTTCTCATTCTTTCTCATTTATAGGGGTTCCATTTTCTGAAAGTTCTGCAAGGAAGACAAAGGCTTGTAAAAACTGTAAAGTGTCAAATTAGGATGGATTATATAACTGTTGGTCATTAATCTGAAGTGTTTCTGTGTTATGGATTGAGCTTCATGAATATATTTTATCTGATGATTGCCTCCATGACTGAAATGTAATACAATTTTGAATTCAATATTCAAAGATTACTTGGGTTTTTTCATGTGCATTTGTTGCATTTGAGTTGCATTTGTTATTGTCTTCTATTCAAATAATGGAGTAATTTCTTTAGTGAATGTAACAGGAGTGTTGTGTTTCCAGATGGATTTGTAAGAATGGTCATTTGATAAAGCTTTAGTGGTCTTGTTATCATAATGTGATAACATTTTCAAAGATCTTCAAAACATGTTCAACATTGCAGGATGAAATGTTGGTTATATGACTCCATAGTCCTTCTCTTGGCATTGGTCAATCCTTGTGCATCTTCTATTTTCAGTTTGGTTCCAATTCTTAAAATTAATTCAAACCTTTCAATTTTGTTTTATGGGTTATTTGTATCTACTATGTTCTCCATGCTAGTTAATGAAATTTTCCCAATATCTTAGCCAATGTTGAGTAATATTTCATGTTTCTTGGCACATTCTTGTGAGAGCATCATCTGTTAAGCAATACCCTATTAAGTGTGTTTCTAAATATTTAGGTGCTTCTAAAAGGGTCCCCCCTAGGTCCTACAGAGCTTGAGTGTAGGGGAAATGTGTTCCAATCTCATTTCCTATTAGTTGGCCAAATCCTACACTAGGTTTGAGCATGAAATATGGCTTACTTCTAGGATTTAGTGGATCTGTTGATTTGGGAAACCAACAGATTGGTGACTTTGTTGGGGAGAATTTTGTATCTCTAGTTGTAGACTGTATTATTAGAGAGTCAAGCATTTGGTGGATCTAAACATTTGGTTTAGATGTTGACAAGTTCTTGGACCTGGAAAAGGTTTTGTTGAAGCAAATTTCAAAGAATTTATGAGTGACTCCATTGTTGGAAAAAACCTAGAACGAGATTTATCTTTGAAAGAGCTTCATATTGCTAGAAGTTAAGTCCTCTATGAAAAGAGGTGGCGACTCTGTCTAAAGAACCTATTAAAGATGTGAAGAAAATTTCCAAATCTACAAAATTTGTTGTTAGGAAGAAAAGTTAACAGCTGGTACAAGTTTCCAGGTATTCTCATAAATCTAAAGAAAGCATTATTTTGTTTGAAAGTAGTTTATGAGAAATCTTCAAGACTTGAGATGATAAATGGTTCCCTATTAGATGAAATTGCATTAAGAAAGGGAATAGTAGTAGTTCTTTTTATACTTCTGGTGTGTAATGTGTAATATCTATAATGATTTGAGAAGTATGCTTATTTCTGAATTATGCCTTTGAGAAAGCTTTTAGGCACTAAGATTTGATCTATATTTTATAATCATGGTTGAATTAGTAAATGAGGCAATTTATAGCTATGTATGAAGTTGATAATGATTGAATATGGATATAAGAGGGTTTCCTTGTGAAATATCAAGTAAAAGTATGTATGGAAAATAGTTTTTACCATGCCCTCAAAGGGATTTTGCTATTGAAAGGTATATGCCATTGGCTTTAAGCGGTATTAAAGGTTTCCCAAACCTGATTCCTAAAAATGTTAGGAAATATTTTCCCAAATTCATAGGGAAGAGTTCAAAATTAGCTTCTAAGCATTTGCATACATTTATGGATTTGATGGGGGATTATGAGGTAAATCATGAGGATGTTGACATGAATCTTTTTGTTCAGTATTTGAAGGATGATGCTAGAGATTGGTTCTCATATTTACCGGCATGTTATATAGCTTCATGGAATCAGTTTATGATAGCCTTTGTAGAACAATTTGGTGAAAGGGTAAATCCAAGTGTGGTAAGAAAAAACTTTATGGAAATCCATAGAAATGAAGATGAGTTAGTCCCTGCTTTCAATCTTAGATTTGAAAAGGCGATAAGGGATATTCCATAAAGTATAAGACCAAATGATGTTGAGTGTTTGGTTGTGTATCTTGGTGCATTTGATAGTAAGATGAGCTATCTATTAAGGGATAAAGATCCTACAATATTACATCAGGCATATCAAAATGCCATGGATATTGAGAACAATTTGAAATACTCAATGATGAAAGGATATATGGCCGTAGGTGTTGGTTATCCTAGCACACTCCATGTAAATGGAATTCATAGATTAGATAATAGAAATGCTTTCCAAGATGACAATGCTTCCATTGCTATGATTTCTCCATCATCATAGTATGCAGATCATAGTGAGCTCCGAGTTGAACAACAATGAAATTTGAGCAATGCTGATCAAAAGTATTTTGTGCAAGAATTGTATGAAATGAAGAGACACAAGGGAGAGTCACCATATGATCTATTTTTGAAGTTTTTGGATGCCTTGTTGGAGGTCCCCAAAAAATTTCAGACCTGAGGATTCAGTGTGCATTAATTTGTTTTGCGAAATCTATGAATTTGGGCTAAGTACCTTGCCAAAGGAATTGAAGCCCCATAGCTTTGACCAAGTACCTAATTGGATAAAGATTGTAGAATCAACCAAGTGTGGTTATGCACAAAATGTGGTTTCTCAAAATGGAGATAGCAGCTTTCCTATTGAGAAAAATCATAACATGATACACAAAAATGAAAAGAGTATATCAAAAAATGAAGATTCATGTTGTATGGATGAGGATATTGATTGTAATCAACTCACAAACAACACATATATAGAGCAACACAACAATGATGAAGAAAAGGATACATGGGATGATAACAAAATGAATATGCATGAATGCTTTTCTTGTGATATCTCAAGTGATGGAGAAGTAAAAGAGATACAAGGTGTTATTCCATGTCATGTTGTGATTAGTGAAAGCAATGCATGTGTTGTTGATATTTCATTACAAATCAATGATCATGATCCTAAAAGTGCAGCCTTAAGCATTCACTCTGAAAATTTTGAACATGGTCTATGTAGTGATGAATTTTATTGTGATGAAAATCATGATGAGGTTGAGTTTTTTGATGGTTTCTCTGAGGATTGTGACTACTCTTATGATGATGATCTAGAGGTATTATCTTCATACAAAGGATGCAATGATACAAATTCTCATGAAGTCACTAGTCCCCAAGAGAATGAACAAATTGCAGATGATGAATATCAGGAACGTAGTTAAGGTTTTCCATCAATGGAGCATGTTAATTGTGTGAGTAATGAGGAATTTGAAGATAAGAATGTGTGCATTCAGTATGATGATCTTGAGCATAATGCTAAACATGATAAACATCTTGATGAATGTGCTTATGCCCCTACTCCTCATGATTGTTTATATGAAGCAAAGATGGAAATATTTGTGATACATGAAGAGGATGATGATGTACATGATGATGAAATGGGGGGTTCATTTTTTAATGATCAAGTAGTACATTGTGACAAATATATGGATCTTGAGTCAACATTATCACCCATTGATGATATTGAAGAGCTTGTTGATTCATATGACAATAAAGTTTCAGATTATGTTGATGTTGTAGAAATTCTTGATCCATGTGTAGTGCAACCAAGAAATGAAAATAATGGTGGATCTCATGTTGGTGAGTGTGAAATTGAGTACAATTGCTTCTTGTTTGATGTTCCTTATCTTCACATTGTGAACATGGACATGTTTTCATCCCATGAGAAAAGTATTTATGTGAAAGAAAATGAAGATTCTAGTTGTCTTGCTAGTGAGGAAATTTTAGATAGCAATGAGTCTTTCACATTTGGGTTAGCACAGATATCAACCAATAGTGCACATAAATTTACCAATGCACATTGGTGTCTTTATGCTGCCCCTATTGATGTTGAATTGCTTGAGCCTACTTTTGAGGTATTTTTCATTAAGTTGAATGATGATGTGAAGAATGAATCAGAATATGTAATTGAACTTGAGATGAGTACATTTACTCATTTCCTGGATGTTAATGATGCATATGATTTCCATTTCCATGATACCAAGGTCTGTTCTGATATACCTAAACTGAAATGCCAAAAAATGTGCTTATGTTGTGATACCTAATTCATGGAGGCTCCTGAATATGCATTTTTTCTTTTTGATGCATCTGGGGGCTGTTGCATAACACACATTTTTTCTTCTCCATTCATATGGAAGTGTAGTCTAACAATATGATGGAGGCTTGTACTATTCTTAAGGCTTTGGAGAGAACCTATGAGTTGGATTGGCGAGATGTGATTTGTGAGATAGATTCCATGATTTTGGTCTCTCTGCTTAATAAGAGATATTTTTAGGACTCTTCATGGAGATTGGTTTTAATTGTGAAGCAAATTTTCCATCTTGCTTCAAATTTTGAAACCATATCATTTGTTTACATCCCCAAGGAATGGAACGGGGTTGTTGATTGTCTTGCTAAATGGGCCTCTAAGGGTAGGCGGCATGAAAGGTGGCAGAATGGAGACATTTGGATCAAGATAAAAGCAACACTTTTTCTAGATATCTTCATGAGGATCAAAAAGAATAATTTTTTTTCACCCCCTTTTTTAATATATGTATATGTATAAAATTTTATATACATATATAATTATATCAAATTAAGATTCAATTTATTTTGTTTTATAATTTATATATAAATATATATATATACACAATATTTAATTAAATGTGTAAATATTTAAAAATCTATATGTTAAATATAAATATATATAAATATTTTTTTAAAATGTTAAATATAAATATATATGTGTGTGGGGTTTATTATTATTTGTATAATAAATTTATTTAAGGAATTTTCTATTAGAATATTATTGTGGAAATTATCTTACTTTTGATTTTAGTGATGAATAAGTTTATTGAAGTTAGTAATTTTTTATATTTTTTCTATAAATATGAGTTGTGAGTGAATCATTCCAAAATGAATACGTCTAATTGATAATGGATAGAGACATGAAAAATAAATTATTGAGAATGAACTTAAGATAACCACATTCTCTTTATCTATTGAAATTTTGAATAAAAATGAATATGATTAGATGTTTAGTTCTTTTTGTTAAAGCTTTAAATCAATTATTAAATTAGAAGATTAAAAAAAAATTCCTTCATGAATCAAATATCTTGATTTTTCTTTACAAAATTTGGATTAGTAGTAAATAAATGTTTAAAATTGTTTTTAGTAATGAATCAAATAAAGAGTTAAGGGACTTGATGCGGGGATGGCGCTCGTGTGCTCTGCAAGCCAAGCTAGGGCGTTCGTGCCCTAGCTCGTTCTCTGTGTTCTACTCAAGTCTATGCTGTGGGGGTGTTTGTTGCATTCGGGGTCAGTGGAGGTGGGGTTTCAATATGTTAAACTTGCGTTTCTTTTTCCTGTGTTGGCAATTGTTGTGTGGGAGGTGCACCCATTAGGTTGGGCGCGAGCTTCCTTTTTTCTGTTGTGGGATTTCCTTTGGTGCTGCCATGTTGTGTGCATCCTATCCTTGTGCCTGGCCTCCTCCTACACCCGCATGGGTCCGTGGTGTGGGCACTGGGTCTTGAGGTTTTTCCATTTAGTCCAATCGTGATCCGGGGGTTTGCATGCCTGCCAAGGATTTTTTTTATTGCTATGTCGTGTGGGGAAACATCTGGGGTTAGCCCCAAATTGGATTTTCGTTCAACATTTGGTTTGAAGCCTGCAGTGCATGGTGCGAATGTTTTTGATAATATGTTGTTTTCACCAGAGACGGAGATGAATGATCTAAGGCCGATTAGTGGTCCCCGCATAACGAAGATTAATGGGTGTTTGGAAAGATGCAAAGAGAGACCGAAATTGGTTATCCTAATGGAGTTGCTTGTAAATGATATTGAATACTATTTGAGGCACCCCTTTTATTGCAAGTTCATGGGTTTGAGAGTTTCGCTACAATTTTTGGAATCCTGGGCTCAGCGGACGTGGATGTCAGAGGGAGAGATGGAGATTAGGCTCCTTGCGAACAACTATTTTATGGTATCATTTGATTGCATGGCAGATCGAAATAAGGTTTTTGAGGGTGGTCCCTATTTTTATAACCAGGTCAGATTGTTTATCAAGCCATGGCATGCGGTCTTCAACCCAACTGAGGTGCTACCAAGTCAGATTCTGGTTTGGGTTCGGTTGTAGTGGTTCTCAGTTGAGTGCTGGCGGGATGATGTGTTGCTTTTGGTGGCTTCAATGCTCGGTAAACCTGTTGGGTCTTCTCAGTAGACGCAGTTTAAGAAGGTAATGACTTTTTCCCATATCTGTGTAGAAATTGATCTAAGCAAACCATTGCCAGATTTTGTAGAAGTGTGTATTGGGTCCTATACTTGGGTGCAACAGCTAGATTATGAAACCCTACCATTTCGATGTCGTCTTTATCATGAATACAATCACTTGTAGCAGAGATTCCCTAGGGCTAAGCCTGTGGCACCCCAACCTTCTTAGCCTTCTTGTAATCCACCTAGATCTGATAAGGGGAAGGATCCTATTCTGAATGATGGTAATGGTGATGATGGCTATGTCCCTGCCAAGGCTCACAATAGGAATCGGGGGAAAAAGTGGACATTGAGGGAGAGGCAGGATGATGACACCTTTAATAGGTTTGAGGTATTGGATGATCTCAACCAGTAGGAAGTGAATTCGGGGTTGTTGAACCTAAATCAGGGTACTTTGGGTTTAGGTTAGGATGGTCCTCCTTTGGAGGCTATGCAGGTTGTGCAAGAGGATGGTGTTGGGAAAATGGAAGTGAATCAACAATTTCCTATTCAGGTTGAACTAGATTCTACTCTTGGAGCTATGAGGAGTGGTGGAGGTGGTTCCCCATTGCCCCTGAAAGATGGTACAGATGTGGGTAAGAGCTCTTTGTCTTCTTCTCACTTGGGTATTCTGCAAAAGGAACTGAAGAAAGGGGTTGGTGAGAAAACTTCCAAGCTGGGCAAGAAAAAGGATATGGATAAGATTAAATTAACTGGGGAAACTTTGGTGGAGTCAGGGTCAGTCAAGACTCTTGATTCACATTTTTCAGGCCCTCAAAAATTATCATTATCTCATGGAATTTAAGGGGCTTGACCAGTGGCCCTAGACAAAAAGTTATTCGTGATTTGGTTAGGAATCAGTCTCTAGAACTTCTTTTTCTTCAGGAGACCAAGTTATCTATGGAAAATATGTTGGATATGGTACCTAGGTTGTGGAAATGTGGTGAATACTAGTGTGTGGGGGCTCTTGGTGCTTTCGGGGGGGTGGCTTGCTTCTGGAACCCTTGAAAGATTTTTCCTCTTTGGTGGATGTCTTCTAGATCCTCTATGTCCCTGGTCGCCTCTTGTTATGAGACTGGTGAGTGTATTCTCCTCTCTAATGTGTATGCTCCTATTGAGTTCCAGGGTAAGCAACTTCTTTGGTCCCATCTTCGTTTTGTTCATAGCTTAGCTCCTTTCCATCTGTGGGTTTTGGCTGGCGATTTTAATGCTATAGTTGATTTGTTTGAGAAAAAAGGTGGAATTGCTAGGTTGGAGCCTTCTGCTCTATTACTCAGGGATAACATTTCAGATTTAAATCTTTTTGATGTTCAGCCTAATAATGGTCAGTTCACCTGGAACAATAGGAGAATTGGTGAGAGTTGTGTTGCTAAGAGGCTTGACTGATTCTTGGTTTCCTGTTATTGGGTTGGAGACTTGTGGTCTACTAGATCTGAAATTCTTGACTGGAGAAGTTCTGATCATTGGCCTATTAAGCTTAGTATTATATCAGCTCAGATGCCTCATTCTCCCTCCTTCAAGTTTCAGCTTATGTGGTTACGGGATTCTACTCTTCGTGAGCATGTGGTTGAGTGGTGGAGGATTGGAAGACCTACTTTTGGTACGACCATGTTCATTTTTGCTAGGCTTATTTAGTTTGTCAAATATCAGCTTAAAAGGTGGAATCGGCGATGTTTTGGTAATATCTTTCATGCTAAGGTCACTACTCAAGAGGAGTTGAATAATATTACGTGGTTGATTCGTGAGAATGGGGCTTCTGAGGATCTTCTGAGGAAGGAGGCTAGGACTTTGAAAGTGGTTGAGGAATTTGAATTGAGGGAAGAGATCTATTGGAAGCAAAAGGCTCGAGTTGAATGGCTTTAGGAAGGTGATAAAAACACTACCTTCTTCTTCAATTCTGTGAAAGACAGGAGGCATGGTAATTCCATTCCTGTTCTGGTGAATGATAGGGGAGAACGTCTTGCCTCGCACCAGGAAGTCTCTACTTAGGCTTCTCAGTACTTTGTTTCCTTATTCAGGGAGGATTCACGGGGGGGCTCTATTGAGGAAGCACAAGTTCTTTCTTGTCTTCCTCAGTTGGTCTCCAGGGAGGTGAATGAGTCTCTAATGAAAGAGATTTCTCTTGTTGAGCTAGAGGGTATTGTGTTTCAGATGAAGAGAGGTAAAGCTCCTAGCCCCAATGGTTTCTTGATTGAGTTTTACCAAGAATTCTGGGATATCATAAAGTTGGATCTTTTGGCGATTGTCCTTGAGTCCTAGAGGAATAAGCAAATGCTTCATGCTTTGAATTCCATTTTCCTTGCTTTCATCCCCAAGTGTGAAGGGGTTGATAGGTTAGATCAGTTTTGACCTATCTCTCTTTGCAATGTGGCATATAAAATCATTTTGAAGTTAATGGCTGAGAGGTTGAAGAAGTGGCTTAAAGTCCTAATTTCAGAGGAGCAGAGTGGTTTTGTGGCGGGTCGACAAATTTTAGATGGGGTTGTCATTGTTTCAGAGACCATCCACTCCATGGATAGCTCCCAGGTGAAGGCAATGTTCATTAAGCTAGATATGACTAAGTCTTATGACAAGGTTAGATGATCTTTCCTACGGAAGGTTCTTATGTCTTTTGGTTTTGGTGAGGAGTGGATCCAATGGGTCATGAGTTGTGTCACGTTTGTTTCCTTCTCGGTTTTGATAAATGGAGATCATTCAGAACTTTTTGGCGCCTCTAGGGGTTTGCGCCAAGGGGATCCCCTTTCTCTATATCTTTTTCTGCTTCTTGTGGAAGGTCTTGGGCATTTTTTGAAAATAAATGTGGAGCTTAGCAACATTCAAGGTTGGCATTGGGGTGGATATTTGCCTCCGCAATCCCATTTGCAGTTTGTTGATGATACTGCTTTGATGGGGATGGCTACTATTAAAGAAGCTACTAATTTGAGACAGGTGTTGGACTTGTATCTTGTTGCTTCAGGGCAATTGATTAATGAGGAGAAATCATCCATCTTCTTCTTCAATATGCCAACCCCTATATGGAGGAGAATAGCTAATATCTTGAGGTTTCAGATAGGGGATCTCCCTTTAACATATTTGGGTATCCCAATTTCTATTCGTCGACTTCCCAAGGGTTTTTGGAAAATATTATTGATAAGCTCAGTGTAAAAGTTAATCATTAGACCCATAGATGGTTATCTTTTGTGGGGTGGGTTCAACTTCTCAAGGCGATGGTGCAGGCTCTCCCTACCTATAGATGTATGCTTCAAGTGGCTCTTATGGGTTTTCTTAGGGAAATGGATTCTCTTGAAAGGCAGTTCTTATGGGCTGGAAATTTTTCGTCTTCCAAGTGAAGCCTGGTCAGGTGGGATGTTGTGTGTAGTCCAAAGCAATTTGGTGGTCTTGGTCTTCGACAATCTATAGTATGGAGAGGCTGTGGCTGCTAAGTTATTCTGGAGATGGTGTGTGGAGCAAGATTAGCTATGGGCTAGGATTTTATCTCATGAGTATTTCGCAGGGATTCCTCGGCATGAACTCCCTTGTTACCCTCTTGAGGGGAAAGGCTCGGTGATTTGGAATACTCTTCAGAAGGGTGCGAAACTCATCAAGGATGGTTTATTTTGGATTTGCAGACGGGGCACTGAAGCTCTTTTCTATTCAGATTCTTGGGATGGCTTCCCTCCACTTATCAATTCCCCAACCTCCTTCCTTTGTGTCAAATATTTCTTATGGCTGGCTGGTCTAGGGTGAGTGACTTCAAGTCTGTCTCTTCTTTTTGTTAGTTGGAGGTGGCTCATTAGAAGGATCCTGCGGAGTGGCCAAACATGGGACTTGGGGACGAAAGTGCTGAGCTTCATAAAATTATTTGTAGTAGGAGTTGTAGTTCTCTCTTGGAAGATGATATTCTTGCTTGGACCCATAATCCTAAGGGGAGTTATTTTGTTGCTTATGGTTATCAGGTGTTATTGGCTCAGAAGTTTGTTGGGGCAGAGGTTCACTGGTGGAAAAGGGTGTGGAATAAGTTCTCTTGGCCAAAATGCAACTGCTTTGTTTGGACTTTGGCATGGAATAGGTGCTTGACCTGGGATAACATTCATAAATGAGGATTCCAGGGAGCTTCAGTCTGTGTTTTGTGTGGGAGAGAGGAAGAAGATTCTTCACATTTGTTCTTCCAGTGCCCCTTTGTTGTGCAACTTTGGCACTGGTGGTGGGAGGTGTGGAAGCTTCCTTGCATTCATGCTTGCTCTTTAGTTGAATTTTGGGATAGTCTGGGAAGACCTCCTTCTATGGCATCCTTTTTGTAGGATGTCTGGTATGCGGGCCCTACATTTTTGCTTTGGCAGATTTGGCTAGAGCAGAATTGTCGAATCTTTCGTGATCAGAAGTTGTTGGGTCAACAAGTGTGGTTGCATACATTGGGAATGGTGCAGGAGTCAGTTGAGGCTAAGAGTGATGTGGTTCTCCCCTTGGAGAGAGGTGATGCTGAGTTGGTGGAAAGACTGGGTCTTCAGGAAATTCACTCTTTTGTTGTTCGGTCAAGGAATGGCAGGTATGGGAAACAAAGAGTTGAACGGGTTGGTAGGTGATTACCTCCTCCAAATGGATTTTAAAAGATTAATACGGATGGATCTTCTAGGGGAAATCCTAGGCCTACTGGGATTGGTGGGGTTGGTAGGGACTCTGTTGGGTCGGTGATTTTTTTGTTCTCTATTCATGAGGGGGTGAAGACTGTTAACCTCATGGAGGGGCTGGCGATTCTTTATGCCATCGAGAAGGCCCTTGCTCTGGGATGGCGAAAGGTTATATGTGAAGCTGATTCATAAGTCTTGATTAATTTGTTGAATGAGTGGAAGATTTTTGATATAAATTGGTAGTTGGCTTTGGTGGTTCAGCGGATTCTTCAGGTTAGTTCTCGGATGGAAGTTGCTTCCTTTGTTCACATCCTAAGGGAGTGGAATCGTGTTGTTGACTGCCTAGCCAAATGGGCCTCTAAGCATGATAGTGGTTGGAAGGTTGAGGATTGGGATCAGGTTTCCCCTGAGCTGTGTTAGGATGTGGATTAGTTCTTTTAGGAGGATAAGAGGATACATGGGGATATTTGATTTTGGTTTTTGCTGATGTTTTCGAGGGTTGGGTCCCTTGGTTTTTATTGTAATGTTGTTTTCTAATTTCCAATAAAGTTTTTACCCCTTTCTTTTCAAAAAGACTTAATTAAATTCAAAAAGTGATAATTAATCAAAATAAATAAAGTGTATTTATTTAATTAAAAAATGAATCAAATAATTTGAATTTTGTTTTTACCTTCTTTCACAAAATATGAATTCATAAATTTGTTATTCATCTTAAGTAGATTAGCATTCAATTCCAATTAGTTTATTAGTGTTTGTTTTCAAATTGTGTATTGTATAAATATATTTGTGGTAACTTAATTTTTATAATGATGGTTTTAAAACTATTTTTGAAAATAAAATATATATGCAAAAGTAATTAGCTCTATTTTCACAAAATTAATGTTGACTTTATTTATTTATTTTGCAAAAGTATGTTAGTAATTAGAGTTAGTTAAAATCTCAAAGAAAATTAGTATGAAAAGAGATAATTTTTCAATGATTAATATTGGTTCATTTTCTTTTGCAAAATTAGTATTAGTTCAAATTAATTTTAAAGAAATAATCTAATATTCATTTTAATATAATTAATATTGTCTTAATTTTCTTAAAAAATAGATTAGTGATTACTTTTGGTAAATTATTGCTACTTACCCCATTGCATAAGTGGTTTTTGACACTCCCCACTCAACAAGTGGAAGAGTTTGTTTACATTTTATTATTTTATTAGTTTGTTTACATTTTATTATTTTATTGTAAAAGTGGATGTACTCAACTTACCCCACTCAACAAATGGTTTTGGGACTCACCCGTGAACAAGTGGAAGAGTATGTTTACATTTCATTATTAGTTCTGCCACGGAACTAAGGCAAGGCCATATTTTAACTAGTGATTAAATGCTTTACTTTGAGCCAATCAAAATTCATTATTTTCTTTTGATACATTATATTTTATTTTTTTAAAGTAAAATGCACAATTTTTAACTTTTCAATTTTCCAAAATTATTTTTCCTCAATCTTATTGGCTTAAAGATTTTGCCCGATAAGGATAGATTTTAGGAATCCTTATCATAAACTTTTTCATAGCAATTCAAGACATTTTTTAAGGCACTTTTTCACCACAAAGTTAAACTATGAATAATATTTTTCCACCACAAAGTAAAACTGTTATTTTTCATTAGAGAGTTTATTCATTCTAAACATTTATTTACATGTCATATCTTAAAATATAATTAAAAAATTATTATATAGGATATGAAAAATAATCTAATAAAAAATAAAAAATATATACTATATAATATACATCAAATATATAATTTAATATATTTTTAGTATATTATATTATAAAATTGTTTTTAATATATTAAATTATCAGGTAATATATTAAATTTGACATTATCTTATAATACATATTCTATATAATATGTAACATATATAATATATATAATTTAATATATTAGATAATAATTTTATAATATTATATTATAATTTTTAATAATATGATATTTTTAATAGTTTAATATATTTTTAATATATAGTGGATTATATATTATATTAAATTAATATCTAATATATTAAATTAATTTTTAAGGCACTTTTTCATCACAAAATATTTTTCCACCACAAAGTTAAACCGATTTATTGAAAGTATTTTTCATTTGAGAGATTAATTACTTTTTATTCATTCTAAACATTTATTTACATGTTATATCTTAAAATATAATTAAAAAAATATTTTATATTATATGAAAAATAATCTAATAAAAAATATATATATATACTATATAATATACAACATTTAATAATTATTATTTTATTTTTGTTTAGTTTTTAATTATTTAATTATTTTTAAATTTGAATATGTAAAATATCATTACATTTATTTTCAAATTGTTTTAATAAATATTATAAAATCAACCTCCTTAAATTGTAATACCAAACTTTTTATGTAGCTTTATGAAATTCACAAACTAGATGTAAATATTATAAAATAATTAAATAATGTAAAGGATGTTGATATATCCTTTGAAAAGAATATATTTTAAAATACTGGGAGTAAGTTTGCCAATCAAATGTACAAATTTTGTTACGTAAATTCATTTACAAATTATTATTATTTTCATATTTATCTTTTGTAAGGTAGAGATGCAATTTTTTTAACTTAATTTTTTTTTAAAATTATTTATCATCAATTTTATTGGCCTAAATTTTTATGCGATATGGGTGGATTTTTGGGCATGGTAGGAAAAAACATTTTTTCAGTGTGTTTTTCAAGCCACTAGTTGATTTTGGGGACTTGGATTATTTCCAAACAAAAATATAGACATGGAGTGGTAACCAGGCTTAGTTCGTTACAAAACACAATCAATCGAATTTAACTCTTTTGAAGTCCATTTCAAAATAATTTGGTGGGAAACTTGAAATTCACCCATGGTCATGTATTAATATAATGGCTTAATAACAATGGTAAAAATAAAAGATGATTTAAAATACTTTAAATACTCCACTACAGGGCGTCCAAGCTTCTGCCCTAACCGTAGAACTATTTTAATTCTATTTATTTCTTCCACTATGATTGTGCAAGAGAGAGAAACTCATGGTGGCAGCACAACTCTAACTCTAGGCATAGACGAGCACTAACCCACGCTTCAAGAAGGGGGTGAAAAAACTCGTAGAGGCGGATCCTTTACTTATGTTGCACTGTTTAAGTTGATCTTTTTTTCTTTTAGTTCTACTAAGCTTTCACCTCTCCAGGTAGTTTCGATTGCATTATGAGTAGAAGGGTAGGCAATGGGAAACAACTTGGGTAGAGGAGGAGTTCCCCCAAATCTATGGCTCCTCAACCACGCCTGATAGGATCTAAGCATGATGATTCTTGGTTAAGGTATCATCTAGTAAATTGCATCTACTAAGACACCAAAATAGATATAGGTAAACATTCAACCAAAATTCCTCTTTTATCGTTGACTGAGCTAGCTTGGATCCCCATTATATGCACTATTATTTTTTCTTTTCTACCTCTACTGCACTAACACCCTACTCCTATCATTAATTTAATGGTATATGGTTTGATATTTACTTGCTTAATTCTTGGTCAAGCTTTACAGAAGAAGGAGCCCAAGCTCCTCTTATAGCATGAACCATTGTAGGCAGTGCACACCACAGAGTCGTGACCTCAAGGGTCATAGCTTGTGGCAGCCATGACCACTACAACTAACCAAAGTGATAGGGTTTCGCTCATGGAGGAAGGAAATAATAGCTAGCCTGCATGTAACATTTTTTGGCTGTAGATATTCATATGTGCCACATGAAATTTATTATAGATACATTTTAAGGAACCAGTTTTCTCATATTATGTGCATTCTCTATTTTATTTTTATTTAATAAAATCTTAACTTGAAAATGTATATAAACCATTTCCTTATTATGGAATGGAATATAGGACAACGCCATCAAGGGCCAAGCTAGTATATATGGATGACTTTCTAGGACGAGTCTCCTAAATTTTGTCTAAGGCACCCATTAATAAATTCTAATTGCTTCTCCTCCATGGGGCCATAGCCTTAGAAAGGTCAAGCATCCAAGAAAAAATAAATGATAAAAAACAACAAACTGAAGAGTGCAACGGGATGATAGTAAACATTGATAAAATGTAATGTACCTATTTTGTTAGATATTTTATGGTTATGTTCTTCCAATAGATTGCAATAGAGGATGTTCCCTGCAAAGATATTTGTTTTTATTTTGGTTTGGCCTTTTCTTCTACCATTTACAGGAATTTTTAAAAACCCCAATCTACCATTGAACCACAACCCTTAGACCCCTGTATATATATTGTCAAACCAAGTTATTTATATTTTTTCCCATTTTTGACAGTGGCTAGTTAGCTTTATCACTTCATAAAATGATGCCTAGGTATAAGGTGTTTGTTTTGCACCACAAAAAAAAACCCTCTAAAACCTTTGTCAAACTCAAACCCAACTACATTAATCAAGCCTTTCACTTACTTCAATAAAAAAGTGGGACTGGGAAAAATAATACAATTGAAAATCCAAAACGAGTCAGAAGGGGCACCAAACATTAAGTAACCTAAGATAGTTTGTTCAAATCCCAAATTTGCATTTCAAAAATTAGCAAATGATAAGAACCCCTTTCAAAAACTTAAAAACTCATTTTCTAATTTATTGAAGGAGTTTTATTTTATTCACATCATAAAATTGCAATAAAAACTTGAAGCTAGTGTGTGTAAAAGAAAACAAACATTGGTATGATGCTTTTATGGAGGAGAAACAACCTCAGATTATTAAGAGTTGAGAATTCTAGAGAAACATTCAGCAAACTTTAGACAACAAAATGCCAACGTAATCTCCATGCTAGATAGCCATGGCATGCCTTTATAAACTAGATATGCACTTAGGTAATGCATATATGATGTAAATATGACTTTGAGTGTCACGGGGTGTACTAGACACACCTAATTAAGCCTCCTCTTTTTTTTTACATGTAGCAATCCCCCATCAACATCCAAGGAAGGAAAAGCACCAATTGGTCTCCTTTGTGGAGAAGTAAACCTCCCTGAATCCTATTTTGTGCTTCTTGTCTATATGATGGCATATGTGCTTGATACGGAAGGCCTCTCCTCTAACACAACAATCCTAGTTTCCTCTTGAATAGCTTGCTCATGCATAGGGGCATTTTTGTTGCTACTAATGGGGTGTGCATTTTAATTTTTAGACATTACAATTTCAGATACTAGCAAATTGAGAACCCTATGCTCTTGACATTAGTATAGATAGAATGCACATGCATATGTTAAACAGTCAATTTTATACACATAAACTTGCAATCAAATGAAATTGACCATAGTACAGAAGGATGCATGTTCCCAAACACGAGGAAAAAGAGCTTCGAACAGCCAAACTGACAGACCTGCAAATCTTGATTAAACAACCTTTGCCACCATTCTCCACGATAGCTTTCCATGCAATTCGTGGAAGCATTGCCTCAACATTTGAGAGGCTATTTTATTTTATTTCTTTCAAAATAATTTTAACCTTTGTCCTATCTAAAAATAATAAGAAATGCAATTTTATTAAATGATAATATTAAATTTTCATTTTTCAAAATTAATAGTATTTAAATATAATATTATCATATGTGCATTAAATTCATCAACATTATATTTTCACAAATTAAATTATATTTAATATAATTATTTTATTAATATATATTATATTATTATTATATTTTATAGTAAACATTACAAAATATAAATATAAAAGTATTAAAATCATAAGAGTATTATATACATGGATTCATTATTTATATTTATCAATTCTAAAAGCTTACATCTTGCATTCTTAGCTTCTTAGGTGCAAGTTCATTTTCTACAAAGAGAAATAGCATATTCTCAAAGAGCTTATCATTCATCAAGACTATGTGTGATAGAATTAACTACATGGTCTTACATTCCTGCTTGGCCAACTCAAAGCATCGTCGCAATAGTTGTGAATCCATATTGAACACCATGTCACCTAAGAGGACCAGGATTTGTAAACAATGTTCTATAAATAGGAATCAACCATGAACTATGATTGTTCGAGATATTCATAAATAGCCAAAAGTAGCTAAGTGGAGCTTGAATAGTAGAATCAGTGTCAATAGAGAACTGCTAGAGGAAAGGAAACCTAGCACGAGAAGTAACTAAATACAATGAGTTAAAGAAGCATAAACATAACAATGTGATAAATATAAAGTAATTAAGTCCCAAATCATAGAAGCTAAGAAAAAAGGTTTAATGTTTATTGGTAAGTTTTGGGAGTCATATAATCACTCTTAGACAGATTCCTTGATCAACAAATCTTTTATGCTAGTATAAAAACTCATTTCCCTAATGTCAAATAAAGTTTCTATGATTTGTCATCACTTCCATAGCTACATAGATTGTTTAATCCATCCAAAAAACTTCATTCCAAACTTTTATTTGTTTGAGAAGGTGCAATTATGCCTTGGATTCCTTTGGTTATGGTACCTCAAGTTATTTCCTAAAGAATTACACATTCTTATTCCAACTACTTGTACTCTACCATGCCCTAACATGTATTATTGGTGCCTTGTTTAATTATGTTTGTCCTAAAACATCCTTTACTCTTAATTGATCCATTTCAAACTATACATCCCTTATATTGGAAGCATTAAGCCATAATAAGGTTAATTTTAAAAGAGAAAATAATTCCCCTATAGGCCACCTCCCTTGGGTACATATTAATTTCCACAACTTCCTTTAATCTCATGTTCGAAGACAAATTTAAAACAGATGCATAGTCACTAGCTCATTCTATGGACTTAATGGACCATAGCTTAATGGCTTTATTTTCTTTGCTTACTTGTGAAGCTTATCCTTGCTCAAATAGAACCATACAATTCTATTGTTCCTAGCTTGAGATTCCCTAAGATGCTCTCGAACATAGAAATGTATCTCTCAATTTTAAAATATTTTTGGCCTTTCTTGCACCTAGATTTGACTCTTTTTGTTCTCTTCCTGCTACACATAAATAAAATCCAATTTTATTGAAGTTGAATTCCCAAAACATATATCAAATGGAGACTTTTTTGTTCGGGTATCCACTGCCCTACTATACCAATGTTCAATGTATACCAAATTCTCATCTCATGCTTCTATTATACACACTACAGTTACACCCATATTTTATTCAACATTTTAAAGACTTGAAAGCAATTAATATTTTCATAATGACATCCATCTTTTCTCTCAATGTGTAAACATCCCTTTACAAGAACAAAGATAATTTGCTTACCAAATCCATTGAAAATGTTTCATCTTGGTCTACACAAAACTGAAAAATGGTGTGTACAATCCAAGCTTCATACTGCTATGCTTGATTTTTCTATATAGTACACATCTTCAAATGAAATTATAAACAACCTATTTCACATTTAGGCGATGACATATTGCTGCAGATTTGCATTTTTTTTCTCACGCCAAAATATATTGTTACTTTTGATGTGTGCTCCTCTCATCATGTTTGGTAAAATATTGATGTAACTCAAAATAATTGTTGAAGCCAAATGGTCACTTAACTCGGGTTTCCATTTCCATAGCTTCTTCTACTATACTAGATAAATGGTGATAAAAGGAGAATGCAACATGGAATGTTCCTACTTACCAATTAAAAGGACATAAAACTATCCAATGGAATCCAAAAGACTTGAATCCTTAACGTGTTCATGCATGGATTGCAAGTTGCACAATCGGTTTCAATCAAACTTTTATTATTCACAAAAAATATGTTAGAACAACCAAGTGAGCTTAAAGGTGACAACTTGAAACGTATGAAATGAATATTACAACTATTGACCATATTATAATATCAACAATATTGCTAAAACATAGCAAACACAACAAATAAAAACAAGACTATACTTGCACATTTTGGCAAGAACTTCGCTGCTCTACAGCTTTTGTTTTATTAGCTTCCCACTGCAAAAGTGAATGTACTCAACTTACTCGACTGAACAAGTGGTTGTTGTTCTTTTGTTGTTTAATATTTTAATAATCATGTACACCATAGATTAGTAATGCTTTAATTTATGCAATTTTGTAAAGTAAATTAGTGATCAAAATAAAAAGTCAATTTAAAATTATTTTGCAAGAGTTTAGAATTTAGAAGGTAACTGCTATTAATATGATAGATTTATATTTTTAAGGTAATTATTATTGATTTATTTAGTTTAATTTATTTCATAGTAATAAGTAGTAAATATTTCAAAAGAAGTGGTTCAATTAAATTTATATTTCAAAAAAATTGAAATTAGTATTAATTTAATTTCAAAAGTAAATAAAAAAGATAACACTTAGAATTTGATTAATTCATTGTCTAAAGTAAGTTGTTTTTAATTGGTTAGAATTAGATTAAATTATTTTCAAAAGACAAGTTGTCACCGAGTAGCTAGAATTAGTATTAATTTATTTATTTTTAAAATACAAACTAAAATAATTAGATTTATTAATTCATCAATTCAACTTATATTGCAAAATTAGTTAATAGTTACTTCTCAAGTATTAGAATTAATTCAATATCTAAAAGTGAATATAATTTATTGAATTAATACTACAAAGATAAGCAACTAGAGTGAGATTAACTTATTTTGAAGAGTAAACCAAAGATATAAAATGCTATAAAATAATTACTATTAGAAGTATATGGTAATAATTTATTAAGTTTATATTGCAAATAAATTTTAAATCAATTAATAATTCAATTTATTAATTTTCAAAAAAATTAGTATTAATGGATTTTATATTGCAAAAGTTGGTTTTCAAGAAATATGATTTAATTTATCAAAGACAATTGAAAATTAGTTAAATTTATTTCAAAAGGTATGGCGAGCAGAGCAGTCGGTGGTGAAGGAGCAAGTGCGGATGCCTGGGCTACAGAGGCAAAGCAAGCATTTCCAATAGAGCACATCAAGAAGCATAGTTAGCAATCGGAGAATAAGTGGAGTAACAAGCATTTTGGGAGTAAGGAGGAATTTGCAAGAAGAACAAGCAGTAAGACCATTTGGTGATCCGAGCTAGCATAATGCGGCCAATAATCCAGCGCTTGCAGATATTCAGATTATTGGTCAAATGGTATTGGAAGGGATTTAAATTGGACAGTTTGGTCAAATGGTGGCAGGACCAATGGGGTGATGATCTACAATTCAAGCCATTGGAAAATGGTTACTTCACAATAATTTGCTTATCTCAAAAGATAAAAGAAGAAATTGAGGGTGGGATCTAGGGGAGAGGATCTAGTAGTTGTGTACCCTAACTTCGCACTTCTAATTATCCTACGTGGAAATTTCAAATCACTCCCAATTTTTTACAGTACCTTACTTGGCAAGTCCTCTGCTTATAACTAAGGTTTCAGGGCCACATCAGCATGCCTTTTGTCAAGGTGTCCAAAAAGGCCCAAAAAAAAAGTGAGACCAATACTTGTGCATTCACAACATGTTTTATTGAGCATTGATGTGGAATCACATGATTGGTTGCTTTTTAGATCAAAGGAATACATTTTGTTTAATTATGGGTAGTCATCATTAACACTAACAACTTTAAAGTTGCAATTATTGGTCCAATATTGATAAAAATATTGGACATTATATAAACTACTATCACAACTATTGAAACATGCTCAGGTACTGGGTCCTCTCCCCTAGATAATGAATGGTTGTGGCTTCTATATTAGAAGATGGGAAGCAAGTTTTGACCCGTATCAACATAATATGGAGAGAATCGAGGATTGCCTCAAACTTCCAAACCTACCATTGGAATTTTGGGAAATTGAAACTCTAGAGGAGATTGGGAACCAATTGGGGAATTACATCTATGCGAAGGAAAGGTTAAATCCCAATGGTGTAGGTTCTCATGTTAGGATTTGTGTGGAGAACAAGCCTAATAGTTTGCATTGGAGAGAGCTAGAAATAATCATGGAATGGGGCAAATGGAGGTAGATCTTAGTATTTCATCTGTTTCCTAACGATAGGAGGGTGAGGGTTTTGGGTTTAAGAAGTCATGCGCAAAGGGCAATATCTGATTGGGTCGATGTGGTGGGGTGGCACTCTAGCAGGGCAAACAATGTTTTCCCTGTAGAAGAAGCAACAAAGTCAAATCTAAATCAAATAGAATTAGAAGTTCAAGTTCAAGAACCAGAGGGATTGTGAAGTGTTGAAGAGCTCAACCAATAGCCAGAGGAGAAGATTGAGCAAAGGATTGAATTGGATGTGAAGTTATTAGAGGTTCTAGACATGATTGATAACAACTTCAAAGAAGAAGACATAATTTTTTTAATTGAAGTGGGAAATGAACTTCTAGAGCTAGCGAAGGAAGCTAAGGGGGGTTGGTGGAAAATTGTGACTCATATGATTTGGAAGAGAAATGGGAAGTAAGATTGAAAACAATGATTGTTGGGATGGTTACAAAGGAAAGGGAGCTCACTCCCACAATGAATAAAAAAAAAAAATCATGGCGTCACCCTAGGTGGAGGATGGGAAATTGGGTATCTCCCAAAGAGAGGAAAAAATGAAATTACCTAATTATGGTGAAAGCAAAAGGAAAGGTAGGATACAATTTTCCCCTGGTGATGCGGTCTCTGGACCTCATAAAAATGATGATTAACCAGGTTGGAGTTTTTGTAAGGATGGAGCCAGAGGAGTTTGATATCTCTTGTAGGTATATCAGGGTTTGTGCCAAGGTGGATATCTCCAAGTCACTTTCTCATTCAATTTGCATTCATTCTTCTTTTGGCACTTGGACTCAATTCCTGAATTTCGAGGGGCTCCCCTTTAGATGTTTTTGCTGCAATAATCTAGGCCATAAATTTGAAGCTTGCTCCGCCAAACATCTATCTGGCACGCGGTACATCAGCCTCAAAAAATGGGTGTGAAAGTCTGGATCTCCCAATGCTGATTTCATCTAGAGAAACCATGATAAGTTTTTCTCTTCTTCTGAACCTATGGTGGAACTTGTTCCTCCTGTTGAGTTTTCTTCTCCTCCTCCTGCCGACCTCGACACCAACAATGTTGTTGCTCTTCCACTCATTTCGGTGGAAGAGGATTCTGATTCTAAGGGAACATATCCTTTCTTGGATGACTTGGAGGAGAATGTTGATGATTTTGAAAATTTTGATACCTTTGAACAGGATTTTTCTCTTGCTTCCTCTCGGTTTCTCGGACTTGGTCAAATGGTTAGCAGTAAAACTAAACCTGACTGTGGGACTAGGAAAAAGAAAGGAAGAAAATTTAATGTTGAGAAACTTCATTATGAAGGTTTGGATGTTGTGGCTGCAGGGTCTCAATGGACTATGGAGGCTATGCTAACACATCAAGCTAGAAAAGTCTAGTTCTCCTTGGGGCTGAAGTTTGGAATATTATCTAATCTTTTTTCCTTCTCTCTTGCCTCTTTTGGGGCCTGATGCCTAGGGCTTTCTGTATTTTTTTTCCTCTTTTGCTCCTCTCAGTCTTCTCTTCCTCCATTAGGTTCCTTTAAGTGCTTTGCTCTTCTCTCTTTCTTGGCCTTGCAGGCCTCATGAAATCTTTTTCCTATGTTTATCTCTTGGGTGCTGCCCCATATTGCAGCTTTTTAACTATCAAAAAACAAAAAGGAAAGGTAGGATCCCAAATTAGGAAAAATGAAAGATTGATAGAGAGAAAGTGGGTTAGAAAAAGAAAAAGAAATGCTCAAGATAGGGAAGGTGGAATCCCTTCCTAAGGAACAATGAGGCTAATATCTTGGAATGTTAGGGGCTTAAATGCCCCTAACAAAAAGAGTGTGATTCGACATCAATTAGAGGCATCTCAAGCTGACATCTTTCTAATCTAGGAATCTAAATTAACTCAAGCAGAGGTTAAACGCTTTGGAGGCAAGTTGAAATTCTAGAGAATGATGGCGGTAAATACAGATGGTCCGTCTGGTGGGATCATAACTTTGTGGAAATTGTATTGTTGGAGAAGGTGGCCTCAAGCAGACACTAGATCACCTGTAAGGTTAGGAGTTTAAGTTTAACCTCTGATTTATGTTTTCTTCTAATTAATATTTATGGTCTAAATTTTTGCATATAAAAGATAGGTTTGGAGGGAGAAAGAATTAGTGTGCAATAATTCTACTTTATATATTATATATGTTTGATAATCGATAATAATGTATTTGTTAACCTTGTGAAATATGTATATATATATATATCAAAGGAGGATATATATATATATATATATATATATATATAAATTATATATAATATGTGATAGAAGCCATTGGTAATAATGATCAAAGCACAATATACATATAGCAGGGTGATCCCACATAAGTGGGTTATAATTGCATTCACAAAGGAAAAATGCTTGTATGCTAAAAAAAATTGAGTTTTAAGGAGTTTGCTCGAAGGGGAGTGTTCAAGTGAACCATTTTTTGGGTTCGCTCAAACACCCCCCTTCGAGTGAACCCCTTTTTCAAGGCATGTTCACTTGAACCCTCTTTTGGCAGGATTTTCCTAATGAAACAAAGGGAACTAAGGAAAAAAAGGGGGGTTCAAGGGAACCCCCCTTCTGGAAAACCCTCCTTCGCTTGAAGGGGCCTAGGGGGGTTTGCTTGAACCCCCCTTTTTTTTCCCTTCTCCCCCTCCATGTGCAGTTTTCTACAAAATTTTGCCTTTCGAAGCTCAGGTTGAAGATGAAAATATAATCAACTTCATAGACCCAATTGGATGATTATAGTCCTCAAAAAGAGCTATTCATCAAATATTGTAGACATGGAAAATGTACTAATTGATCCTATACATTTGATCCTGATTACTAACAACGCTTCGTCCTGAATCATCTTCTTTGCTAATCATTTGATTGAATAATCTGTATTTGATTAAAATCATCACATTTCATCTCTTAATTAAATAAATTATTATTTATCTGATTAAGTCATCATCTCCTATTGATTAAATAAATCAATTTTATTTAATTAATCCTATAGTCTCTATTTAATTAAGTCATTTTATTTAATTAAATCTCTAAAGTCATTCTATTAAATTAAACAAATCAATCTTTATTTAATTTAATATAACATCATCTCCTTTCAATTAAATAAATCAAAATCTTTATTTAATTAAGTCTACATCATATTCCTCTCATTTTTATTTAAATTAATCCAAAAATCTAAATCTAAATGGTCAAATCAACTAATCTCCTTTTAAAATTAATTAAATCTTGATTAATCTTAATCTTAATCACCTAAATCCTCTAGATTTTGCAACTTTCTCATGAAAATCATTTCAATTGATTTATTGAATCCTCAATTACTTTCAAAAAGGCATCAATGTTGGAATATTCTCCAAGTTTGAAAAATCCCTCCAAAAGGGTTTGTACATCCAACAAGGCATTTAAACCTCTTACATGCCATTTTTCCTTGAGCCAAGTGGCATTAACTTCATTTTCTCCTCCCTCCAACATGTCATTTCATCCATTTTGAAATTCCACCTAATTGCATTTAATTGCACAATGACCAAAATGTGATCCACTTTGTCCACTCACATGTTGACAAGTGGCACTTGGTCATTGGTTGGTGTTTGATCCCAGATTCATCCCTTTTGCCTCATTCTCCATAACTCTCATCTATAAATAAGAGGCTCTCACTTTGATTTTGGATCCACAACTTCATATAAAGACATTATCTTTAGATTTTGAATTTGCTCATCCATTGTTCATCCATTTTTTTCATTTTCATAGCTAGGTTATGTAGGAATTCAACCAAGGAGCATCAAATCATCACCAAGCTTGCAAGGGATTGGGAAAGGGCCATTTTCCACATCAAAATGGCACCAATTCCCCCATGGGATTGAGAGTTTACTTGCATTAGATAGGATTTGATAGTTTTCGTTTGTGTTCTTCATTTCCATTTCTTATTTTGTGCATTTCAAATGAATTCTTTGGGGAATGTTGATTTAACTTGTATAATGATCTAATTGTATGATTGTTTGTTGTGTTTGTGTAGGTCTAATATCGACATTCACAAATATAATTTTAATATATTTTGGCTTTATTATGTATTTTTTTAGTTTAATTAAACATAAGTTTTTCACTAAAAATCAAGCTCTCTATTCTGCACATGTGGAAAAATAGTAGATTATCAAAAAAAAAATGAAAAATATGTCTATACTAGGCATTGATGCATTTGATCCAACAAAAAATAATTGAATTTCAATACATACAAAAAGAGTTATGTTGTATATAGTTTTCCTATGTCTAAATTGTAATTGGTTTGACTTCAAAACTTAATTAAGAAAAAAATATTCAATAAAACACTATGAAACCAAATGAACATGGTAGATATCATAGTTACAAATCTAAATTCGAAAAAATTAGAATTTTATCCTTCATAGAAAAAAGTTATGCAACTGTATACGGTGAGCATCACTCTTTAAAAATGGTGTTTACTGTTAAAAACTAGTTTTCAAAGGAGATGGAAAAAGAATTGCAATCTGATTCCAATTTTTTTTAAAATATATTATAGACAAAATGTCACAAATTACTAGTTTGCATCATCTTCAAATTTCTCATGGTTTAGCAGCTATAGGTGCCCAAAAGCAAAGATTTAGTTAAAAAAATCAATTAAATGTCAAGTTTGGCCAAAAAGTGTAACCCACTATTGTGGGATCGCCCAGCTCTATTGTTATTGTTAATATTTGTAAAGCGCTTAAGTAAAGAAAAGCACATATCGTAATATATGGTGCATATAATAAAGGTGTGAGCTGCTGCATACAAAGCCAATGCATGAAGTTATGTGAGACCAAGTCAACCATTGAATAGAGCACGTAGAAGTCTATTTACTAATGTGTAAACATTTAAGAAGGAAGTTGAAACTGTTTAAAAGCCTTTTGAATCTGCCAAACCTATGCTTTAATTGTGGGCACCAAACATATGAAGGTTGCGCCATATTTGTAAGTGTTTGGAATGCTTAAGAGGTCATCAAAATACACATAAGTTTGTAAATTGTATTTAGACTTAGTTAAGAGTAAACTTGACAACATTTTGTAGAGGAATTCAAATTAGGAAACTTGTTTTGAGCTTGTTGTCCCTTATATCAAATTGAATTAGCCATTTAAATGGTAAGGACTATGATGTGTTGCAAACCTATGAGTTAGCTTGGTGAGTCATTGCATGAGGTAAGAAAGGTGGCAAAAATATCAATTTGTTTGTAGCCTGCGGTTGCTCAGAAATTAGTATAAAAAGAGGTGCTCATTCTACCAATTGTTACACTTATCAATCTAATTTTCATTGTGTTATTTTGTTGTGATTTTTGTGCTTAGAGAGTCAAGATTTGTGAGTTAAAAAGTGGTTTTTGTTATTTTAAATTGGTTTTGTTGAGAGATCTAGATAGAAGCTAGTAGAGGAATTTGGGTTACATTCGTAGTGGAAGTTGCAAGCGATCTTGATCCATTAAGCTAGGAAAGAAAATTATTTAGTTGGAGCTTTAAAAAGGCATGTTGATTTCTACTCCCTTATCATTATGTTGAAAAGATTATTTATTATGATGCCATGTTGGAAAGATTGTCTTTTACATGTGTTTGATGCTTGCAAGTCTTTTGAAAGTTCTTGATTGTCTCTTGTTTTGCGAAACCTTTCTTTTGGGTTTAAATGTATATAGTTATTTATACTATAAAGGGGTTTTATATGATTGTATACTATTTATACTACTTGTAAAATGTCAAAACTATACATAGTTTGACAATACTTTAGGTGCATAGCATAATATAGAGTTGTATTGTGGATCTTATAGCAAGTCATTTAGATATAAGATAACGGGAAGGTTATTCCTGGGGTTAAGATAATCTACAAGAAAGGAGATAACCTTAGAATAGTATACTAATGGTCAATACAAATTGGGCAATTAAATGTGGTGAAATAGATGACCTCACTGGAAGTTATTGGGTGATGAGTCTTTGGCCAAAGTAGTGTAGGAAACCACTATCTACATTGTCAATTCACTACATGATCCAATTTATATTCTAGGCCGAGGCAATCATATATGAGATAGTAGACATTATGGTAGCTCTAGATATACATAGGACACATCACTATGCTCAGAAAAGGCTATTTGAAGGATGAGGTTACCAAACCAATCTCTTTGTCGAAGGGAGGGCCATCTTACCAAGTTTGGTAGATGTGCGGGGGACCGCAGTTAGCCCATGGTTGGCAGAAAAGCGCTTGAGTGATGCTTCTCCTCATGCAGTTGGCAGCCAAAATTTAGGACATTCTGGACCATATGTATTTCTAGTTCTTTTAAGCTTGTTGAAGCAATGTATGCAATCATGTGTCCATATATATGGAAATTTTAATGTGAAATATTATCTTGAATATATTTATGTAAAGTTAAATCATACTTATAGTATTGGAATGATTCTTTGATTATGCAATGGAAAATTTTGGATAAAGTTATACTTCAAATGATGCATTTATTATTGAATAGAAAAGAAAAATTTATTGCTTTACATTAGATGCGTTAGACAATTACATGTGGGTAAAACTTAGTATATTTACTAGGTAAAACAATGGGCATGTTACAACCTAGGATCTTTTCCCTTTTCCTTGGAAAGCAATATTTTGTCCATCTTTAGTTTAGATCATTTCCCTATTAGCCTAGACATTCTGTATTTCATTTGGCATTGGTGGAGTGACTCTCAGTTGAGGGGTTCCAAAATGTTCAATGTAGTCGTAAAGCTGAAACTGGTCATACAACAATTAAAGGTCTGGAATAGGTCCAGTTTCAAAAACATTCTTGAAGAAAAAAGGAAAACATAGTAGAGTCTTCAAATTCTTAATGAAAAAATTATCAACAATGGTATGGATAACACAAGTTATGAATTAGAAAAAGAATTGCTTAATGAGCTTGAGGATATCTTGGCAAAAGAAGTTTTTTTTTGAGATAGAAGTAGAGGGAGCTCTAGTTAAGTGAGGGTGACAAAAACACAAAATATTTTCACAATGCTCCGAGAGAAAGAAGAGAGATAAACATAATCACAAGCATTAAGTCATCTGAGGGTAGAACTCTTGATAGGATGGAGGACATTATATCAGAAATTGTAGGCTTCTTTCAAAATTTGTTGAATAATTGGAATGACTCCAAATGCCAAAATTAGCAACAAATTCTATCAATTTTCTGAGGTTGATCATAGAGGCTCAAAATGAGATGCTAACGGGCAAACTCTCTAAAAAAGAGATCAAGGAAGTAGTATTCCAACTTCATCTTGACAAGGCTTTAGGTCCGAATGGGTTTCCAACTGCATTCTTCCAAAAGTGTTGGGATATCATTGGTGGGGAAGTGGTTGAGGTAATAGCAGACTCTAGGTGCATTGGAAAGGTTTTAAAGGATATAAATAACATATTTGAATAACTTTAATCCCAAAGAAGAAGCTAGAGATTTTAGATGAATTTAGGCCAATTGCACTCTGTAACACAATCTATAAGATTTTAGCCAAGGTTGTTGCAAATAGGGTGAAGAAGATCCTCCCAAACATAATTTCAAAGGAGCAGAATAGCTTTATGACTAGAAGATCTATTTTGGATGGGGTGACTATTTCCCAAGAGGCAATCCATTCAACCTAAAAAGTGAATAAACAAAATATGTTGATAAAACTAGACATTAAAGAGCCTATGACAAGGTTGACTGGTGTTTCCTCTTCAAGGTATTAGAGGTATTCGGGTTTCATAAAGGTTGGTTGGACTAGATTTTCAACTGTGTTGCCAGTCCAAGATATTCAATTCTCATCAATGGGTCTCCATAAGGTTATTTTGGGGATTCAATAGGATTAAGACAAGGGGATCCTTTATACCCCTTCTTATTCATTATCATGGTTGAGACCCTTGGAAGATCTTTGAGAAAAGCCTCATTGGGGGAAAGATAGTAGGGATTCAAATAACTAGGGGCTTTCCATCTATTATTCATCAAAAATTTGTTTATGATATGATGTTATTTGGTGTTGCTCAGGTGAAGGAAGCCAAGAATTTCAAGGAGATCTTGGATAAATACTTGGTTGCCTTTAGGTAGGAGGTAAGCAAAGAAGAGTTTGGAGTCTTCTTCTTTTACACTAACCCAAGAAATGAAAATCGGGTACTAAGGGCCTGAAATATCAGGAAAGGAAACCTCCCAATAAAGTATTTGGGCCTTCCTTTAGCAGTTGGGTTACAATTTAGTAAACTTTGGGATTCAATAGTCTCTAAGGTGGAGAATAAGTTGGCCCTTGGAAAGGTACATGTGGCTCTCTTGGGCTGGAAGAGTAATGATGATGAAGGTAGTAATTGTTGCTCTTCTGATTTATATGATGTCATGTTTACCCTTATCAGCTGGTATAAGTCAGAATAAATTGGAAAATGAAAAGGTTCTTTTGGTAGGGGAATTCAGAGCAGAACAAGTATCCCCTCATTAGCTGGGACAAGGTCTGCAAATCAAAAGGTGTTGATGGTGTGGGGTTGAAGAAGCTTCTACTATAGAACAAAGCCCTAGGTGCAAAACTTGTTTGGAGGATGTATACAAATCAGGACCTAAAATGGGTCAAGATCATGAAAGCATTGTATTTGGATGAAGGGGAACCAAGCATCTTCACTTCAAGGACAATCCCACCTAGGTCTAGAATTTGAAATTTCTTAAGGATTTGTCGTGATCTAATAGTGGACTATCTGATGGGAAATAAGGGATGGGAGATCTTCTCTCTTCCGAGAAGACTCCTGGGGTAGCTATCCAAATCTAGCAAGAAGATTGGAACTCAACCAATTAAGGGACATAACAAAGCAAGTATGGGTTGTCATGTGCGTGATTATCTTCAAATCTCTTTAATGATTGGTTGTTTCAAGGGCGAGTGGAAATACATGTAGTCCTTAGGCCTGTCCAATGAAGTGGTTGAAGTTTATGAAGATACCTTAAAGGAGGGGTAGTTTTTGTGAGAGATGGAAATGATACTATAAGGTGGCATGGCTCAAATACAGGAAATTATAATGCTAAGGATGGTTCTAACTTATTGGTGAAATATCTAGAGGTTTCATCCTAAATCCTTGTCAAACTATGTTGGAATAAAAGTTGCCTCCCTAGAAGGTTGGGTCCTTTGTGTGGGTAGCAATGCAAAGTAGGGTTTTGACTACATATTGATTTGCTAAGATGAGCTACTAGGGTCTATCAAGATATGTGCTATGTAAACAAGATGACAAAACTGGAAATCATCTCTTTTTGAATTGTCCTTTCACTCTCAAATGCTGGCAGTGGTTGTATGCAAGATTGAATTGGAAGAGTGCCTTTCCTAATGACATCCTAAGTCTTTTTTAGGCTTGGCCCTTGCTAAATAAATCTACAATGTACTCAATCTTGTGGGTGATAAGTCCATCCTTGCTAGTTTGGGAGGTATGGAAAGAGACAAATAGGAGAATCTTTAAAGATAAAGAGATGTCCATCTTATCCCTATTGAATAAGATGGAAGCTTTTATTATGGAGGTGGTGAACAATAGGGTTGGGGCTCAAAACTTGAAAAATCTAAACTTCTTTGAATGGTATGTTGTAATGAGGAAGCATTGGCATGGCCTTAAGGTTCCTCCTTTCATTGGGGAAGGTGGGAATAAGTCACAGGATTTGAGAAGTGAAGTTGTATGGCTACCCCTAAAATATGGTTGGTATAAGTTAAATTTCAATGGCTCTATGAGAGGGAACCCTGGTGTCTCAGGTACTGGATGCATTATAAGGGACTGGTGTGGTAGGGTAATTGGTAGATTGGTGGTGCCACTTTCAATGGGCACCGACAATGCAGTGAAAATGTAAACCTTAATCTTATGCCTAAATCTTTATCTTGAGTTAAAGCTTGAAAAAGTGGCAATTAAGTGGATTCAACTTTGATTATAAACACATTAAGATCTAGTCAAACACAAAATTGGAAACTTGGGGCCATGTTGGAGGTTGCCTCTAAACTTTTGGAAGGTCTAAAGTATTGCATGATACATCATACGTTTATCGAAGGCAATAGGGAGGTCAATGAGTTAGGAAATAGAGGTGCAGATGGTATTGCAATAAAATAAATTAAGTAAAGTATGTAGAGGAAAAAAACTCTATGCAAGCAATATCACTGAAGTTTATGGTGGTTCATTTAAACTATCGATTGGTTCACTTTTCTTTCCATATCGTTGGGTGGAAAGCAGATTGATCTTCTTAGAAAATGCTTTCACCAAGGTTTGGGCTAAGCAGATTGATCTTCTTAGAAAATGAAAGTTAAGTAACATCCAAAAGTGTAAATCATATAAAGCTAACACCTCACATGTGTGATGGATGAGAGCTTACCTAAAAAATTATAAGGCGCGAGCATGAATTGTGTATAAGTACCCTTGAAATGGTTGTTTTCTCATCGTCTAGACAAGTTTGAGTTGTCTCAACTTTGTATATGACAAAACACTCCAAATTTATATACTATGTTTGTCATCTGAGTGCATTGTGTATGGAGGCATGGATACGCCAATCCATTTGGTGGGTGAAATGAGACAAATGGCTTTCTTGGGGGAGGTGTCTGACATGAGGCTGAAACACATCCTATTGGAAACAGATTTTTTATCCATTGGTGTCATTAAGTTGATCCTAGGAAAATATTTTCTAGCATTGGGGGAGCACTACCGCATGGATACTGGCATTGTTTCCAGGCTTTTGGCAGTTTTATTGGATTTGCACCTGCCGAAAATGGAGATGATTAGTCAAAGGATGTTTAAGGTCAAGCTTTTGGGTGCATTGGAGGAGATGTGAGCCACTCCCACTCTGGGCGTGGGCATCCCTAGGCCCAACAACATGCATCTGGTGGAGGTCTCAGGTGAGGTTGTGAAGTATTATGCCTTTTTATTAGATTTCAAGAACTTAATTCAGGTGAAGAAATGGGGTAATATAAATTCATTTCTTGAAATATTTTAAGGGAAGATTTGATACTTGTAAGAAAATAATAGATCACATTTACAACTTGATGCAGTTAGAATTCACGAGTCTTATCAGACAAGTGAATTTTGCAGCCAATACCAATTAGCTTGATAATTTTATTTTTCATTTAAATTCAAATCAAAATTTTCACAAAGTTGATGAAAACAATTCATCTCGCTCCACCAAACTATTATAGGCACACAACTTTGATTTACATTCAAAATTTAATAACTCCAAAGTTCAACTTCAAATTCTATTTATTGATTTTTCAGTCTAGGGAAAGATACACTATATAATTTACAAATATCAATTCTCAATTGCAATTTATTTTACTTCTTTGTAAATTCTTCGCATCATTATTTTATAACTTCACTTGCCTCTTCCCTATAATTTTGAAATCTAATTAATCTACAACAAATGTGGCTTTCTTTTGTCAAAATTTATTGCTTCTTTCTTGCATAATTTTTTTTTTTCATGAGGTGCAACCTCATCTTTACCTTATTTTAATGTGCACACTTCTCCTTCAAAACTCCTCTCCTTTGGAAATTTATTTCTTCCTCCTTGGATTCCTCTTCTCTTGTCTTTGATTGTGCAAACTCTAGCATTATTTCTACCTTTTCCTCTTTTCTTTGAGGTTGTGTAATAGTTTTTTGATTCTCTTCATTCCTTCTACGTCCCATCACCTTCCAATTGCATATTGAATTTTATTATCCGGTTTTATTTTTTAACTCATACTCTCCTATTCTTCATGTCACACCTAAATCCATTCACCTCCCCAGCAAGGAAATAATGAATTACAAAGTAAATGGGGAATAATTAAAATGTTATTTTGAATTTATTATTCCTTTTCAATTTCAGCACCAATGTGTTGGAGAAATAAAAGAAAATAAATGAATTACAATTTAATTAAATTCCTTCATCCTCTACTTGGCAAGGAATTGAAATCAATTTATAAATTAATAAAAGGAGAATTAAAATTTAATTTCTTCACTTTTGCCCGTTTCTTGGAACAAAATTGCACCAACACCAAAAATAAAATAAATAATCAAACTAAAACAAAAAATTTCTTTTTTGGATGATGAGGATTGCTCTACCCTAGGATGCTCCTGCATCACAACTTCTTGCACATCACATTCTATATATGGTAGGATCATATAGTTTTACAAGTTGCATAATGAACTTTTAATTGAATATTTATGGTTATGAACATATATTTCATTATACTAATATGTGGTTAATTGGTTCATTTATTATTGTGATAAGAACTAAATTAGTTAAGAGTAAAGTAATAATTGGGTTTATTGACTTCAAAATTATTAATAGGATTATGTATTCGTTGTATGCTCTCAATCACCTTTGTGGACCTTGGTGATTAGAAAACGAGAACTAATCTTTTGGTCTAAACTGATTTGATTTTAATCTATTTTGAGAAAGTTTAATAATTAATATTTTCTACAAGATTAATTGCTAATTACTTTCAAAAGTGATAGGTGTTGGTATAATTTATTTACTTTCAAAGCAATTAGTATTTGTAAATTTATATTTGCAAAGTAATTTTCAAGTGTTTAGAATGGTTTAACATTATTCTCAAAAGAAATTAATATTAGTTAAATTTATATTGACAAAGTAACTTTTAAATAGTTTAAAATGTATTTATTTTCAAAGGAATTAATATTTGAAAAAATAATTTTCAAATGTTAGAATAATTTATGTGCATTAGTAATAGTTAAGCTTACATTGCAAAATTAATTTTAAAATACTTAGAATAGTTGAAGTTTATTTTGAAGAGAAATAAGTATTTATTTAAGTTATATTTGCAACAACAAAAAAAATTCTTGAAGTGTTTAAAATAGTTTAAGTTTATTTTAAAAAACAAATAGTATTAGTTAACTTGATATTTGTAAAAGTATTTAGTATAGTTAAAAAGACAATAAGTATACAAATGCAATTTTCAATCAATTAGTATAGTTTTTTCAAGCAATTAGTATTAGTTAAATTCATTTTCAATTAGTATTACATTATATTGCAAAAGAGTTTAGAATACATTTTAATTAGGTAATTAGTATTAGTTTAACTTACTTCCAAAAGTAATTGATTTTCAAAGGAAATCAAAATTAAATAAGTTTATCTATGCAAAAGTAATTAGCATTTATTTTTAAAATAGCTAGTACCAGTTAAATTTACTTTCAACATTTATTTTCATGCAATTAGTATGATTCTTATTTTATTTCTTAGATAGAAAACTTTAAATAAGAATTGAAACTAAAACTAGTAGTGTTCGGTATCAACAATGCCTCTAGCTCGCGTTTACAGGTAATAGCGTCATGCTTTGAGCTACTACATCTATAGCCTAACATAGTTGTTGTTGACACATCCAAATACTAAGGGGGTGAATCAATATCTACAAAAACTTAAACCCTTTCAAACCTTAAGCCCTTTAACAATATGCAAAATTAAACTATTAACAAGATCTAAAACCCTTAATCAAATCTGCAACACTTATTTGAATCAACAACAATGAAAGATAAGACAATGAACACACATGCACAAGATAACACCAAATTTACGTGAAAAACTCAAGAAGGGAAAAAACATGGTGAGAGTTAACTCACAATATATAAAGCTCATTGCTTACAAAAATTACAATGATGTTTAAGGCTCACTGCCTATGGACTTGCAGACTAAGGCGCACAACCTTAGGGAACAATACAAGGGACTTGCAATACTGAGGTGCACAACCCCAAGGAAAGATACAAATTACAAGGACCTGATGAGATTCAGTATCCCATAGTAGAATGCATGAAGAATATGAAATTATAACATTTGTCAATAATACACTTTGCTAACTGAGGCATTAAAGCTCATTACTCTTTTCTTTACACAACTCACTGCTTCATTCCATGCTCGTACACCACCACTCACATCAATTTACAACTGAAATGTTCTTGCATTTTTATCCTCTATAAGATCTCAAAGCAGCACTTAGGTTGACCAAAAAAGAATACAAACAATAACATCTACAAGTCTCCCACAAAAGCCTAATGTGGTCCTATCTAGAACATAGAGAGGACCAAAAACAATCTTATTACATCTTCCAATGTGATCCCAAACAACACACACTCACACACAACAACCCAAGCCAACAACAAGGAAACATGTAGACGAAATGTGTAGCACATTACCAGTTAGCCCAAAAACACACTTGCAACTAAATTTACTCAATGCAGTTCACAAAAAGATAGGCTAGGACCCAAATACATCTTAACACAACTTCATATGCTAACACAAAACCTTAAGCACACAGCACAAGAAATATAATAAGCCCTGTCATCTAGATATCCACAAATTTCCTAGAAAACCAACTCAACACAATATGTGGCACCAAGGAGATCAATTATTGACATAAAAAATCATAGAGAGATGTTCCATGGACATCCAACAACACTTCTAAAAAAAATTCACATTGTCATCCCACAAATAGTCACCACAAACCAACCAGAACAAGTGTACTCCATCCCAGAAACACATAATACACAACCCTGAGATAGAACATTAACAAATCAACTTGTGGTACACACCATTACATGAAAATTGAACTGATACACTACACAAGCATTGAGAGCACGTCCACCAATCCATACAAGCAAAAACATCAATACAGATAAATGCAGAGCATTTTCCAGATCAGTTTAGACAACTAACAAAATTGTCAATACACTACAAATACCAAAAACCTCCTCGGCAACATAGGTGACCTAAAAATATAGGAGTGCAACATCCACAAAGCACAAACACTGAATCCCAATTCACAAGACTATATCTTCAACAATGGAAGAATGCAGAGAATTCTCCCAAGTATTCTTCCAAGCAACATTCTATAGCAAAACCTTTCACCAACATGCAAAGACCAAAACTTCCTTTCAACAACACATACTTCCACAGGAACAACAAGAGAGAGCATACAACATGTATTAGAGACTTGTTAGCCTATTTTAATCCTTGAGATTAAAATAGTCTCAACCTTGTTAATTTTTTTATCCAAGTGCAAATAAGGATTAGGCACCAAAATAAAGAAAGGAGAAAAATGAAGTCTTTTGCTTTTGGAAGGAGTCAAGTTTTTCCCACACAGCAAGGAGTTTGTCTAGGGTTTTGCTGCTCATTTTGCATTAAAGAAGTTCTCTACACTTTTCTTAGTCTTCATCCCACATTGCATGAGTAATTCTTGGGTTTTTTTGTTTGTTAGCGTGGTTAAAGAGTTTCCATGCTTAGCATGAAAATGGTTCTTTTGTTGCATTAAATTGCATCCACGTTTAAAGCAAGATTAAGGGGCACGTTGCAGGAAAAAACTAGAGGAATATGGCATGTAGTATCAAAATTTAAGGAAGCTTCACAATTTTTTCTTAGTCTTCATCCCACATTGGAGGTCCAAGAGAAAGATGCATGGAAAATTTTATGGAGAGGCATAATTTTTGAGAAAACCATATCCACGTGCCCAAATGACTTCAAGATGAAGTCTTTACATGGTTTTATCCCACTACTCTCCAGGTATGCTTTGTTTCATTTGAGATCTTTGTAGAAAAAGGGGTTTGTAGTTGTGGTTTTTAATTTTGGCTTTAAATTCTTGAGCACATATAAATATAGACAAATGATAAAGAAGCAAACTCTTGTGAGGATGTTTTTACACTTTGAAAACCATAGAGAACCCAAAGATAATCTATGGCCTACTCAGTAGAAATAAATACCATAGAACTTAAAATTTGAAGACACGGTGCATGTCAATCATGCATCAGAATCATCTGCTTATTATCAAGATATAGGAAGATTGGGATTACCTCAACAGATATTATAGCATGATGAACCTTATATGAGAAGGCATAAACAATATGTTTAGTAGAGGGAAAGGAGAAAAACAAGTAGTGTATGGAAATCATCCTCTCTTTTTCCATCCATATTGTAGTTATCTAAAAAGCATTAAGACAAAGGGCAGTTAATAGCATGAGAAAGGTAGTTGAATAGGTTTAAATTGTCAACCAAGAATGAAAATTTCATGACAAATGCAAGGGGAAACAACTTGCAGACCTATTATGATAGTAGAAGGTTGGGTTGACAATATATAAAGGAAACAAAGGCTACAAAATGAAGAAATAGTACTTGTATGAGAGTGTGTGATGGAGAATCACAACTATGTCAACATTTTAGTGATTATGTCGCTGAGGAAGAGGAACTCGATGTATCTCCTACTGAGCTTGATGAATTTGTACCAATGGAAGAAGAAATTTTTGAAGATGAAGATGATGATTATGAAGGGCACTTAGATAAACGCATGCTATATGGAGAGGAACAACCCTCATCGTTTGTAATAGAAAGTGTGCATGTTATGCAATTAGGGGATCAAATGGATGAGAGTGACACAATGATTGCCACCACTATAGAAATTGCAAGTGCATCTCACCCACTTTCCAGATTTGATAGTAGATTTGCTTTGTTTGAAAGTCTTGAAGGCAATGAGTTCTTAAGAAGTGCTTCTTTATTCCTAAGAGGATCATTATCATTTGCTAGGGTTGTTATTTCTAGACTTTTATCTATTGGTGGAAAAAGTGCTCAAAGGAGTAGAGGTTTTCAAACCCTGCTAATGGTAAACCCAACCATGACTCACTCTAGATTGGATTTTTCATAAGTGGAAAGAAAGTGGACAGGTCACTGACAATTTATCAAGTAATTTAGTCACAGGTAGTAGTAGATGAAGATAATTCAATTTCGGCTCATGCAACTGTTGAGGATCGTAAACTTTAGGATGAATTTTACTCCATCACATATCAAATAGTTACCCCTTCATAAGAAAAATCTTGTGCAAGAGTATTGTTACCTAATTTCACTATTAGCTCAATTACTTTGAGCTCTTTGATTTTAAACTGAGAGAAAGGTACATTTCTTAATCTTTCCTACATTACATTTAGGTGAATACGCAGAAATCAAAAGATTACATTAATAGATTATTGCATTTATACAAGTGCATGTAACATAGGAAATATTTACACAAATCTTTTCTAAAAAAGTAATCTTTATTGATATTAAAAGTTCATATTGTCTCACACAAGCCGTGAGACTAACTTGTTCAATGTAATTGAAGAAAAGCATATACATTGATAGGTAAAAAAAAATATAATGCACATGTAAGGAGCCAACATTGCCTAAATGACTAGCTTAGTGTGTGTTTCCTTGCTTCGTCTTCCACCTTGAATTGCTTTGTGTCCTCCTTAACTCCATATTGGTCCTAGTTCCTGCATCTGAGTGATAAAATGTTGTTAGAGCAATGAAGGTCTCTCACATTACATGTACAAGCACCCATGAACATATAAAATAATCTCCAAATGCATTAAACAAGCATGCAAACTTTAGATGTCCAGGAAAACAACAGGATCATCAAACACATCAGTCATATGCATATATTTTCTAACATGTTTGCTTCCTTTGCAGGTATAGGAAAAGTAAAATGTTGTTTTGATTCATTTAATATCAGCATGTGGGATAAAATGTGGCTCCCACAAGGGTTGAGCCCAGCATGCTGCCCTCTTGTTTTAGAAGAGGGATTAAGGTGAAAAAGAATCACATTTTTTGACTGAAAGCAATTACCTCATCACCTGTGATAGTGAGTTCTCCTCACAATCATAAATAACAACATAATCGCTCAATTGGAACATGATCAGAGAGGGAAAACAATTGAAAGGAGGTCAATGAGAATCATGTATAGGCATAGAGGAATAGCCATATGAGTCTCAGTAATATGCAGTCAAGAGGCCTCAGAGGAGCAGTCATATCTTTATGACTGTCATCACATAGGGTTTGGATCCTTCATTGGTAAAATATCAACAATGATCAAACGTAGCAGCATAGGTACAATGGAATACTCTTGCTATGTCAGAGGTCCTATATGGTCCAATGAAAGAAGCATACTCCTATTATCAATTCATGTTGTAGTCCAAAATAGTGATCCAAAGAGAATACCAAGACAAAGAGCATTTCATGGAACCATTATGTTAGCATTTCATGCAGTGACATGCCAAGATGTAGAAGCTCAGTTGCAAATGCAATGAGTGTTCAAAGGGCATAGTAGTCCTTTCGCAAGCAGGATAGTCATGGTCAGATAATGAAGGAAAAACTTGTATGACAAGACCCTAGTAATAGTAAAGGGTAGCCAACTTAAACCTCTAATAGGGTAGTATTGAATGTATGAGAATAGTGATATCCTTCAAAAGGGTCAAACCAAGACATTGTCTTTTAAGCCATAAATGTCAAAGTTAAGTATTCAAAGGATAGCCCATAGTGTCATTTAGAATGAGAAAGATGGAAGTTACCAATGCAAAGGACAATATTGAATAATGAAAGAGTGGTCACCAATTTAATGGTTTCCATGAATATTCAATAGAAATAGTAAATAATGCCATCAAAAGTTGATAGTGAGGGCAGTCTACTTGACTGTGGTTTTGAGACAATGTACAAGTAAACAGTGAGCAACATATTTATCTCAGAAAAATAAGGACAACGAATGTGAATGGAGTAGATCAGATGTATAAATAACTTAGTCATGCTTTCATTGAAGGACAGTCTTGTGGAGAATATAAAAGGATGGACAGTCAAGGGTTTTCTAAAGGCAGGCTTGAGTTATCAATGATTTATAAAGAAAGAGCAAACCTATGCATATAATATGCATTTCATGATATAGTGACTAGGTATAAATATAAGAGGGCAGAGGTACAAGGATACATGAAAAACCTGTAGCTAATGTTCATAAAAAACTTACATAAAAGTATAAATAAATACACCCAAGGATGGGGGCAGTCACATACAATTTAGTAGAAAGATACTTATATGACAGTTAAGTGAAGGCCTCTATGAAAATCTCAATGGAGCAGGGCAGCACTATGAAAAGAAAAGAGATCTAGGCACAAATCATAAAGTTCAGTCTATAGAAGACATATAAATTCTATTGTACCCGAAGAATATCTCATTCAATATAATCTAATGATGCCTCATGTATATTATGATTGTGCTTTATAAAGGCTAGTTATAGTTATCAAGCCAGTTCATGCATGTGTGACCCAGATTTCTCATGGGCTAAGAGTACAAGGAGTAAAGCATGACAATAACTGTGAATGGAAATATATATGTGCATGAAAAGCCCTCAGTTTTTTTTTTACAAATGCCCACATGGAAAATACAAAGAAGCTTTTAGCCAAACAAAGAGTAATGAAATAATGGCTTCCAAATGAAATGGTATCTCTTTTTGTGTTCTCTATGCTACTAGGAGTTGAGCTCAAATCAAGCTAACTTTACATAAAAAATATATAAGAAAATCCTTCTTAGCCACAACCATAAAGCAACTATTACTCTATATTTGCAAACAAAAGGTACTCTCAAATGGAAATCAAGTCAAGAAGAAACATAAAGCTCATAAGAAACAAGTATGAAGAAAGATGAAGTCTGCGGCTTGCAATAAAAGGATATACAGAAAATGACCATGGCAGCCACAGTATTATTTCTACAGTGAAAGAAACTCATGCAATGAAACCCGTGGCCACAAACATAAAATATCAAATCTTTTCATGATATGAAATGCTTACCACACTGGTCCAAGCAAGATTTGTATTGTTTCTACAGTCAAATCCTCCATGAAAGCTTTATACAAACCCTCAATGGTGGCACTCTCAATGGATAGAAAAGTTGCAGGTGTAAAATGAGAATGCATTGCCTAAGTTTGCTCAGTTTTGTTTTAGGGTTTGAAAACCCTAGATAGGTCAATGACTTAAGGAAAAGGTATTTTACCTTTTATTTTAAGATTTTGCAATATGATTAATACCTCAACCTTGTATGTGCGTTGAGTAGTTAGGGGTATCCCTTAATTTATGCCTTTTTGCTTCATTTCCTCAACATGGTTGAAGCATAACCTTTTGGTTTTGAATAAATTACAAGTGTAAAGCATTTGTTTAAGTGGTGTAATTATAAACCATTTAATCAATTTTCTATTTTTAAATGCAAAATGATGTATTTTGCTATGTAATTACTTTTTGGGAGATATAGTTGGGTTTATTGCTTTTGTAAGCATATAGCGGAGTTGAGGAAGGTTTGCCAACAAGGGGAGAGCATATAGAGGGTTTTACTTGCTTTTTTGAGAGGTTGAGAGACATTTGGAGGGAATTTAAGCCTTTTTGACCAAGTTTGGAGTCAGTTTCTTATGCCTTTAAGGTAGACTTGGTCAAGGTTCACTGTTTCCACATATTGGAGCTCTTTTGGAGGAGTATTGGTTGCTAAAAAATAGGCTTTTTGGAGGCATACGAGCTAATGGAGCTTCTAGGTCCTATTTTGGTGGACTCTTGATGGAGATTGGATATAATCATTTCATAACTCATTTGTGAGGCAGTTCTTACTGGTTATTTTTCTGCTCTGTGACTTTTGTGAGTCCTTTGGAGAAAATACAACATACTTTGTAACTCATGTTGGATATGAAATACAGTGAAAGCCTTGGGTGCCATTGATATGAAATTTTTCCTTCTTGCTTATTGCATTATTGTGTGTTCCCACATGATTGATCGAGTTATCTGTGAGATAGTATTCATTTCCTTTTAACTTTGTCTCATGACTTTGACGCCTTTATGCAAAAGTGTGTTGTTGCAGGTTGCAGATTATGTAACAGAATGCAAAAATAACTTTTAGTAGTGGAGATATCTCCCTCCTTGAAGTTTGAAGCTTTAAGACCTTTCTTTGAAGTACTTATGCAAGAACATGCAATAACAGGTTGTGCAATTTTGTTTCTCTGTCATTGCAAACAAGTGTTTATAATCTAAGTTTCATAGTCATGTTTAGTTTGGTGCATCACCATAGGAGTAGTTTTTTTAGTTTATGTACTCCTTCGTATCTCTTTTCCCAACAAAAGCAATAGTTTTAGGTGACACCATAGGAAGCCGACCTTCTCCAGAGGTTTGATCTCTTATAAGGAACCCACACCTTGGGATCATTTCTGGAACTTCTTGCAAATTTGTTGAGGATTCCCTAACTGACAACTCAAGTATTGAAGCTTCATTGAAACAAACATCATTTTAAGTAGCATTTTACAAGAAAAACTTCCTTATGACCTAGAAAAGTCAAATTGTACATGTGATATTCTATTGTTGTTTCGTGTTTTGGAAGCTCTCAATCAAAATTAGCTCCCTGTCTAAGAGTTGAAGAGGCAACAAATACATTTGAAGAATGGTAAATCACAATGAAATTATGTGCTTCAACTCAAAAGGATAGTGGTGTTTAAGTGATAGGATAGTCCAATTAAAGTATAATTTCAGTACTCATGTATATCTAGTGAAGCTCCATTAAATATAGAGAACTCCAAACCAAGTTCTTGTTGGCCATCTAGAGGAACAATTGGTATTATTGATCTTCAGTAGAGGACATCATTGTCAAGATGAAGAAAATATTGGCCTTGATGTAGGAGAAGACTATTGCATGAAGGCCTATCTCTATGATGATAGTGGGAAACAAACAATTGGATAGTCACTTGGCCTTTGTCATTTAGGGTACAATCAAGGAGAATGAACACAATATTTTATGCTTTATCAAATGAAAAAGGGCAGTATTATCTCAAGGACAGTCATGGCTTGTAAGGGTAGACATGATGACTGTTATAGATGCATAGTAAAAGAAGACAATTATCATGGAAACCAACTATATGATATTCATTGGTAGTAAGAGTGACTTTGATGTGAGGACAAAGGGGATAAAAGGTAGTGAATATGTGTCAAGGGTCAAGGAAGGAGTTGCTATCACAAATTTCCCCCCTGTCACATGGCACTATTGATAGAAGACAATTAGATGGTATGTGTCACCACTTTGATAAGGTTTTAAACATGCATTGAAATGTCATCGGAAGAAGCTTACAGGGTCATTACTACCTTGTTAGAAGACATGATGGATCAAAAGAAAAATTTATATGAGATATGAATACTTTCCACATTTTTGTGATGACAAAATGAAAATGGTAGTATATTGTCCTTTTAGCTTGCTCTATTAAGAATGGAATAAATATAGTAGTAGTCTCAATGATTAGGAATGTGCAGAATCCTGGTAGATAGGATGACAAGTAGCAATATGGTAAGGAAAGTCTACAATGAGACAGTCACCTTGAAGTGAAAAGATATGACAAGTCATGATGCATGGGGGGATAGTCAAAGGATAGATTCGTTGAGTCAAGCTAGGTGACAATGATATAAAGGATGAACAAAGTGAACCATACAAAGGAAGACATGATGGATCAAGAGGGAAAACTGCTGCATGGACAAATGTTTGTGATCAAGTTGAAAGACTCTTGAATAATATGTATTGCTCATGAGGACAATATCATAGCCTAGTCTATGAAAGATGGATGAAGGTAGCCAACAGGTTTCACATTATAGTATTATGGCTTGAACAACACCATATAGAGTGGGATTTTATCGATTTATCTACTGATCCTTTTCCTTGGTTTCTAAAATTTGGTGGTTAAGGTGTTCGTACAAAGATAAGTTTCTTTTGGAGGAGATCATCATGCACTTGATGTACTTTAAAGAAAAAATGGATATATATGAACTTGTTGCCTTCAGACATTGAAAAAAAAGAAGGGTCAAACTTGCACCTTGTGAAGAACTTGATAAGAGTATAGATGTTTTGAAAAGTGAAATGGACATCTTTAAAGTGTTGGGAATAGGATTCCATTTAATTGCAATCCTAAACATATTTCATATATCTCCTAAGTCCTTGGAAAGTGTTCCCCAACACTAGGATTAGAAAGAGATTAAATTCGAATGAAATGAATATGTAAATTGACATTTGTAATTAATTCTAAACGATAGGAACATGTGGGGACACCCAAGAAGAGCTCCTATAAAATAGGGGCACATGGGGCACCCACATGGAAGGTGGAACTCACCTTGAGTTAAGTTAACTATTTGGAGAAAAAGATAACACTTCAGTAATGCATGTAAAGATCCTAGAAGTTAAGGATTGATGTTTACATGCATGGAGTTCAATTCAATTTAGTTTAGATCAGTTCAGATTAGTTCAGTTCAGTTCAGTTTAGTTCAATTCAATTCAATTATGGTTTAGTTATCTTCAGTTGCATGTAGTTAGTTTCAATTGAATGCTAGTTGACTTTAGTTGACTTGGAATGCATGACTAATGACTTGAGTTGCATGACAAATAATAGGTGATACATTCAGTTAAGTGGGGATGATCAATCATGCATCATATTTGCATGAATTGGTGGAGAGATATGTTTCAGTTAACAGGGATTGACTTGGACCCACCTTGGGCACCCAAGTTGACATCTTGGAGTTAACACTTTTGCATGATAAGATATTTTATAAGGCTGAGTTAAGTGGGACCATTCTTGGGAACCAACTTTAAGGATAAGCTTACAAGATATCTTTGGAATCAATGTTGAGTTATGAATTTAGTTTGGGATGCCCAAATAGATGGACTTTTTTTGATATTGTTCTTCACAGTAGAACTCTACTTGCACAGAATAGGCATAGGTTTTGTGAGATAAGCTTTGTGCTTTGTAATTGTAAACTCTTTGGAATTTACAAGGCTCATTATTGTCTATAAATTGCAACAAGTTGAAGAGATTTTTATCAAAATTTATTGCAGGTTGTGAAGAAGAATTGTTGAAGGCAAAAGAAGCATCTCAAGCAAGGATTGATAAAGAATTATTGTAATCTTTTTCTAAGGTTAAATAGTACAAGCACTATTGATTCTGGTGGTGGATTTTTTTCCGAAAGGGTTTCTCCACGGTATATGTTGTGCCACTTCTATCTTCTGGTCTTATTCTTCTACAATCTTTTGTCTACTTCTACAAATGGTAAAATGAATCTAAACAAATAATCAGCCACAAAGAAATTGTAACAAAGAATACTTAATTAGATCTACAACTACAATAGTTTTACAAAGTATTAAGCTACATAATTACCTCCATTTTCAACATTTGGTATCAGAGTTGAGGTTGGGTAGAGTTTGGGATGCCTTTCTCTTAAAATTTTGAAGGTTTTTTGGCTGTAGTGGGAGCTTTTACTATTGTGTTATTGTTGATTTTGGAAAATAAGTTTGTTACAATGAGTTTTAATTCTCATTTAGATATTTAGTGGATCTAATTATGAGATGTGGAAACTAAAAATGGAGGATCTCCTTGAAGAGAGAGATCAGTGGTTATTTGTTGGTAATGAGACAAAGTCACCTACAACTATGCTAGATGAGGATTGGGCTAAGCTTGATAAGAAGGCAAGCGGGACCATAAGATTATGTCTTGTTGATGTTGTTCTCTTGAATGTTTCAGAAGAAACTATTGAATATAAGTTGTGGAAGAGAATAGGTGATATCTATTAAACCAAAAGTTTTACTAATAAGTTGTATCTAAAAACATAGTTGTATTCTTTAAAGATGAAAGATGGTGATTTTGTTGCAAATCATTTGAATGCTTTTAATTTGATTCTAAGTTAGTTAGCATTTGTAGATGTAAAGCTAGAAGATGAAGATAAATGCATTTTGTTACTTTGTTCTTTACCAAAATCTTGGGAAAATCTAATTGTTGCTATCAGTGGTAGTGGTGCAGATCCGAAGATGGACAATATATTTACTACTCTCCTATCAGAGGAGATGAGGAGGAAGTCTAAAACAGAAATCCAAGATGCCTTGTTTGTAAAAGGTAGGCTTGAGAAAAAGGAACCTAAGGGAGACAAGGAAGGGAAGGGTAAGTCAGAAGGACGGATTAAGGTAAAGTGTTGGAATTGTGGGAAACTGAGACATGTGAAGAAGGATTGCAAGAACAAGAAAAAGAGTTTTGATTCTTCTACAGAGGAATCCTCATATGACAGTAATAATGCATTGATCATTTCATGTTAAAATGTTAGTGATGACTCTCTGCTTGATGTTAAAGAGTGATCTTCATGAAGAGGATGGTAGTCATGATGCCATGCATAGCTCACACCATGGTTCAATGGGAGTTGTTGGCAGTGACATGGATGCATCATTGGTAAGGTTATCTTCATGTGATTGGGATATGTTTTTTATTGGTTTAGAATGGGTTGCTATTATGTCATGGTTTACTCTTGATACACTTTTAGAGTTTGGAATGGTACTTGTTCTCTTAAGACTAGAATGTTTATGTATGTTATGATGCATGTGATCTCCTTGGAGGAGATGGTTAGATCATGTTGTCATGTTTATGTTCCTGATTCATGATTGGAGCTTTGACATTGATCTTGTGTAGTTCTCTTATGTATTGGGTACATTAATCATTTTCTTTATTACTTCATGATAGTGCTATGTTGCATTTGGAGTTTGACATGGATTGGTTGGTTACAAGTCCTCATGGATACTTGGAGAAATAGGTGAGGCTTGAGTTCTCTTACAGGAAGAGATATATGTTGGAATGGTTACTTGTAAGAAAAGATTTTTCAACAACAAAGACCGAGAAGCCTACACCTTGGTTGGACATGAGTTCAACACACTCGGCGGTTTCACATGCCTCCAAAGAGGCAGTTTGGTTAAAGAGACTTGGGAAAGGTATTGGTTTTAATTGCAAGTAAGTTAAACTTGAATGTGATAGTCAGAGTGCTATTTGTTTAGCCAAAAATCCTATGTATCATGCTCATACTAAGCATGTTGATGTTCAGTATCACTTTGTGTGAGGAATGGTTGAGAGTGGGAAGGTATTAATTGAGAAAGTTGAAACTTTGATTAATCTTGCAGATTATCTTATGAAACCAATTCCTACAAATAAGTTCTCTTGGTTTTGAGTATTAATCATTTGCTTGGAGCTTCATGATTATGCAGGTTGCATTTGAAGTTGGCATGGATTGATTAGTTGGTGCAGGAAGGCCATTGGCCTTGAGTATTGTACTTGATTTATAATAATGATTCCTTTTTTAGAATAATTACAATGTATAATGTCAAGTGGGAGAATGTTGGGAATAGGATGCCATTTAATTGAAATCCTAAACATATTTCATATATCTCCTAAGTCCTTGGAAAGTGTTCCCCAACACTAGGGTTAGAAAGAGATTAAATTCAAATGAAATGAACATGTAAATTGACATTTGTAATTAATTCTAAATGATAGGAACATATGGGAACGCCTAAGAAGAGCTCCTACAAAATAGGAGCACATGGGGCACCCACATGGAAGGTGGAACTCACCTTGATTTAAGTTAAATATTTGGAGAAAAAGATAACACTTCAGTAATGCATGTAAAGATCCTAGAAGTTAAGGATTGATGTTTACATGCATGGAGTTCAATTCAGTTTAGTTTAGTTCAGTTCAGTTCAATTTAGTATCAGTTCAGTTATGGTTCAGTTATCTTCAGTTGCATGTAGTTAGTTTCAGTTGAATGCTAGTTGACTTTAGTTGACTTGGAATGCATGACTAATGACTTGAGTTGGATGACAGATAACAGGTGATACATTCAGTTAAGTGGGGATGATCAGTCATGCATCATGTTTGCATGAATTGATGGAGAGATATGTTTCAATTAACAGAGATTGACTTGGACCCACCTTGGGTGCCCAAGTTGGCATCTTGGAGTTAACACTTTTGCATGATAAGATATTTTATAAGGCTGAGTTAAGTGGGCCCATTCTTGGGCGCCAACTTTGAGGATAAGCTTACAAGATATCTTTGGAATCAATGTTGAGTTATGACTTTAGTTTGGGACGCCCAAATGGATGAAGGACTTGTTTTGACATTGTTCTTCACAGTAAAACTCTACTTGCAAAGAATAGGTGTAGATTTTGTGAGATAAGCTTTGTGCTTTGTAATTGTAAGCTCTTTGGAGTTTACAAGGCTCATTATTGTCTATAAATTGCAACAAGTTGAAGAGAGTTTTATTAGAATTTATTGCAAGTTGTGAAGAAGAATTGTTGAAGGAAAAAGAAGCATCTCAAGCAATGATTGATAAAGAATTATTGTAATCTTGTTCTAAGGTTAAATAATACAAGCACTATTGATTCTGGTGGTGGATTTTTTTCCCGAAAGGTTTTCTCCATGGTATATGTTGTGTCACTTCTATCTTCTATTCTTATTCTTCTACAATCTTTTGTCTACTTCTACAAATGGTAAATGAATCTAAACAGATAATCATCCACAAAGAAATTGTAACAAAGAATACTTAATTAGATCTACAACTACAATAGTTTTACAAAATATTAAGCTACATAATTACCTCCATTTTCAACATAAGGTGACAGTCCTAAGGAAGTAATAATGTGAAGGACAATGCCTTTGCCAAGGAGGATGTGTAGGTTTGAGGGTTAGATATCAAAACATTGATGGGTAGTCTACAAAGATATGAAGCTTCTAATGTTACTATGATGAAGGGGCGGTAGCAAAACCATGTAATGGAAAAAGTCAATAATGAAGGATCAAGCTTTGTAAAAGATAGTGATCTTTAAACCAAAAGCACTAATATGTTGTAAGTGTAGTGACAGTCACAAAGGAGCTTAGTATGGTTTTTAATATTCAAATTACAATGTTACAAAGCTATCCATAGATGGGATATTTATGAGTATATGATAAATCAAAAAATGGCATTTGTAATTTCAAATCTACCTGAAAACAATAAAGTGTCTGTGAAAGAAGAATTTTCTACTCCTCCAAGAGACTTTTTGATTGATTCAACTCTTCTCCCACATGCCTTATTATCCTTCAAGTGGTTGTTTAATGAAGTAAAATGCATTTGTGGATAGTTGTAGGCATCTAGGAAGAGGTTGAATGAGCTATGAAACATATGGAGAAAATCTAGGATAGTTTTGAATCAGTGTGAGGCTTTTGAGGGCATCTACGAGCTATTTTGGAGTCTTAGATGGTGGATGAGGTCAAGGCATGAACTTTTCTTTAGTTAAACACCTTTTTGGAGCACTTTTAAGTGTTGCAAATTAGCGAAAAATAGTTTTGGACCCCCAAGAACTTTGACCTATCCAACTAAAGCAACACATGTTCCTATTTTATAGTAGTGGTTGAACAACTTATAAGCAAGATTTAGGAGCAAATTTAGAGTTAGTTCTTTTCTCTCTAGTCTTCGCATTGTAGCTTTTTCAAGTTTTTTCTAGTTGGAGAAACAAATGTAACTCCATTTTCAAACTTGTACATAACTATGTAACACTTCTTTTGATCAATAAAAGACAAGTATTTTGCTTTCTCCAATATGCTTTTTGTGTGCAAATATGAATGATAGATGTATTTATCTATGATTTGATATGAATCCTCAATGTATGTCTCATTCCTTCAGCACCTTTTTGCAAAGATATGCATACCTTATGCATGTCATAAGTTATGATAATAGTTTTTGGAAACTTCTAATTATGAAGATATCTATTTTTTCCTTTTAAAGTTGAAAAAATACCTCATCTTTCCTATGAAATACTAATGTGTAAGTGTTTAGAAACCTAATTTTTGCATGAAACAACTTGTTCATTTGGTCATATTATGAGTCCAAACAATAGTGTAGGTTTGAAAGAATCTTTGGTGCATCACCTTAGGAGTTTAGGTTTCATTTCATGTTTTCCTTCTCTCTTTTTTCAGCAAGCAACACTAGCATAGGTTAGATTAGGTGAAGTTACCAAGGGAACCAACCCTCTTTAGAGGTTGATCTCCAAATCTGACCCCACACTCAAGGAGATCATCCCATGTTTCATGAGGTGGCTAAGTGTTTCTATTAACTCAATAGGGTGCACACTTTTGTGACAACTTTTGGGAATAGGATGCCATTTAATTGCAATCCTAAACATATTTCATATATCTCCTAAGTCCTTGGAAAGTGTTCCCCAACACTAGGATTATAAATAAATTAAATTTGAATGAAATGAACATGTAAATTGACATTTGTAATTATTCCTAAATGACAGGAACATGTGGGGATGTCCAAGAAGAGCTCCTACAAAATAGGAGCACATGGGGCACCCACATGGAAGGTGGAACCCATCTTGCTTAAGTTAACTATTTAGAGGATTGATAACACTTCAGTAATGCATGTTTAGATCCTACAAGTTAGGGATTGATATTTACATGGGTGGAGTTCAGTTTGGTTTAGTTCAACTCAATTCAGTTCATTTATCTTCAGTTGCACATGTAGTTAGTTTGAGTTGCATGTTAGTTGACTTTAGTTGACTTGAGTTGCATGACCAATGACTTCAGTTGTATGACAGATAACAGGTGGATACTTTCAGTTAAGTGGGGATGATCAATCATGCATAATGTTTGTGTGAATTGATGGAGAGATATGTTTTAGTTAACAAAGATTGACTTGGACCCACCTTGGGCTCCCAAGTTGGCATCTTAGAGTTAACACCTTTTTGCATGAGAAGATATGTACAAGGCTCAGTTAAGTGGGCCCATTCTTGGGTGCCAACTTTTAGGTGATGCTTGCAAGATATTTTCTTGACCAATGATCAATCAAGTGTTCAGTTTGGGGCACCTAAATTGAGGAGACTTTGGTTTTGACTTCATGTTATAGTGTGGAACTCTACTTGCACAATCTAGGCGTGGATTTTTGAGAGGAGATTTGTGCTCTCTTTTTTATAAACTCTTTGGAGTTTACAATGCTCATAATTGTCTATTTATTGCAGCAATTGCATCAAAGTTTGTAATCTTGGTTACAAGTTAGCAGGTTGAGCTTGTGCATGTGTGAGGGTTTGAAGCATGGCATGGGGTGTGTGGATTCATGCTTGGTCACATGGAATGCATGGATAGCTTGTGCTATAGAAATTGTATGAGATTTTTGTGCAGGTTGTGAAGAAGGATTGTTGAAGGCAAGGAAGCATATCAATCAAGGATTGATACAGTATTATTGTAATCTTGTTCTAAGGTTAAATAATACAAGTACTATTGATTCTGGTGGAGTTTTTGTCGAAAGGGTTTCTCCACGTATATGTTGTGTCACTTCTATATTCTTGTCTCATTCTTCTAAAATCTTTAGTCTCTTTCTACAATTGGTAAAATTGATCTAAATAGATTAATCATACACAAAGAATTGTGACAAAGAACACTTAATTAAATCTACAGTATAATAGTTTTACAAGTTTTACGCTACAATTTCACCTTCGTTTTCAACAACAACAAGACCATCAAAATTAATGCTAATCCTCATCTTAATATATCATCATGATATCATATCTTCTCACAACAACCATACTTAATTCATCTTTACTTTTCATCAAACAAGGCATGACATCTAACCATGAACATCAACAACTCCACTATTAGCACAACATCAATGACAACCAATGCCAACAATAATCTCACCAGCATATGCAATAATCTCTCCAAGTGTTGACAACCAATGCCAACAAACTCACCAAGTGTTGACATCAATGACAACCAATGCCAATAGCCGCAACAACATCTGTGACATTGTCCCTTTAAATCACCAAGGAAAAATAAGGGACATCTAGATGGTAAAAAAAATCAACCTAGATTACTAACCTCTCTTGGATCAATAATCTAAAAATATTAATCAAATAAACTAAAATCCACTAGTTAAAACTTAGTAAACCTTCTTATAATATTTTAATAGATTTTATTATTTTGTTCATGTTATTTATTGGATATTTAATCATGAGAATGAAAGTTTAGTTTCAACGGTTTCAAGGGTGACATTATTTTAGGACTAAGAATTAGTTGTTTAAGGAAACAAGTAATAGTCATGGTGACTATTTACTTATAATCAATGCTTCCCTTCATGGATAGTAGTCACAATGGAACTATCTTGGGAAAAGGGGCCCTAGAAAGGGCTGCATACCTAGATAACTATTCATATCAAACTTAGAGTAGAAAATAGAACTACATATTTTATGCCTTGATCCCATTTGGAAGCAAGGTATGTAGGTAGTCTTGGAAATGAAGAATGCTCCCAATACTCAGGCATCAGGGATGGGGGCTTAGGGCATGTCTAATAAATATCATGTTAATTTAACTTATAAAAGAAGATTTGGCAATTCAAGAGAATTTCTTGATTAAGAGAAGAGATAAAATATCTATCATAAAGATTAAGAGAAAATGTGTTATTTGTATACTCAAAAGGAATCCTAGATGGATTTTCTTGACTCCCTAAGGCTTTAGGTTGAATTATGAGGTGAGACTCAGGCTAACTATTTATTTTATATAAACTCCTAAATAAAACAACCTCGGTGCACTTCCAATAGGGGAGTGTAGTCTTTAGAGAGTGAATCAAGACCCAGATGGTCTTGATGAGTCTAAGTCTTTGGCCAGAGCATGTTCCTATCCTTTATGGATAGATGCCTACCCCATTTGGGTAGATGCCTATCCTGGATGGATAGATGAACTCCTATCTCGTATGGACAGATGTCTAACCTGTATGGTTGGATTGTTGTCTCAGATGGATGGATTCCTATCTCATATGGCTAGATGTACTTGAGTATACAATTGGATAAACAAGAAGGGAAATGAAAAAAAATCAATGATAATTTTTGGGTTAGTAGATTGGGTTGTTACACACATTATTTTGGTGTAAAGGAACATCTATCTTATTGTTTGGTTTTCCTTGCAATATACTTGAATTTTATATTTTAAAGCATCACCACAAGATATCCAAAACATGTAACTTTGAAACACTAAGTGAAGGAGTACTAAAATTATACATCAAAGGCTACATTGGACTACTTTATCTCTTCATTCAATGAAAACTATCCAAGAATGTGCACAAGATGAAATCCTAAACATAGAATGAGGTCTAGGTAGCACATTTTAGTCCTTTTTATTATATAATTTTACTTAAAAGCAGATTTGGGAGCATTCATAGAGGCCATAACAATCCTAAATCTCAATTATTGAGTTCTCATGTTTCATATACCCTAAAACATTTCAATATCCACCTATTGGGTCCGATTCATAGAGTGCCAAAGGAGCAAACAACACATGAAGATGATACAAATATGAATCTAATAAAGTGTAGTCAAATATGGTAGGGGCATTGGGATTAGAGGAAATAGCATTCATCAAACTTGGGAAATTAATAAGAGAAGGAAACTACCTAGATTTATTATTAACAAAACAAAAAAAAAAAGTTTACTAATATAAAAGGAAGAGCCATTTGAAAAATTTAAATTTTGCCTAAATTAAGAACTAGGGAAAATATATTTTATTGTTTGAAATTAAATATTTAGTTTTTTAATTCATGAGTTAAAATCATTAGATTTTCATTCATCAAGTTTTGCTCTAGTTTTTATAATGTTTTAACAATTGAAATTGATCAATTTTTAATGAGAATAAGAAAATAAATAATTTTATAAGTCCCAAACATCTTGCATTCCCTATTATATAGGATCTCTAATTTTATTTTTTAAAATTATTTTCTTCCCTGTTTTTAGTGATTTATCTAATTGGTGAAACAATTTTCTCTTGGAGGAAATTTTAGATTTTAAATTAATTGAAATTCATTTTTATGCTGCTCAACTAGGAAGTTTAACCTAATATTTTTGTTGTTTCCTCGATGGTTAACACATATAATATAGGAGACAATGGGAGATGTGCATGCCTATATATTTCAAAGGGTAGATTAAAAGCCACATATTATTGTAAGTGGTTGTTACTTGTAGTTTATTTGGGGCATGTGTTGTTTGTTGGTCACCTGTGCAACTTTCATTATAATTTACTTTAGATTGCACAATCAAAGATAATTTTTTGTCTAGAAATTTACTTCCAAAATGTGAGAGGTGATATTTTCATAAAAGTTAGCTTTGTGTCTTGTCCTCCAAGGAAAATAGATTGGTGAGAACTAGACCTTTTTAGCTGACTCAAATCATCCATGCACCTATCTCATGAAAGAGGTCCTCCACAAAGAACCAAACAAAAAAATAAATCTAGATTTTATCTTGTAATTAACACCAAAACCTTTTTCCAATATTTTACCAATTACCTAACTATCTCCCATTTTAAAAAAATAATGTGCTTTTTTTTATTAATTTGTAGACATAATATTGCTATATGTATACACTAGAGAATTATTTACTCAAAAATACATTTTGTATATGTCTAAAAATGGTCATGGTTAATCAAGCTTGTTAATTAATTAAATATAAATTATTTAATTAATCCTCTAAAGTCATCTACATATAAATAAATTTAATTATTTATTTATATTGTTCACTTTTATAATTCTTCTACCTTAATTAAATAAATAACTTTATTTAATTATTACCATCTCCCATATTCCTCTTAATTAAATTAAATAAATTTTATAATTTATTTATATTAATTATCATGTTATTCTAAATTTGAATATTTGAATTCAAATAATGGAATATTCCTCCAAACACCCTCTTCATCCCATAGTTAAATTAAATATTATAAATATTTAATTTAATACCTTTTTTCACTCCATACATAATTAAATATTTTAAAATATTTAATTACCTTCTAAATTCATCTCTCACACATAATTAAATATTACTAATTTAATTATGCGAACTTCCAAATTCATCTCTCACACATAATTAAATATTACTAATTTAATTATGCGAACTTCTAATTTCATCCTCACATATAATTAAATTAATTGATTTATTTAATTATGAAATTCATTCCCAACTCATTCTTCAAATGGCAACCTGTTGATGGCGATTTCGGCACCACAACAATGTTAAACAGAATATTGCTACTATGTTTCTCCTAAAAGAGAAAGATGATGACATGGATACCTTAGCTCGCAAGGTCTTGCTAGTTGGGTCTCAACTGCGCTGATGTTGCTCAGTGGCCAATGTAACAGTAATATTCAAAGGGGCCTGCTGGTTTTGGGCTTCTAGATTGCTCCAAGATCAAACATGAAATAAATCCTATACTAACCAGGGGTTTTAAAGAAATATAAAAAGATGGATCAGGGTGTTGAAATAGAAATGAACAATAATTCATTCAACCTTAACCAGACTTTGCTAACTTCAAGGAATTTGCTAACCTAAAACTAAAGAACGAAATTAACTAGTGATCAACACATAGTTGCATTCATTGACAGTGCTAATTTTAACAACTGATTATAAACTACCATTTAAATAAAAGATAAAAATGAAATTTCATTCCTTGAAAGCTTTCAAAATCAAATGATTAATTTCAGATAAATACCGTTCTGGAACACAATATGAAGTAGATTCGAATCTGGTTGCTTCCACTGTGGGTTAGACAGATAAGCAGCATTTACAAATCTGGCACAATCACCAGTGTACAGAAAACCTGTATCTTCATACTGCTTCCATGTACACTAGAAGAACTTTGGAAATACATTACCATCTGGTACTAAAAAAAGCTGACTGCTAACCAAGAAGATAAGAAGAGCTCTCATTACTGAGAATCAAGATGCAACTCGATCTCCTTCTGCTAGCTGACTAACCCCTAACAGTTCTAGCTCTAAACAGTTCTCTAAACCTAGAAGTTCTAATCTAGAAGTGCTAACACTAAAAATTGTGGAACCAAAAAATTTTGGAAAACCCCCTTTCAGCGCGACCTCCCTCAGTTAGAGTGACCTCCTATGGTCGAGGATATGCTATTCTGAGTCTCATTCCTTTGGCGAGATCATCCTCTGTGTCGTTGAGATTTTGTCATATTAGCAGGACATCCTACCGAACCTGCTGCGTTTGTTCCAAGTCTTCCCGAGCTCTTTTTGTTCTCTTCAGGCTTCGGTGTGACCTTCACCTTTCGGCCAGACGCTATGTTGAATTCATCCATTTTTGGCGACTCCTTATGTCGGGGAGACTCTTCTTTAGTTATACCGACATGCATTTCTTTCATTCCCCGTGCGTCGCCGAGACTCCCACACTTTGCCAAGACCTCTTGGCACGTCCACTTCCTCTCCGCAAGCTCTTCCACACCGGCAAGACCCCCTTCGGTTGGTAAGAATTATGCCGACCGAAGCTTCCTTCACCGAACCCTGCTGTCGCAAGGACATTTTGTGGTCTTACCGATAGACCACCCTCCTTGTGCCCAGACGGCGAGACCAAATGTACTCATTGAGACCCTCCGTGGTCGCCCAGACCTTATGGCGAAGATACTCTTCTTTGGAAAAGGCCCATTCTATTTCGGTGAGACTTTGCTGAGTCGGTGAGACCTTCCACCAAGCTCAGAACTCTCGCCGAGATCCTTGAGACACATCATCATGCACATAATTTGACCCCTACAAAACCAAATCTTCGTTAAAACAAAACATTAATATCACACTTCTTACCAAAAGAAACCTAACTCTGGCGGAGGTGGAGCCAACACGGGTATGGGAAGCAAAACTTAAACAAGTCCTGGCGGAACCGGGGCCGGGGCAAAACACGACCCAAAAATGATATCCCGGTCCTTCAAAACAGGCAGGGGCAGGGTCAAAAGAAAACTGAAATCGGGGCTGGGGTCAGGGAGGGAATGAGCCAGGGAAACAACCAATACTTCCCAAGTTCATACCTTGACCCAGATCCACGCCCGCGAGGAAACCCCAAAACATAAAGGATGGAAACAAAACATCGGCGGAGCCGGAGCAGAGCGACAAACAAGGCGGAACCGGGGTTGGAACCAAAATCTAAACCAAAAACTTCTCCAAGTTTTGGGTTCAGATTTTGTTCTGAACCCACCTCCGACGCCATCCTAAAGAGGAAGGAAGAAAGGAAAAGATAATGAAGCAAAAGGGGGGGGAGGACAACCAACACGATGAAGTAAAAGAAATAAAGTGAAAAGAACAAGGCAAGCAGAAGGACGCAAACAGACGCTTAAGGGAGAAAAAACATAAGCGGCGGGACCGAGGCCTAGGAAGGAACAAAAACGAAGCTTGGAAAAAGTTCCAAGTTCAGAAGCCATTCCAATTCCAGGTCCGCCAAAACAAACAAACAAAACAAAAGGAAACAAAATGCCAAAGGCCACAAAAGGAAACACCTAAGGCAAAGGACACAAAATGACCAAGACCAACAAAGAGGAAAGACAAGGGCGGGGTCAGACCCGGGACGGAACCAAAATGAGGAACTTTAAGAAAGTTCAACATTCCAAACCCGAACCTGGACCCGACTCCGATAAAGAACAAAAGAAACGAAAACCAAGGTCTGTCGGAACCGGAACCGGGGCCGGACCAAGACCTGAACTTAGACAGAAATCCCAAGTCCGGTATTGGTCCCGGTTCCGCCTCCGACTGAACTTGGAAAGGAAAATGCCTAAGGCAGAAAACCAAAGGAGAAAAGGGAAAAGACAAAGGGGGACCCATTTTGATCCAGATCAAAGTGGGGCAGTTATGCAAGGCCTAACAAATGGCGACTCTACTGGGGAAATGGTTTAACCATTTTCATGAATCTGAAGGATTCAGCTACCCAGAACTCTGGTTCATGAAGATTACAAGTCTAGTTAGGTCAGCTATAACAAGAAAGGTAGAGCTAGAATCTCAAATGTAAGTCAATCGATGGCCACCCCTGAATCAATGTGTGTGCTTGATTGTGCATCAATCCTTCATAAAGTTTTCCTCATCCATCGGATAACAATGTGCAAGATTTGAGCTACATGAGTTGATCCCCCTTTTTGTGCAATGATATCCCAGGCATTGCTCCACTTCCAGTCAGGCGTCCATAGCCCCGACGAAGATACCTCTAGTTCTCTCACAGCATTGCTCTACTACCAGTCAAGCGTCCATAGCCCCAGTAGAGATACTAGAATCACCCATTCATATTGACTCCTCTTCTTTTGATAATTCTTTTCTTTTCTTTTGGAGTTTCAGATATTTCATTTAATTCTCTCTTTTTTTTATGTCAGATGTTTAATATCTGATCTGGGTTGAAAACTGCCATGGACCTCATAACAACACTTGGGAGATCGGATTTTTCACTCAAATCTTACAACACCATAGTCCTAGGACAAATATACCCTTATAAGAGGAGATGATCTTGATAATTTGTGACAGATTTAGGGGAGCTGATGAGAGTTACTTACTTGGCACCCTGTTTTAAAACTTTCCACAACTTTATTGAAAACGCGCATGAAACAACGAATTGAGGACAAAATCTTCCAATCAAAGAACCTGAAAATATCTAAACCACTTCTCTCCTAATGACCAAAGCATGCTTCAGAAAACAACCCACAATTCAAAATGGAAAGAAACAGATCAACCCTAAAGAACAAAACCAAAGACAAAGAACAAAGAACAAAGGAAATGGAAGGAAAGAACAGGAAGAAAAGCAAATAAACAACAAACTATTGACAAACAAGAGCCACATTATTTACACCAAGAACGGTAGATATTCACATAAAAGAAAGAGCTATATTACAAACAGAAATAACTTATACAAAAGCACCGCTTAGCAAAATGCCAACTTCATGATTCAAAATAGTGCTTAAGAAACTATCCATTGATAGGCAAGGGGACAGGTTCTCCGGTTAAACTACTCAATCGGAAAGCATTTTCTCCTAAGATCTCAGCAATTTGATAAGGACCCAGCCAAAGTTTGTCAAATTTTTGGTGACTGCCTTTCTTTTCATTGGCTTTGTCCCATAATAATACGAGGTCAAATATCCTAAAAGCTTTTAGCTTAGCTCTTCTATCAAACCAGCGTTTGACAACAGCCTGATGCCTAAAGAATTGCTACAAGGCGACATCTCTCTGCTCTTCTAACTTCAACAAAGCAGCTAGTCTAACTTCTATCCTATTATTCTTAGAGTAGAACTTTTGCATGAACTCAAGGATAGGTATTTGAAGATGAATGGGAAAAATGGGCTCTTGGCCATATACCAGCTTGAATGGCGAGGTGTTTAAGGTAGCCTTAATCCTAGTCCTATCTACCCATAGTGCGAATCTCAGCTGGGTATGCCAGTCTCTAGGGTTATGTTCTAACAGCTTCCTAATCACCCCTAAGATATTTTTATTGGTAGACTCTGCAACTCCATTGCCTTGTGGGTAATAATTTGACGAGTACTTTAAGACAATCTTGTGATCATAGGCCCAAGAAATAAACTCTGCAAAGGAGAAAGTAGAACCATTGTCACATACCAGAGCGAAGGGTACCCCAAACCTTGTAGTGATGCACTCGGTGAGAAACTTGATCACTACCTCCGTTGTGTTGTTTTTGCAAGGTATGGCCTCTGTCCACCTCGTGCAGTAGTCAGTAGTAGTCAAGATGAATTTATACCTTGCAGTAGAGTTTGGGTTGATAACCCCAATAAAATCCAATGCCCATTGGGCGAAGGGCCTTACCTCGTAGACGGGATGTAGTGGCATGGTTGCCTAGCATTCCCTTGGTGTAGCAATCTGACATGTGTGGCATGTTCTCACATGCTGATAGGCATCCTTGAATACACAGGGCTAGTAGTAACCAGATCGGAGGATCTGATGTGCTAATGAATCTGCAGACCCGTGACCTGTGCCATGTTTCTGTAGCGCTCGGAAAATTAAGAGTATTTTTCAAACCATTTAAAGCAGCATTAAAGAGAAATTAAGAGTAATCTAAATTTATTCAAACCATTATAAATAAGTTTCCGAAAAAGTCAACATTTCTCATAATTCTTCCAAATGAAATAAAGAGAATTTGAATTGCATTTAATAAAATAATATCATCATTACAAATTAAACAAAGCATGAGTATTTCAAAGATTTTCTCATATACACATATTCCTCTTCACTTGGAGGAATCAATCAATGATACATTAATACATTCAAATACACTTCCATTTCAAGTTTCAACAAGAATTTCAAAATGTATATACATAAATATCGGCTTCACAAGCCAAGTCTGAAAGATACATAAGTACATTAATAGCAAATAATCTTGGATCCACCAACCGCCGTGACACCTTGGTCTTCTTGCGAGCTGGGGCCAAGAATGTGATTCAGGCGCCTTTTCCGCCCAACCACGAAGTCCATGACTTCCCCGGGTCCCTTCCTAACTCGAAGGAATCCCCGGCCCTGCATAAAGGAGCCTAGCAACCCGAAACGTAAAACAGGAGGGCACTCTCGGTGCGTGCCTGATGCCTATATGCATTTCTAACATGAAATAAACACATTTCTTGCAACAGGAGGTGGCAGAGACTCAAATAAATTTCTAGGCTTTTAAAATAAACAATCCATCTATTTCAATGGTACAGTGCTTGGCCAAGCAAAATAATAATAAATGGTAGAATTAGAAAAGGTAATACTACCGTCTCTGTTCGCCCACCTTCGGCACCCTGTCCCGGAAGTTACCATAGTGCAGTTAAATAATACTTAACAGAAACTTAATACATTTTCAAAACAGGCTTTCATCTTTTCATCAATTAAAAGAAGTGAATTTTGAGTACATTCCTTATATTTCAGTTGTAAGATGCCATTTATCCTTTGGTAAGTGTTCTCTTTTTAATTTGGATAAAAGAAATATATATATTGATAATTTTCAGTGCACTATTTGATAGTAAGAACAGTGCTTTCAGTTTTCCATATGCATTTCAATGACTGACAGTTTTGATTCCCTATTTCATTACAGGGTACAGAGTAAAATAATATACTGATACAATACAATTTTTGTTTCAAAATTCTGAGGTTTGAAAAGACAATCTTGCATTCACATTTCATGTTATATTCTTTTTAACATATTCAAGGTACTTTCCAGTCTATATGGTGTCTCAAACACTTCTGTTATTGTTTTCAGGTTATAGTAATTCAAAGAACATAATTCATATACTTTTTGTTACATGGCTTTTCAAGATTTTCCTGTCCTTGCTTCAGATTCAAGATAATTATAAAACAGATTTTATACTACTTTTCTGGGAAAGAGTTTTCTGTCTCAATTTGTATACAATGCATGGGTATCTTTATATATATATATATATATAGGTATACATATATATATATATATGTAGAAATTCATGTTCAGCTGTATCAAATTCGAAGTAAGAAATTCTATATGTATATATGTGTAGAGATTCATGTTCAGCTGTATCAAATTCGAAGTAAGAAATTCTATATGTATATATGTGTAGAGATTCATGTTCAGCTGTATCAAATTCGAAGTAAGAAATTCTATATGTATATATGTGTAGAGATTCATGTTCAGCTGTATCAAATTCGAAGTAAGAAATTCTATATGTATATATGTGTAGAAATTCATGTTCAGCTGTATCAAATTCGAAGTAAGAAATTCTATATGTATATATGTGTAGAAATTCATGTTCAGCTGTATCAAATTCGAAGTAAGAAATTCTATATGTATATATGTGTAAAAATTCATGTTCAGCTGTATCAAATTCGAAGTAAGAGATTCTGATTTTCAAATTTGTGAATTTACTGGCCGTGCATAATTAGCAGGGTATTTTACATGGTCCCATGATGGTATTGAGCGACCAAAAGGGCTCAGGTAAAAGCCCTTGCCCCTCCCATGGGGAGGGGGGCGGGCTGTGAAGGCTCGTGCCCTCGACAAGCCGCGGCCTGTGGAGGACGCGAGCCTCCACAGACCACGCCCTTCCCATGGGGAGGGCAAGGGGAATTAAATTCCCAAAGCAATTTCAAACTCAGAAAAAAAAAGAAAGACATTTGTCCAGTATAAGCTACATTCGGTTTTGTCTCAAGACAGATATGCAGAAATTATATATATAAAATTGCAAATACACTTGAAATTCCTTCTTTAAAATGCAGATTTGCTATAGGATGAAAATCCCTAATGGAGAAGAAGGAATGTGTTCCATAATTTCAACACAGAATAGAAATCTGTTACCCAGTTTTCAAAACAAACTTGGAAAATTGTATTCTAAACATAGAACAAAGTATTTCTTTACTGCAGTTTGATATTAAAATTCAAAGAAGGCATAGCAAAAAGAACCTGGCACAGTTGTCTTCCAGTGCAGATGCTCAGCAATACTTCTCACTCTGTTTCCCAGCTCTGTTTTTCCAGCTCTCGGATGATGATTATAATGATTAAATCAAAGTCCTATGTTCTTTCTTAAAAAGCCCTCTTCCTCCTTTCGAGGATCATGCATGAAATCCTCAGATGACAGCAGTTTACAAGGATTGCCACATACCCAGCAAATTGTTGATTTTGAGACAGAATTTTCTAGAGCCCCATGCTTTCTCGAGCTGTTCATTCTTAATTCTTTTGGAAGAAAATTAACCATATGTCCTTAAACAAATTTTTATTTATATCCCTTTTATGCAATTATTAAATAAACAGATTTATGTTATGTTTATTTTTATTTAATTTGTTTTAATTTTTAAATACTTTTCTTTTAATCAAAATATAGATTTAACCCTTTTTGCTCAAATTTATAATGAGAAATAAGGAAATAGAATAAGCCATATAATTTCATGATCTAATTTAACCTTAATTCAAATTCGCTATGCTAATCATTTCACGCAATCACATTGTAAAAATGAACATGATCTAATGCAGCTACATGATGTAAGTGGTGTGTGCATAACCGAGAGTTTTCTCCTCTTCTACCCTGTCGAGAAGCTAACCTCCTTTTCCTCAATCACACTCTTGGCCTTCGATCTCCTTGGCCTTTGATCACCTGCCATTCAGATGCACTCAGGCATGCAAAACAAAAGAGTATTAGTAACCATCATAGGAACAATAATTAACTCAACATTTATATGAATGCATTTATAATTTTTGAAAGAAACAATTATATTAAAGCATTGCTCTTAACACATATCATACTTCATATATTAAATCTCATAAGGTCATGATTAAACATTATCTAAATAAGTCATGGTCAAACTAAGTCAAATAGTCAAAATAAGTCACGATCAAAATAAGTCAATGGTCATAATAAGTCATGATCAAAATAGGTCAATGGTCAAAATAAGTCAATGTATGAGACGTGACATCCTTCCCCCCTTGAGAAGAGACATCGTCTCGATGTCTAAAAGCAAATCCACACAATGGAGTTTGAAGTATCTTTGTATCATAGTCACAATATGCATCAAAAGAAAAGTAAGCTATAATCTCAAATAAGGAAAAGATTTGTTTATGTCATCTATATTTTCCTAGGTGGTATTATGATTTATACATCTAATATTGGTCCCACTGGACCCTGTACTCCACAATATCATGGTTCCACAACTTAACATTGTGCCTCCCAGAATCCTGGTGGGCTCCGCTAGCACCACCCCTGAATCTTGCTAAGCGTGCCAGTCATGCACACCACACATATGGTATTACTACCATCCAATTATATATCCAAGTAACAAATAGCTCTTGCACCAGAGCTTACAAGAATAACATCACATCTTTCGAGCTTAAGAATTTATTCACTCTTATTAGTATAAGTATAGAGAACATTTCTCGTTCAAGCATAAGTATCAGTGTAGTTAAGGAAACAATTTTCTATGCTATGAGTACAAACACCCATACAGAAGTGTCATTGCACAAAGCATGAGAAGTGCATTATTGCACAAGCACCATTCTCATATCATACACATGTAAGTACTTTGACTAAAAGAAAAACAATCAGGCATAGAGGATCCACCTTATCAATCATTCATACCTTGTCTGCAAGACAAAACTTATCTAAACATCCTTACCATTGAAGGCCCCTTAAGGCATCTCAACTTTTTGTTCTTTAAAAAAAAATCTCATGGATTCTACATGACTCATATCCTCAATCATCAACTTTCCAAAGTCTAGTACCATAATGAACATTCTTTCCTTTAAATCATCCCTTCTTAGGTTTCCTGCCTTCGAGAAGGCTCAACCCAGATTATCTATTATTATCCAATTTATTTACTTCACCTATATAAATTACAAATATAGAAAAACAACTGCAAAGGTGCTCCAACGAGGTCCAATACACTGACTATTCTGAGACTAGGACATTTGCAATCCATTCCTTTGACAATTCTGATTTTTGAACTTTCTCTTCTTGTATATTTAGTGCCCTTCATCTTACTTGAATTACACTTCATTGATTTCATCTTTTTCACCTTACTTATTAGGTATTCCTTAATCAATCCATATTTTACTTCCATTTCTAGCTATTGGTTTATTCTAGTTTAGAACATCTTTGAGCAACTTCCCATCCATTTTTAGTTCTACTACACTTTTATTATCCCCCTTTTAACAATTCACTCTATATATCGAACTTCAATCAACTTTTCCAATCTTTCCTTTCTCTTCTCATCCCCCACTATTTTTCTTATCTCAAGGGTTTCTCCTCCCTTTCAACTTTCATTGCTATTTTATTGTCATTTTAGTCTTTCATTCTTACATTCAAAATTTATCTTACCACAACATCTCACATTTTATTAATTAATACATAGCTATGAGGGATTTCCATTCCTATGCCCTTATCCATCCTAAAATATCTTCTTCTGATCTAACAATATATGTTGCCAAAGTGTTTCTTTGCTCTACCCTTTCACCACCTGCAACACCTTCCTATTTCATCCACCTTAATTGAAGCTTACTACACAACCACTTTGCTTTCTCAACTAACATCCTCCTACCACTACCTATTATATCAATATAAACAAAACAAGTTTTTCTCAAAACTCAAGGGATATACTTAGGAATCAATTCCATAAAGCATGTTTTCAAATTTCCTTTGTACTATCTAGACGCAGTGTCCTCTCATATAGTAATACCAACAAGATATACAAAAATAATAGGCCCGTAGCAACACCAGTGTTCAAAACTTTCTTATTATTTCAAAATTAAATACTTGTATCAGACAGCGTATTAAGGAATTCAATCTATCGTAATTCTATCAACATACATACCAGGAACTGAAGCACTCTCTATATTATACCCTCTCATACAATCTATCAGAGGTCCATCATGGACATGATAGAGCACATAACATGAAACTTGACCATCAATTTAAAACATTCAAGCATAGCCACCATTTAGAAAAATTAAATCAAATCCAAGGAAAAGAAAAGTCGATTTCAACAATAAGGCATAAAATGTGCACCATTTCAACAATAATTCACACATGACCAAAATGGTCGCAAGATAAATAAGTATCGAGAATTCGATGGCCATACTTACTCATGCACATAAATAAAAATTCAACTTTGGCCTATACGCCATTCAATAAATTGAACAAAAATAATAAAATAAATGAGTAAATAGTAAATAAGATATCAAACTTTTCAAGTTACATAACATAAAAACTATGTGACTAATCTAGTCATCAGAGAGGGAGTACAATACCCAACCATACTTAGGTTTCAAAATCCGAAGTAATTAAGAGAGCACATTCAATTATAGAGTGCAGTGAGTCATCTAAGACCCAGTCACACAAAACAAGAGATCCATTCTACTTCATCATCCAGCATCGTTGAAGATGCCATACAACAAAATTGCATTCCTTTCAAGGGAACTTCAATCGCCACGTAATGACACACATGGTCAAACACTAGCGAACATCCACAACTCAAGGTATCCAAATGCTTCATTCACAATAAAAAGCAATTACCAATTCCCACTTATAGATATACACCATTCATATGGATAACGCATTACTACTACATTCACACATTAATTACCTGAAGTTCTCATTTGCACAAATAAATATGCCAAAACACATACACACGGGATATGAAAACAAAAACTATTCAAGTGCATCACTCACACAGGGTAAGTATACCATTTCTAACATATTATGAAGAGCAGGCTTGAGCGCTTTACTTGCACAAACCATAGACAATCATAAGTGCATTACTCGCTCATTATACATGTATATATATGCAAAGTGCCTAACTCACACGATGCATTACTTACACCAATTATAAATCAAACAGGAGTACATTATTCACACATTATACATGTATATATGCAAAGTGCCTAACTCACACGATGCATTCCTCACACCAAATATAAATCACACAAGAGTGCATTACTCGCACAATATATGCAAAGTGCATATTCATATATATATCATTTATGTAAATCCAGCATATAGGACTCATAAGGTCTCACAAGATCAAAACTCATGCCTTGTCATTAAGGCTGACGATGATAACTTGTCTGAACAAAAAATTTTCTCCTAGGACCCTATTGAAGACTCCTAAGGAGGCTTAACTTGTATTTACTAAAGACCACAAGGATCATACACACATCCTGATTAGGAAAGAACAAACATCACCTAAAATCAGCTTTCTCATAATCAAATACCTTTACCATTGCAGACATCCTTCTTGGATTCTCTTCTTCCTTAAAGCATCATCTAATCATTAATGGTCGTAGGTGATTGTTCTTTCTACTTGTCTTAATATATGAATATTTTATTTTTACCTCTAGTAACCTTGTAACTTAACCTTTTAGATCATAGTCATTCACCTTTTATGTCCTCAAGAGACCTCTTTTCTCAATATTTCTCTATTCTACATCATCACTTCACAGGTTGTCATCATGTCTTAGCCATCTTGGCTTAGATATATCCATCACAATGTCTCAACCATTTTTAAAGGTACAATCTCCAATCCTTGCTTTGACCATGACATTTTCCTACTAAGGATTCTTTTGAAAATGTCACTAAACTGATGAGTACTCTCAACTAATATAGTCATACCATATCTAATCTTCTTGGTTCTCAACTTAAACATCCAAGACTCATTGAGGTTCCAACCCATCAAAGAAATCTTTGACCCAATATAGGGTGCTAATTCACTCGATGCTCTTAGAAATTTAGGTCATCAACAGGTTCACATTGCAACCTATAGCGTAGAAGTCTCAAGGTCCGAGTGTTGAACCTATGGCTCTGATACCAAGATGTAGCGCTCGGAAAATTAAGAGTATTTTTCAAACCATTTAACGCAGCATTAAAGAGAAATTAAGAGTAATCTAAATTTATTCAAACCATTATAAATAAGTTTCCGAAAAAGTCAACATTTCTCATAATTCTTCCAAATGAAATAAAGAGAATTTGAATTGCATTTAATAAAATAATATCATCATTACAAATTAAACAAAGCATGAGTATTTCAAAGATTTTCTCATATACACATATTCCTCTTCACTTGGAGGAATCAATCAATGATACATTAATACATTCAAATACACTTCCATTTCAAGTTTCAACAAGAATTTCAAAATGTATATACATAAATATCGGCTTCACAAGCCAAGTCTGAAAGATACATAAGTACATTAATAGCAAATAATCTTGGATCCACCAACCGCCGTGACACCTTGGTCTTCTTGCGAGCTGGGGCCAAGAATGTGATTCAGGCGCCTTTTCCGCCCAACCACGAAGTCCATGACTTCCCCGGGTCCCTTCCTAACTCGAAGGAATCCCCGGCCCTGCATAAAGGAGCCTAGCAACCCGAAACGGTAAAACAGGAGGGCACTCTCGGTGCGTGCCTGATGCCTATATGCATTTCTAACATGAAATAAACACATTTCTTGCAACAGGAGGTGGCAGAGACTCAAATAAATTTCTAGGCTTTTAAAATAAACAATCCATCTATTTCAATGGTACAGTGCTTGGCCAAGCAAAATAATAATAAATGGTAGAATTAGAAAAGGTAATACTACCGTCTCTGTTCGCCCACCTTCGGCACCCTGTCCCGGAAGTTACTATAGTGCAGTCAAATAATACTTAACAGAAACTTAATACATTTTCAAAACAGGCTTTCATCTTTTCATCAATTAAAAGAAGTGAATTTTGAGTACATTCCTTATATTTCAGTTGTAAGATGCCATTTATCCTTTGGTAAGTGTTCTCTTTTTAATTTGGATAAAAGAAATATATATATTGATAATTTTCAGTGCACTATTTGATAGTAAGAACAGTGCTTTCAGTTTTCCATATGCATTTCAATGACTGACAGTTTTGATTCCCTATTTCATTACAGGGTACAGAGTAAAATAATATACTGATACAATACAATTTTTGTTTCAAAATTCTGAGGTTTGAAAAGACAATCTTTCATTCACATTTCATGTTATATTCTTTTTAACATATTCAAGGTACTTTCCAGTCTATATGGTGTCTCAAACACTTCTGTTATTGTTTTCAGGTTATAGTAATTCAAAGAACAGAATTCATATACTTTCTGTTACATGGCTTTTCAAGATTTTCCTGTCCTTGCTTCAGATTCAAGATAATTATAAAACAGATTTTATACTACTTTTCTGGGAAAGAGTTTTTGTCTCAATTTGTATACAATGCATGGGTATCATATTTATATATATATATATATATATATATATATATGTATATATATGTTATGTATCATTCGAAGTGAAATTCAGAAATTCATCAGTTGTATCAAATTCGAAGTAAGAAATTCTATATGTATATATGTGTAGAAATTCATGTTCAGCTGTATCAAATTCGAAGTAAGAAATTCTATATGTATATATGTGTAGAAATTCATGTTCAGCTGTATCAAATTCGAAGTAAGAAATTCTATATGTATATATGTGTAAAAATTCATGTTCAGCTGTATCAAATTCGAAGTAAGAGATTCTGATTTTCAAATTTGTGAATTTACTGGCCGTGCATAATTAGCAGGGTATTTTACATGGTCCCGTGATGGTATTGAGCGACCAAAAGGGCTCAGGTAAAAGCCCTTGCCCCTCCCATGGGGAGGGGGGGCGGGCTGTGAGGGCTCGTGCCCTCCACAGGCCGCGGCCTGTGGAGGACGCGAGCCTCCACAGACCACGCCCTTCCCATGGGGAGGGCAAGGGGAATTAAATTCCCAAAGCAATTTCAGACTCAGAAAAAAAAAGAAAGACATTTGTCCAGTATAAGCTACATTCGGTTTTGTCTCAAGACAGATATGCAGACATTATATATATATAATTGCAAATACACTTGAAATTCCTTCTTTAAAATGCAGATTTGCTATAGGACGAAAATCCCTAATGGAGAAGAAGGAATGTGTTCCATAATTTCAACACAGAATAGAAATCTGTTACCCAGTTTTCAAAACAAACTTGGAAAATTGTATTCTAAACAGAGAACAAAGTATTTCTTTACTGTAGTTTGATATTAAAATTCAAAGAAGGCATAGCAAAAAGAACCTGGCACAGTTGTCTTCCAGTGCAGATGCTCAGCAATACTTCTCACTCTGTTTCCCAGCTCTGTTTTTCCAGCTCTCGGATGATGATCATAATGATTAAATCAAAGTCCTATGTTCTTTCTTAAAAAGCCCTCTTCCTCCTTTCGAGGATCATGCATGAAATCCTCAGATGACAGCAGTTTACAAGGATTGCCACATACCCAGCAAATTGTTGATTTTGAGACAGAATTTTCCAGAGCCCCATGCTTTCTCGGGCTGTTCATTCTTAATTCTTTTGGAAGAAAATTAACCATATGTCCTTAAACAAATTTTTATTTATATCCCTTTTATGCAATTATTAAATAAACAGATTTATGTTATGTTTATTTTTATTTAATTTGTTTTAATTTTTAAATACTTTTCTTTTAATCAAAATATAGATTTAACCCTTTTTGCTCAAATTTATAATGAGAAATAAGGAAATAGAATAAGCCATATAATTTCATGATCTAATTTAACCTTAATTCAAATTCGCTATGCTAATCATTTCACGCAATCACATTGTAAAAACGAACATGATCTAATGCAGCTACATGATGTAAGTGGTGTGTGCATAACCGAGAGTTTTCTCCTCTTCTACCCTGTCGAGAAGCTAACCTCCTTTTCCTCAATCACACTCTTGGCCTTCGATCTCCTTGGCCTTCGATCACCTGCCATTCAGATGCACTCAGGCATGCAAAACAAAAGAGTATTAGTAACCATCATAGGAACAATAATTAACTCAACATTTATATGAATGCATTTATAATTTTTGAAAGAAACAATTATATTAAAGCATTGCTCTTAACACATATCATACTTCATATATTAAATCTCATAAGGTCATGATTAAACATTATCTAAATAAGTCATGGTCAAACTAAGTCAAATAGTCAAAATAAGTCACGATCAAAATAAGTCAATGGTCATAATAAGTCATGATCAAAATAGGTCAATGGTCAAAATAAGTCAATGTATGAGACGTGACAGTTTCCCATGAAACTCAGAGATCACATGTTTAGCCTCTTAATGATCAAGGCATCTTAAGTACACTCCTTCAAAATTCCTTATGTATAGGAGCCCTCCTTGAAACATATAGTGTGAGCTTTTCAGTCTCAGGGCTCTCCTCTGAGTGGCATTCATTCCCTCCGAACACCGGTTATTGAGCATGAAAGAAATGAGATCAACATACCATGGGTCGTTTGAGAAGGACTGGGTACTATATTGTTGAAAAATAACGTTGTTACCAGCATCAGCCATGGACTGAGATAAACCCATACCCCTGACTAATTTCATGGGACATATCTCTAAATCGAACTCTTGTAAGATGGCCATCCACTTCCATCTTCTTTCTCCCAGTTCGCTCTGCATTAGTAGAGACTTGACAGCAGCGTTAGGGACCACAACAATGATTTCACTTCGGAGGATGTAGTGCCTGAATTTTTTAACAGCTCGGACCAGCGCAAAAGCTTGCTTCTCAAGAGGTGGGTATTTAATTTCAGCGTTTTTGAAGGGAGAACTCATGAAAGCAATCGACCTCTCCTTTAACTCTTCTCCTCGTTGAGTTAATACAGTCGCACACGAATGTTCGGAGGAAAAAGAGTAGATGTAGAATGGCCTCAAATAATCAGGGCTAGTGAGGACTGGAGCTTCCGATATGGATTGCTTGACTTGAGCAAATGCCGCCTTCGCCTCATCACTCCACTCTATTTTGGCATCCTTCTTCATCATCTCGTTCAAGGGCTTCATGATTTCTGCAAAGCCTATGATGAACTTCCTCACGAAGTTGATCTTTCCAAAGAAGGATCTCATCTCCTTCTTGCTCCCTAGCATGGCTATCTTGAGAATGGACTCAACTCGCTTTGGGTCAATGGATATTCCCTTTTCTGAAATTATGTGTCCCAAGAGCTTCCCTTCGGAAACTCCGAACACACACTTTTTGGGATTTAAGGAGACTCCATACTGGATGTACCTTTCGAGAACTTTGGCTAAGTCTACAGCATGATTCAATCTATCCTTGGAGAATACTGTCAAATCATCAATGTAAACAATAATGCATTTGCCAATCAAATCCTTGAAAGCTATATCCATGGCACGCTGGAAAGTTGCTTCAACATTTATCAGACCAAAGGGCATCCTCCTGTATGCAAACGTCCCCCACTTGGTAGTGAAAGTCGTCTTCATCCTGTCTTCAAAGTCAACCATAACCTAATTATATCCAAAGTAACTGTCCAAGAATGACATCATTTGTGCTCCGTTGACGGTCTGCAGAACCTCATCCAGAGAAGGAAGTGGATAATTATCCTTCTCCGAGGCTTTATTCAAATTTCTAAAGTCAACGCATAGTCTGATCTCCCCGCTTTTCTTACGAACTGGGAATAAGTTAGCCACCCATGTTGAATGGCACACAGGGAAGATTATCCTTGCTAACAGCAATTTCTAAACTCTTTATAGATCAATGGTTCAATCAAAGCATTAACAGGGCGTTGCTTTTGTCTGAAAGGTTTAGCTTCAGGCTTTAAGGGAATAGTGTGAGTCATAACTGAAGCATCAAATGTCTGGAGGTCCTCATATCCCCAAGCTATAGCAGCAATATCTTTCTTAAGTGCCCTCAATATGTCTTCCCTGATTGCTTCATGGCAGGCCTTCCCTATGTAGACATTCCTTTCAGGACTCGAGTCAGCTAGGTTAACTGTCTCATATTCACCTCCCTTTTCTTCAGCTGATGCCTTCTCTCGAGCCCTCAGATCTGAGTCAAAGATTCTCTCTAGAGCAACCATTCCCTTGGGAATGTTATTACTTTTCAGATTAAGCACCCCTTCTGTATCACATTCTTCAGGGTTCCAATCCCCTTGATCTCTATTAGACTCATCAATAATTTCCCCTCAAAGACATCTGAGCTGGCTAAGAAAGCCAGAATGTGTCAATCATCCTCAAAGACCTGAAAGTTCCTGATATTGTTAGGAATAACTGGGGTGGACATCAGTTCAACTGAAAATATTTTAAACTTGGAGCCTTGCATAGGTTCCAAGGTGCTTGCAACGACTGCCAATGAATCAGCCACCTGATTTTCTTCTCTAGGGATTAAACTAATCCCAAAGGCATCAAAGTCATCGATCAGATTCCACACCCTGTTTCTATATGCTTCCAGCGTTTTATTGTGGCAGGTGTACTGGCTACGCACTTGCTTAACAACCACTTCTGAATCTCCCTTAACCATTAGGGCTGTGACTTTCTTCTTGTGTGCAAACATTAATCCCCGTGCTAGAGCTTCATATTCGGCTACATTATTAGTGCATCTGAATTGCAACCTGTAAGAAGCAAAGAAAACTTTCCCTTTCGGGCTGGTTAGCACAATTCCAACACCACAACTAGTCTTGGATTTGGATCCATCAAAGGTAAGGGTCCACAATTGATCACAAGCAGGGGTTGATTCTTTTGAATTAAACACATGGGATGGTTGTTTAGTAGGTTTCTCAGGAATACTTCCCAATCCCTTTTCAAATGCATCATGTGGCCCAAGTTTGTCCTTTTGATATTTATTTATCTCTTGGGTTAACCCCTTAGGTTTTGGTATATCTGTGAGTGCAGGGGTGTCAAGCAAATCTTGGGACTGCTCCTCATCAATATGCTGATTTGGGCGTGTGTCTGGGGTAGGTTCAATTTGAAGAGGGATTTCTTTTGCAAGTGTTGTATCCCTAGTTAACATGGTCGCTTCCTTGGCCTCAAATGGGAAGCAGTCTGGAATGGTCTTAGCGCAACTTGTGCTAGCTTCCTCAGCTTGGGAAACATGTTTTAAAATGTAAATGCAGGGTTGACAAGTTATTTTAGAGTGGTTTTGATAGTGTACCCTGCACCAATTAGGGAGCATGAGACTTTGTAAATCTACATTTTCCCCCAAGACCAGTTGATCTTGCTACAGTTTTCTGATCAAAGCTTGTTGGTTCTCATTAATTACAAGGTCATGGGGCTTTTGTATGGGCAGCTCTTTAGGATCGAGAACAGAAAAGGTTAAAGCTTCATCTCTTTTATACACACCTATTTCAATTTCGAAATAGGCTACCTCATTGTGGCAATCATATTCAGTAATGATATGCTTGAGGCGAGGCTCACTCTCAATCCTGATCTGATTAGGAATCCCTTTCCATGATAGCCACATATGTGAAAAGTCAAGGGAAAGATACCCCCCTAAATTTTTCATCAAATCTCGACTTAGCAGCATACCATAGGTCTTGGGAATATCAGCCACTTGGATGTCTATGTTAGTTAGGATCCTAGGATCAGAGCCAACTTGAACGTGTATGTTTCTTAATTCCCCCACTACATTGACCTCTGTTTTGTCTAGTTGAATGACCTTCTTGTTGGTCTGAATAGGGTCCAATCCCAACTTCTTACATATGGAAAAGGGCATGACATTTCCTGAAGCTCCTGAATCCAATAAACAGTTGTGCAGATTCTTCCCAAAAATTCTTAAACTTAAAAGGAAGGGTGGAGTACCTACCATGTTTCTGTATAAGGTTGCATTCACGTCCCCAGCAGGTGTCATCCTACTCTTTCCTTTCAACTTGTCGGCTTGCTCTAAGGATTTTAGCACTATTTCCCTTTAGGTAGGGCACCACTTCAAAATGTCAAAGAATGACAAAGAAGTTTTATGTCTCTACATCTCAGAAATAATATCAAATTCCAGGTTAGAACTAGCAGTACCTTTGGAAATACCGAAGGAATCACCCTTGCCATGGAAATCAAGTGGGCCTTTTGGTGGGGGAGGATTGTTATCAGTTCCTTGATTTGGGGGTACCATGTGATTGGGCGGTACTGATGTGGTGAATGGCCCCTTGCTTTGATTTCTCAGGAAGTGTCCTCCCTTTGTCTAAAAATCTTGGGCATCATATGAATCGTCCTCTTGTTCATTCTCCTCTTGCCTTAGGAATGAGGGCTCCTCCTCGAAGAGCTCATAAGTCATTGCAGTATCGGCTGAGTCACCTCCTTTGTGTGAATTCCCCTGGAATGTGTGGGCATCTTCATGTGCCATTTTGACCATCTTCTCTAGTTCAGGGTATTTCACTTCAGAATGGGTTGCTGTATTATGCAGCCTGCACCAATTGGTCATGAAGTTGAGGTCGGCCACGTTTGTAGTATGTGACCTCTCCTCATTTGCTTGATAGTTGTGAGGGACTCCACCATTATTAGGCCCTGTATTCCATTGCTTGTTATTATTCGGCCTCTGGTTGTACCCTCTATTTTGGTTTTGGTAACCTCTTTGGTTGTAGTTTTTGTTATTCTGATAGGTACCCTGATTGTTGTTGTTCTGATTAGGGTAGTTCCCTTGGCTTTGAGAGGGGTTCAAACAGAGTTGAGCCATATCATTAGTGACTTGGGACAGTGTTTTATTCAAGGTTTCTACTTCATTGGTAAGCTGAGTAGTCTTTTCGCTTTCAACAGCCTTAGCAATAAGTGGTTGATCAACATGGCTTGTGGTTCCAACTTGGTTATGAAGACCGTGAGAACTTGAAGGAACCTGCGGTTGTTGAAAGAGATCAGAAGTTCCAGTAGCAAAGAATGTGACAGGAGGTTGAGTCTGCAATTCAGACCTAGGCCCATAGTGGGAAGGAGACACTCCTGGAACGGTATTGAATAAAGGGGGTGTACTAGGCGTCTGATACCTGATTAAAGGAAAACCTCCCCCCCAACCTGGTTGAGAGTTAGTCTGTTGCTGCAACTTAATGGCTAAATGATAAACCTTGGATAGGGTATCAATATCCGCTGGCAGATAAGTTCTTTGTAAGAACAATCCCAACAAAGGGTCTATAACCCTAAAGTATGCTTGAATGGCACTATCCTCGGTAACTAGATAGGGATCCTGCAACCTCCTATACATTCTTTGGAACCTAGTATTGAATAAAGGAAAATATTCACCTGGTTCCTTCCTTATGGTAGCGAATTGGTGATATAGAAGAGCTGGGTCCACATAGACTCTAAACTGATTGATAAAAGCATTTTCCAAATCTGTCCAGGACATAATAGAGCCTTGAGGAAGATTAAGACACCAGTTATATGCCATGTCTCCCAAGGAATAAGGGAATAGCCTACAAACCACATCATGATGAGCTATTTGAGCTCAGGTACACGCATCCTTGAAAGCATGTATGTGTTCTTCAGCACTCCTTGATTCACCATGAAAATACTTAGGGCAAAATTTCTCAGGGTTCTTGGGCAAGTCGTGAAAACCTCCAGGAATAGTCCCCAATGGAGAGGGATTATTCTAGAAAAATGCCATTGGTGGCGGTGGTGGTGGTTGAGCCAGCTGTTGTATGGGTTGAACTAGTTGTAATGACAATTGAGATGAATTGGCAGGTGGATTGATGGGTATTTACTGAGGTATGGGTGAAAATCCTGGTGGAGTGAGCGGAGCTGATAAGGGTGGAATAATGGTTGCCCCAGTTCTGTGATGTTTATGTCTTGTTAGGGTCTTGAGTTCTATGAAAGATGATGGATTCCCAGTTGATTGAAGAACTCTATGGGGTCTTTCTAAAGAGGATGATCCAGTTTTATCCAGCTTGCCCTTCTAGGCCCTCCTGCTAGGGCCAGTTTCCTGTTGATGGCAATTTTGGCACCACAACAATGCTAAACAAAATATTGCTACTATGTTTCTCCTAAAAGAGAAAGATGATCACATGGATACCTTAGCTCCCAAGGTCTTGCTAGTTGGGTCTCAACTGCGCTGATGTTGCTTAGTGGCCAATGCAACAATAATATTCAAAGGGGCCTGCTGGTTTTGGGCTTCTCGATTGCTCCAAGATCAAACATGAAATAAATCCTATACTAACCAGGGGTTTTAAAGAAATATAAAAAGATGGATCAGGGTGTTGAAATAGAAATGAACAATAATTCATTCAACCTTAACCAGACTTTGCTAACTTCAAGGAATTTGCTAACCTAAAACTAAAGAACGAAATTAACTAGTGATCAACACATAGTTGCATTCATTGACAGTGCTGATTTTAACAACTGATTATAAACTACCATTTAAATAAAAGATAAAAATGAAATTTCATTCCTTGAAAGCTTTCAAAATCAAATGATTAATTTCAGATAAATACCGTTCTGGAACACAATATGAAGTAGATTCGAATCTAGTTGCTTCTACTATGGGTTAGACATATAAGCAACATTTACAAATCTGGCACAATCACCAGTGTACAGAAAACCTGTATCTTCAGACTGCTTCCATGTACACTAGAAGAACTTTGGAAATACATTACCATCTGATACTAAAAAAAACTAACTACTAACTAAGAAGACAAGAGGAGCTCTCATTACTGAGAATCAAGATGCAACTCGATCTCCTTCTGCTAGCTGACTAACCCCTAACAGTTCTAGCTCTAAACAGTTCTCTAAACCTAGAAGTTCTAATCTAGAAGTGCTAACACTAAAAATTGTGGAACCAAAAAATTTTGGAAAACCCCCTTTCAGCGCGACCTCCCTCAGTTAGAGTGACCTCCTATGGTCGAGGAGATGCTACTCTGAGTCTCATTCCTTTGGCGAGATCATCCTCTGTGTCGTTGAGACTTTGTCATATTAGCATGACATCCTACCGAACCTGCTGCGTTTGTTCCAAGTCTTCCCAAGCTCTTTTTGTTCTCTTCGGGCTTCGGTGTGACCTTCACCTTTCGGCCAGACGCTATGTTGAATTCATCCATTTTTGGCGACTCCTTATGTCGGGGAGACTCTTCTTTAGTTATACCGACATGCATTTCTTTCATTCCCCGCGCGTCGCCGAGACTCCCACACTTCACCAAGACCTCTTGGCGCGCCCACTTCCTCTCCGCGAGCTCTTCTACACTGGCAAGACCCCCTTCGGTCTGTGAGACTTATGCCGACCAAAGCTTCCTTCACCAAACCCTGCTGTCGCCAAGAAATTTTGTGTTCTTACTGATAGACCACCCTCCTTGTGCCCAGACAGCGAGACCAAATGTACTTGGTGAGACCCTTCGTGGTCGCCCAGACCTTATGGAGATGATACTCTACTTTGGAAAAGGCCCATTCTATTTTGATGAGACTTTTCTGAGTCGGTGAGACCTTCCACCGAGCTCAAAACTACCACCGAGATCCTTGAGACACCTCATCACACACATAATTTGACCCTTGCGAAACTAGATCTTCGTTAAAATAAAACATTAATATCACGCTTCTTACCAAAAGAAACCTAACTCCGACAGAGGCGGAGCCAACACGAGTATGGGAAGAAAAACTTAAACAATTCCTGGCAGAACCGGGACTAGGGCAAAACACGACCCAAAAATGACATCCTGGTCCTTCAAAACAGGCAGGGGCGGGGTCAAAAGAAAACCGGAACCGGGGCCAGGGTCAGGGAGGGAATGAGCCAGGGAAACAACCAATACTTCTCGAGTTCATACCTCGACCCGAATCCGCGCCCGCGAGGAAACCCCAAAATGCAAAGGATGGAAACAAAACACCAGTGGAGTCGGAGCAGAGCGACAAACAAGGCAGAACCGGGGTTGGAACCAAAATCTGAACCAGAAACTTCTCCAAGTTTCAGGTTCATATTTCATTCTGAACCCACCTCTGACGCCATCCTAAAGAGGAAGGAAGAAAGGAAAAGAGAACGAAGAAAAAGGGGGGGGGAGGACAACCAACACGACGAAGTAAAAAGAAACAAAGCGAAAAGAACAAGGCAAGCAGAAGGACGCAAACAAACGCTTAAGGGAGAAAAAACCAAAGCGGCGGGACTGAGGCCTGGGAAGGAACAAAAACCGAGCTTGGAAAAAGTTCCAAGTTCGAAAGCCGTTCTAGTTCCGGGTCTGCCAAAACAAACAAACAAAACAAAAGGAAACACCTAAGGCAAAGGACACAAAATGACCAAGACCAACAAAGAGGAAAGACAAGGGCAGGGTCGGACCCGAGACAGAACCAAAATGAGGAACTTTAAGAAAGTTCAACATTCCAAACCCGGATCCGGACCCAACTTTGACAAAGAACAAAAGAAACGAAAACCAAGGTCTATCAGAAGCGAAACTGGGGCCGAACCAAGACCCGAACTTAGACAGAAATCCCAAGCCCGGTATTGGTCCCGGTTCCGCCTCTGACAAAACTTGGAAAGGAAAACGCCTAAGGCAGAAAACCAAAGGCGAAAAGGGAAAAGACAAAGGGGGACCCATTTTGATCCAGATCAAAGTGGGGCGGTTATGCAAGGCATAGCAAAACCTTCCTTCGGATCTAAATGAGAAAATTTGTGGAGGAAACCTTCTATTTCTCTCTCACCTTTCAAAAATATCTCACCGTTCATACCGACAAGCTTGATCTCAACTGTTGATCATGACAGCCAATCAAATTCTTTCAAAAACTCTGTAAATAGGTGTGAAAATCCAAGCATTGGTTACGAACGAACAGATATACGCAATTACGCTTACGCATTTGCATCTTTAACATTTCAGCAATATTCATATCTTGGCAATAATAATCTTATCATAGCATAGCATAATCTTGCATTTTAGCATAGTATGCATTTTAGTTTAAATCTCATTCTCTAGTAGTCCATTTCATTGAGCTTGGCATATTAAATCTGAGAGCAATTTGAACCAACGAAACGTTGGAGATAGAGTTCAATAGAACGACTTCGAAGAAGCTGACATAAAGAGTTTGTTTAAATTTCTTTCAGTTTCTTTGATATAATGTTTTATTGAATGTGTTTTGAATCCTTTATAACAGGAATATTTTCATACACACACATTCTATGTACTAAATTCTATGTTTTAAAAATGTAGAGTGATTTACTAAATCTTGCATACACGAGGCTTCTATCATTTTTAGGTAGAGTATTGATATGGGCATATAGTACTAGGAAAGACCAATCATATGTATAGATGACAAAAAAAAATGAGGCAAAATTTGGAAAAAACCTTGGTTTCTCTATATGTGGTCTTTGAGCTACAAGAACAGTGTTTCTTTTCTTCATGTTATAGGTGGTTTGAAGTTCATGCTTGGACTTGGAGAGTGTCACCAATTTTTAACATGTTGTTTTGTGCCACTTGTCACTTGAACTAGGGAGGTCTTTGACTAACTCCAAGAGCCTCATACTTTTTTATAATCATGGACACAAGTAGGTTGTTAGTATTTCTTTAATTACAATTTATGACATATATGCATGCAATAGAATAAAAATGGTTGTACATTTGACCATATTTTGTAGAAATAGATTAGAAGTATGGATACTCTTTAGTACCACCAAGAGAAGAAATGTGCTATCTCTTACCATTTGATCAAGTGTAGATTCAACATTATATGCTTATCATCAAAACAAAATATATTGCAATCTTTTGATAATGTTTTTATGTTATCTAATGATCAAATTTCTAGTTGTGGGCAAGTGAATTTGACCTCCTAAAATGAAAAAACTAAACTAACGCAAAAGATCAAAAACACAAGACAAACACTCAAGATTGGGCATACGATGAACTCAAACAAAATAAATATGGAACCATTTACCTTGTTGAGTTGATTGCTTGGTTGGCCCTATTGATCGTTCGAATGTGTGTTCCTTTGATGGCAAAACAACATAAAACCTAGCTCTAAATTATCATGAAGTGATGGGGAATGCAATGGTGATTGTGGGTATTGCAATGGATGCAATATGTGGATGCAAAAGGGTGTTGTAGCAATGGTGGATGAGTGCTAGAGTGCTTGGATGCTTGTTGGATGTTAAGTTGATTGCAATAGTGATTGATGCAAATGAGGGAAAATTCCTCCAATTTTAGGGGAAGTGCCTCTAAACAATGGAGTGTTAGAATGAAGCCACAGTGGACAAGATCAAGGGCTAGGGTGAGTTGAGAACTCACAAGCCCTCACATCTTGACATGTGGCGAGTGAGGTGTCAAGGGGAGATGAGGTGGAGGTACTTCATAGTACCTAGGGATTTGGACAAGATCTCCTCATAAAGGAGGTCCTTGTCCACATGTGGGTGATGGGATATGTGAGGAATTAAAAATTCCTCAAATATCCACATGGGGATGAGAGAAAATAAATAAAAATTCTTTCAAATGCCTAGGGGGATTAAATGTGAATTAAAAATTCACATGGGGGAAGGGTTTCATTCTCTAAAAGGAGAAAGCATTAAATGAAGTTGACTGTGTACATATGCCATAAATGGCATGGGAATTAGGTTGACCTAATCATGTGATTAAGGTTGTGCAAACATGGGATTAGGTAGGTTAATGAAGAATTAAGGGCAAGTGGGGGATTATGGAGGATGTGACCCTAATTATGATTAGGGGTGTGTACATCCTAGTCACAAATTAATTAAATAAATCTGGATTAGAGAATATTATGGAGGATGGGACAAGGAGAGAGAAAGAATGAATTTAAAAATTGATTTAAATTCATAAAGTCAAAATGACTAAATTAAATAAATTAGAGTATTTATTTAATTTAGAGAAGAAAGGGGATAAGGTATGTAATTAATTTATTAAATACCTTAGGGATATTAGAATAGGGGCGATATTAATTAAATGATAAATTATTTAATTAATGTGGATAGGGGATGCAAAACAGAGGAATAAGAAAAGATGAATTTTATCATATGGAAGTGGGCAAATTCAGATGTCTACATTTTTCCCCTCTTCGAAATATTGTTAGAATAACAGTGTTTCAAAGAAGAATAAAATACAGATGACTCGATGGATGAAAAGACTGCAAGATGATGCCCCAGTGTCATAGGGGAAATCAAGTGCAGAAAAACTTGTGTTGGCTGTCTAATCATAAAAAATGAAGTAGAATGCTCTAGTGTCGTAGAGAAGTGGATAGGACAAAAGAATGGAGGAAAATGGCAAGGTATACCCCCTTGAGAGGGAGGATGGGGAAGAAAAAGGGGCCCTAGGTGACTTCTCGATATGGAGAAATAGAGGGTACCACACGATAGAGCACAAAAAACCATGAAGAATGGCTTTTGAATGGAGGAAAATGGATAAACGGGGTGCAAATGGCAACCTGCGGAAGAAAAGAGGTGAATGACTTAATAAGAGGTTAAATAAAGGGTAAAAATTACCCAAAATTAAAAAAGGCTAACTAGGTGCAAAAATTGAAAATTATAAATAGTAAATTTGAATAATTACTATTTACCTTTTGCACACTTGGCAGCTGACTAGACGAAAGAGAGAGAAAAGAGTGACGAGGATGGCTGACGAGTCGAGCGAGGATGAGGGATTCGTGGATGACGAGCTCATCCACTCAGGTGAGGAGGTGTGCCAATTCTATTACTACCGAGCAATACCACTCCAGGTAGGATTCAAACCCCACTTTGTGGTTTGATTTAAATTTTTAAGCATGATTTAATTTGGCGATTGGGTAGATTTAGGGCGTAGTTTCGCCACGGATGGGCACATTTGCCCGTCCACAAAGAAAATTTTCCCGTCCAAGAGGAGGGGCAAGGGAAGGGGTGAGGTCGCACTATGTAGGGGTGTATGCATTGGGGGAGGGTTGGTTTCGAAATTGCCTATCTGTGAAAAAGGGAAAAAATGCCAAATATAGGGATGAAAATTGCCGAGGGGCGATTGCGAAATCCCCTCTCTGAGCATAAATGCGGGGTTAGACAACATAGGAGCGAATGTGCTGGGGATAGGCGAATGTGAATTTTCTAGAACTAGAAAAGGGGTGAAATAGATTTCACCCAAAAAGATAAATAGGCGGATGCGAATCCACTCATCAGGGGAAAAAGGCGAGGGCGAATTCACCACTTGAGAAGAAAAGATGCAGGAGCGAAAATGAAATCGCCCCTTGGGAAGAAAAGGTGAAGGTGACTTCACCTCTAAGGGAAAAATAGGCGAATACACACCTGGACCAAAGAAGGGCAGAATCGCCAGAAAGACGGGGGAATTCATCGAAAAATTACAAAAGGGCGAGCATGTTGTCTGGATGGGCGAACGTGTTGGGAAAGGGAGAAGGGCGAATTCGCCTTACACAGAGGCAAATTTTCCAAGCCCGTGGCAGGGATGAAAAATATAGAAAAGAAATGAAATATGATAAAATATTGACAAATTGTTTTGCATGGATGCAGAGTTGAGTCACTAAGGATGTGGGAGAGGCATTCAACAGTTTTAGAGGTGACACGCGGGGCGATGATGCCCCATGACCATGGATCACTATCATAGGCTGGACTACTTCATACTTTGGGATATCCCAACATTAGAGTGCATTGGGCACTCCTGACAGCACTGATGGAGAGATGGAGCTCGGAGACAGCGACATTCCATCTCCCGACAAGGGAGATGACGGTGATGTTAGAGGATGTTTGGAGGATTTTGCAGCTAAGTAGCAGAGGGCATTTGATTATTTGAGCCCGTACCCAACCATAGGAGGAGTGTCTGCGGATAGTATTTGAACTAGTGGAGTTGCCAACCCAGGCGAGTGAGATTGGTTTAGATGCTTGCTTGGGGTTACATGTACCGGCTCTGCCATTATACCTCTATAGATGGATTAGTGGGATCTTGTTACCGAACAAGAGTGGATGCTTCTATAGCCTCAAGATCATTGAGGTTGTCAGACACATTATGGAGAGGAGAGAGGGGGAGTTCACATGGGGAGCATGCATACTGGTACAACTTTATAGGAACATGCACATTGTCTGCTATAGATGAGTTGTGAGCATCACACATGTGACACTACTGCAGGTGTGGGCATGGGAGCACATTAGTGTGGCTAGGTCAAACATTTTGACTGTTTGGGTCAGAGATGAGACACTACCAGTAGCATACTGGTGGGGGACTAGGTATGGATTTTGACTGCATTATCAGCTAGTGGGGGATCTGGAGGGATGTAGGTGGAGACTAGACAACTTGAGATTGGAGGATATCACATGGAGGTCGTACCTTTCCTGATGCTTCCATGGGTGGAGGGATGATGATAGGAGGCATAGGGGATACTTCTTTTCAATCTGTTACTTGATTAGATGGGATCCATTTATTGTGGAGCTACACAAACCAGATAGGGTTACGTGACAATTTGGGATTCAACAGGATATCTCGACAGGGCCACAGAGATTCCAGAGGATTACCCAAGAGCTGACAACATTGTGGGGTGAGCCTATTATGGCGGACTATGCACGGGCAATGTGGGATCAGGTCCCATTGACTTAGTATCCCTGGAGAGGAGGGCCACCAAATGTAGGGACGACAGTGCGATATTCAGCATGGTGGGAAGAGGGGCAACTAAGACAGATTTCCATTGTATAATCGATTGTGGGAGCCCTAAGATATGGCTCAGATGATGAGAGGATACTAGAAGCTCAACAGAGGAGGAGGAGAGGAGGCAATGGAGATGCAGAGATGGAGGAGGATATAGGAGAGGGAGGGGCGAGAGGAGAGGGGCATGCGATGGAGGTGGACACGCCAGATATACACCCCTTGGAAATAGTGTCTTATGTGTCACCACCACTCGAGGCTCTCGTGGTACTACTTACAGGGGCCATGGCTTGACCGAGGATTGCAGAGAATAGTCTCAGGGAGTCTAAGGAGGATAGAGATAGATTACAAGTAGAGACAGATAGGTTGTGGAGGGAGGGAGATAGGGACTATGCATCCCTGGAAAAGGAGGCATCATAGAATGTACGAGAGGCCCACATTGAGAGAGATGACCTCAAGAGGTAGATAGCAGAGATGCAAAGGGGGTTGGAGGAGATGAGGAGGAAGAGGGACAAGCTGAGGAGGGAGCGAGATGAGCTCTAAGACAGGGTAGAGTGTGCAGAGATTATAATGGGGGATGTAGGGGCGGTGTTGGAGAGAGCAGAAGCAGTCGAGGCACAGGTGCAGGCCTTGCAAGATGAGAGGGATGTGGCAGTACAACAGATGTCCCAACTGTAGGCCTAGGTGGATCAGATGCAGATGGCTCGGGAAGCATGGGAGAGTGAGAGGAGATACATCTTAGGGATCAGGGATAAATATAGGATTGAGAGGGATCTGGCCAAGGCTTAGGTGGCAGAGGCGACAGATTCCAGGACAAAGGCAGCCTACTACATGTTTGCTTATCATCAGGTAGTGTCGGACCTCACATATAGAGTATCTCCCTATGTCAGACTCGTACCACAGATGCCAGCACCGTCCCACTCAGGAGCCACTCACACACGAGGGTACAACAACTTCTGTGAGACTCCTCCCAGAGGCAAAGGTTCAGGGGCACACTCTCCTCAAAGATCAAACAAGGGCAGCTTAGGGTAGAGGGGACAGAGGAGACAGGATCCCAATTTTTGACAGGTGCAGAGTGGATGAGCAGCATATAGAGACAGAGACTATAGACTTCTCAGTATAACTTAGATATTATTTCAGTCATTAATTAGGTCATTCTTTATTCTTTATTCATTTAGATGTAGTCCCTGTATTTGATCAGAGCTCTATACCTATATATTATTTGATGGGTTTCGATGGACATGATAGACATGTTTTTATGCTTTTATGATGGGCTTATTATGGACTTGTGATAGACTTTATTATGGTTTATGATGGACATGATGGACATGATATTTTGATATTTATATGATATGCGATGGACATTATCAACATTGTGTGCTTATTATGTGATGGACGTTTATTTATGTTCATGTGTATGTATGTGATTTATTATGAGATATGAAAATGGTTATGATGATATATGCATGTGACTATGATGATTTATGTTTATGTCTATGTGGTTGATATGGATTAAATGCATTATGCCTAACATGTGATGCAGGATGCGATGGATGATTTATGATTTTATATGCTATGGATATGAGACTAATGATTTGTGATGCAGGTGGCGATATATATGTGAACACTATACAATCAATTTTATTTTAATGTTATGATGCAGGCCATGGATGTGTGATTATGATATGAAAAATGTGGTGTATGCATATGTAATAATGTTATGGATGGATATGAGGAATGTAACGCAATGCAATTCATGCAATGAGATGGACTAATATGTTTAGAATAACAACTCTAAACAAACTAAAGTGATAATGCAATAAAATGATAATGAAATGCACTTAAGATGCTTAAAATAACCAATCAAGATTAATCTAAACAACTTAAAATGAATATGATAATGACACATGCAAAATGAGATTAAATAAACTCAAGATGCTGAGAATAACAAATCTATAGTATCCTAAACAACTTAAGATGGATATGATTATGATAAATGAACATGAGATGAAATGATATGCAATGAACTTAAGATGCTTAGGATAACCAATCAAGATTATTCTAAACAACTTGAGATGAACATGATTATTGGGATCGAATTGTACTCTATGTGTTTAATATGACATCGATCAAGATTAATAAATGATCGGATTCACCTGTTTCTATGACATCCATGCTTTTCCTTATAGTTATGTATCAATCTCATTTGTTTTGCTCATTTTGCATGTCATAGAGGAGGGATTTGACAATAGAGATGACCTTGGTACTATCAGCGTAATGAAATATGAAATCCTACATGAATGATGGGTGTGACAATGCATCACATATCAAGATAAGAAATGATGGGTGTGATATTGCACCTGTCAAAGACCATAGGAATCCTGAGAAGAAGAGAAAGAGAAAGATGAGTGTTTTCACAATGGAAATCACTAACCATAGGCTATGGAAAGGATGGAGGGGGATAAATGCAATGCGATGGGATGAATAAATGAAATGCAATCCTAATGTTATTTTTCCATTTTAGGAGCACTGATTTTTTCTATAGCATAAGACACAATTCACCAAGGTATGAGGAACCAAGGTAGATATGTGTCTAATGCATGAAACAAACACAACAAACAAGAAGGCTATCCCAACACCCCAAAGTCGTAATGGCCTTGGTCGAGCCAGGTACAGGGATAACCACAAGCACAAAAGGATGCCCCAACATAACACAAGATCGCAATGATCTTGATGGTTACTACGCGGTACAACCAAGAAGAAAAAAATAAAGAAAAGATCAAGATATGCCCCTATGTTTACCATTCAAAGCGCACCATGATATGATGGATCGTGGTGACTTTAACGAGATATAATAGGAAGCTCAAATGATAAACAAAAGGCCAAAAACATCAAAAGATCACAATAAATCTCAAATCGTCCTTTTCCATAGGATTAAAAGGGTGGATGGGATTGATGTGGTCTGATTAGGAAGGATGTATCCTGTTAAGACCAAAGATGGAGGAGAGACTACATGATCAACATAACGCAAGATGTTCAAAACTGATTGGACCTCAAGATACTAATGGATTTTGTTTGTTAAGAACCAACTAGGTAGGGACATACTTAACGACACGATACAATGACAAGACACATCCTAAAGACTTAGGGGCTCAGGGACTGATCAAAGATTAGCCTTTCCTACGTAAAAGTGCAAAGCCCTCGTAGTTCAATAAAAGACTGATGATTAACCATGGAAAAAAGTGGAAAGAGGACAATGGAGACCACGATGGATGACAAAGATTGGACGGAAAAATGTCCCAAGGGCTGATTAAATGATCGACCTTGCCTATGTGAAAGCATAGGGGCAACGTAGTTCGACAAAAGGACAAAAGACAAGACAAGACCTAATTATGACCGACAAACGACATCGACGAAAAAATGACAGAAGCTCATATTAGGATAAAAGCTTAGGATAGCGAACAGTCGATGTGAATTGTCCAATGCTATACCAAAATATACCAAGCAATGGATAAGCGAATGCAGATGAAATGACTGGATGGATAGGATACAAGGATGGGATGAATGGAAGCATAAAGCAACTAGGACACAAGGCAGATAATGATTAAGCCCTCTATGAATGATGCCCATTGCCAGGTTTTCACCAAACGTACTTGTCCAAGGCGCCACCAAGGGTGGTTTTCACCATAGGACGAATTATTTCTCTTACTATTTTGGATTTTTTTTTTACTTTTTTTGTTTTTTTGTATTTTGGACGATTTTTTACTTTTTTTGGTATTTTTCAAGATAGGATAACCCAACTGACTTAGGTATAGAACCTCTTCAAGTGTGTGATGTTGATAGGCTCCTCTAAAGATTCTCCTTTAGGTGTAGAAAGTCTATATGCCCCAAAACCATATTTGGTTGTGACAACATAAGGACCCAGCCAATTAGCCTCAAACTTTCCTTTCTTGTCTCGATCTTGTTGGGTATGCTGATTCTCCTTGAGGACTAGATCACCAACATTAAATTGGAATGGGCGAACTTTCTTGTTGTAGCTCCTCCTAAGATGATGTTGGTATGCTTGTAGATGATTTTAGGCCCTAATACACTTTTCATCCAAGAGTTCAAGTTGACTTAAGCATGCAACCCGGGTGTCTTCATCACTGATTAGGTTCTTTAGAGATATTCAGAGTGAGGGAATCTCAACTTCAATCGGCAAGATTGCATCAACACCATATGAGAGAGTATGGAGTGGCACCAGTGGGAGTGTGGATGGATGTATGATAATCCCAAAGGGCAGGATGGAGATGGAGGTGCCAATCTCAACTAGTATTATTAACCACCTTTTTAAGGATCTTGATAAGCGTTTTGTTGGTTACCTCCACTTGGCCATTACCTTGTGGGTAATAGGGCATGGACCAAAAAATGTTGGATATGGTATGTCTCACAAAGGTGTTTCATAAACTAATTTTTGAAGGGCTTACCATTGTCGGTGATGATGGTGGAAAGGATTCTATATCTACAAAGAATATGGAAAAGGATGAATTTGGAAATCTGAATACCCTTGATTTGGGAGAGTGGAATTGCTTCCACCCACTTAGTAAAGTATTCAGTAGTTGTGATGATGAAAGAGTGGTCATCAGAGGATGGAGGGTAAATCTTGTTGATCAAGTCAAAGCCCCACTGAGAAAATGGCCATGGTGCTATGATGGGCTGCAAATCTTGTGCGAGAGTATTGATTAAATTTACATGTTGCTGACAAGGTAGGCATTTCTTCACGAACTCACAAGAGTCATGCTCCATTGTAGCCCAATAATAACCAGCTTTGAGAATCTTTTTTGCTAAGGTGATGCCATTTGAATGGGCTCCACAGACACCACTATGTACCTCATTTAACGTAGTGCGGGCTTCTGATTTGTTCAAACACCTAAGTAGAGAGCCATCATACCCACGATGTTTAAGTGTATCTCCTACGATGGTATAGCGAGAGGTACATTGGATGAAGGACTTGCGCTGATTATGGGTAAGGTTAGGTGGTAGGATATTATCACAAAGATAGGTGTAAATGTTGTGGTACCAGGGTGACTCAGGACCTATGATATCACACACCATCTCACTATCAGGGACATCATATGCCAGGATTAAAATTTGTTCAACAAGGAACTCACAGTTTGTTTGATCTTTGGGAATATCAATGAGGGAACTGATTATAGCCCTTGCATCTACTGATTTGTTCTGAACTCTAGGAATCTACTCAAATTAGATGAAGGTGAAATAATTCTTAAATTCATCCACCATGCATTTGTAGGGTAACAACTTGTCATCTTTTGTTTGAAACTCATCATTGACCTGTTTGATACTCAGTTGGGAATCGCCAAAGACTCGTAGATGGGTGATGTTCCATTGGATGGCAATTCTAAGACTAGTGATAAGAGCTTCTTACTCTGCTATATTGTTGGTGCACGAAAATGCCAATTTGAATGAATTTGGGATGTAGTCACCTTGAGGGGTGACGAATAAGAAACTTGCACTAGCTCCATTATGTGTATATGACCCATCAACATAAAGCGTCCATGTATCTACTTCTGTGACTGTGAGGACTTCTTCATTAGGAAATTCGGCTACTAATGGATATGCATCAACCAAAGGAGCGTCGACCAACTGATCTGCTGACTTGTCCCTTCATTGCCTTACGATCCACATACTCTATGTCAAACTCGCTCAGTAACATGACCAAATTTGCCATACGACCAGTCAAAGAAGTTTTGGATAATAGATATTTAAGTGGATCAACTTTTGATATTAGATTCACAAGATGACTGAGCATGTAATGACAAAGCTTTTGTGATTGAAGACCATTTCCAAACAAGATTTTTCCATTGGAGAATAGTTGAGTTCATAGCCCACCAATGTTCAACTGATGTAATAGATTGCACGCTCTTTAGAGGACTCATCATGTTGTGCTAACAATGCCCCCAATGCAACTGATGTAGCTGATATCTATAACAAGAGTGGTTTACCTAGAATAGGAGGCATCAAGATGGGTGCATGAGCCAGTACTCCTTAATTTTGTCAAAGCCTTGTTGACACTCTGGATCCCACTTGAAGGTGGTGTCTTTACATAGGATATGTGAGAATGATTGACATTTTCCAGCTAGCTAGGCTATGAACCTCCTGATGGACTATAACTTCCCTTGGAGGCTTCTTAATTGCTTGAGATTACACGACGATGGAATTTCCATTATTGCTTTGACCTTTGTTGCATCTACCTCTATACCCCTTTTGGAGACTATGAAGCCCAATAGATTTCTCAATGTAACCCCAAACACACACTTCTTTGAATTTAGACATAGCTTGTAGTGTTCTAACCACTCAAATATTTTCTTCAAGATCATCGGATGTTGTTCTCTAGTCTTGGACTTCCCCAATAAGTCATCAACATAATCTTCCATTATGATATGAATGAGGTCATGGAAGATAACAGTCATGGCACGTTGATAGGTTGACCTCACATTTTTGAGTTCAAAGGGCATGACATTGTAGAAGAATGTGCCCCAAGGAGTGGTGAATGTAGTTTTATGTTGATCTTCTGGTGCAATTCTAATATGATTATAGCCAGAGAAACCATCCATAAGGGATAGCATCTTATGCCCTGCTGTGAGGTCAACCAACATCTCAATGTTTGGGAGCGGGAAATCATCCTTAAGACAAGCTTTATTGAGATCCTAAAAATTTGTACAAATTATGATATTTCCATTTGGTTTGGCCATGGGCAATATGTTGGATATCCAGTCAGAATAGTCGATAGGTCTTATGAACCCTGCTTCTAACAGTTTCTCCAACTCTTTCTTGACAAGCAAAGCCACCTGCGGATGCATTTTTCTTTGTTTCTATTTGACAGGTTTGGCATCTAGATGAACATCCAAATGGTGTACCACCAAGGAAAGATCTAGACCTAGCATGTTTGAATAAGTCCATGTGAAATTGATGATTCCCTCTTTTAGTAGGTTGGCGATGATAGAATTCTCTTCCTCTGACAAGGATTTGACTACATATGTGATCTTAGGGGCTTCCTCTATTCCCAAATTAACTTCTTGAGTTTCTTTGATCAAGATAGAAGACCATTCAGACAATTGAGTTCCAACAAGGGTAAGATGAACATCCCCATCCTCCAGTGCCTCATTGAGGTTTTCACTATTAGATACACCCTTTATTTTGACTTTTGACGAGTCAGGAAGTGCCTCAGAGAGGCTTTCACTAGATGACCCTTTTTAATTTTGTTTCTTCTTACTTTTGCGGTTAGGGTGTTCATCTTCCCCTAATCCCATGAGATGCACATAAGTGTCGACTGAAGGAAAGGTATCAATAGGTGGAATACCTCGTAAGTCCCAATCAATGAGTTTAGGATGGCGAAGGGAAAGGCTAATGGTAAAGATAGATAGACAATCAAACATGGATGAGAGATCTACTTCATCGTATGCGAGTATGATGGCCTCTTCCTTGGGTATATCCTCAAGGAAATCATTGTCCGCAGTGACATTATTGGAAGTACTAGTTGATGGTGTGGGACCCTTTTGCTTTGTGTCATAGCCTAAGCTCAAATGTCTAGGTCACACAGGAGTGTCAATAGGCTGCAATCGTCCTTGTTCTTCTATTCCTAGGCCTCCCCCTTGATAATTATACTTTTCAACTAACTCAGAGGCATGAGGATAAGTCTCTTGGAAATATTCCTTAAGAGGAGGTGAAGGCTCAGGCTCTTCTTGGTATATCCACTGGCTGATATCATCATCTGGTTGATCTTGTGGTGTCCCAAGAGATCGGAAAGTGCTAGACCCCACGTTCTTAGAACTTAGTGTTATTGTCTTCTCTTCTTCTTTTGGTGTGGACTGAGAAGGTTGACCATATGTACGAGGGGATGGTGGCATGGTTGCCACATTCAAAGCCATGCACATCTCGTACTCAACACAACCTTTATCTATGATCTGGACCTTAGTGATCATGGATTCATATGTGGAAGATGGAATGAAGGATGTGATGGATGATGGATGGGAGGATGATGCCTAAGGTGCCCCCACTTCAACTCCTAGATAGTAGTGAGAGTGAGGGAAGGAAGCTTCTAATGCATGACAATATTCAAATGGTTGTGGATCAACATGTATAGTCACTTCCATCCCATTGAAAGGGAATTTCAGACATTGATGGTAGGCGAACGGGATGACTTGCATGTCATGGATCCATGGACATCCAAGAAGGAGATTGTATGGAAGGTCTTGATCAAGGACGCGACACGTGGTATATTGTACAACATGGCCAACTTGGATAGGAAGACAAATAATTCCTTCAGAGTCTCGTTCTGCATTGTCATACACTTTGATGGTGATAACCTGGTTATTTAAGTCAGCATGGGTAGAGCCTACTTTTTTTATGAACTTCAATGTACAAAGGTTAAGGGTAGAGCCATTACCTACCAGGACCCTTTTTACTTTATGCCAGGCTATGAGGAACTCAATGTGAAGGGGGAAGTTATGATTTGAATTAATGGATGGTATATCATTTTGACTAAAGCCCAGTTGATATGTGGACGACAAATGTCCTACCAAGGCTTGAAACTGGGTAGGATCTATATCTTTAGGAGCATGAGTATCTTGCAAATCCTTAGTGAGTATTTCTTGATGGATAGGAGAAGACTTACAAAAATCTAGGATGGATATTTGAGCAGGTGTCTTTCCAAGGTGATCAAGAATATTATATTGAGAGCTTACAAGAGCTGGTTGGGTTGGCGTGGAAGCTCCAAGAACGGTTATGCGGGTGCGACGGGTTGTAACAACACATTGGGGGTCTTTTCCTTTAACACGAATCATGGATACACGAGGCTCTACCTAGCTAATGCACATAACTATGCCATCATAGTTATAAGGTACATTCTTGTAGCTAACATTATTTGTGCTGTTATTTTGATTATTGTTATTGCTTGGCCCAAGATTGGTATTGGACATACTAGCACCTTGATTGTGTTTTGGGAAAGCATTTTGATATATCTGGAGTTGGGCATTGGATGATGTGTCCTGGTTTGCATCCACTTGGGTATCACATCGATCTATAAGATCATGGACGTATGTTTTTAGTCCCTGACACTTATTTGTGGAATGACCTTTGATTTTGTGAAAGTCACAATATTCATTTTCTCAGTATCGGGCAGGCTTTGGTTTAGACTCATTGAAAGGATTAGCCACAGATAAGTGACTGGATAACTTGCTTGGAGAAGTCTATTGAAGACAACACTTAGAGATTCTCCCAATGGAGTGAATGTGTGTTTATTGTTCCCTTGATTTTGTTGATGGGACTGTTGGGGAGGACGTAGTATCCCCTGTGGCACTGATATGGCATTAGAAACTGATGGTTGATTAGGGACATATTGTGACCTTTCCGAGGTGTTAGCTACTTGAACATGTTTAGTATCTGTGACACCATCATTGACAACATTCTTGTTCTTGTTCCAATAGCGAGATTTATCTCCAAATGACTTATCCTTGTCAGGATTATAAATTTTGACCCGTCCCTTAGCAATGAGCGCCCTCTCAATGATAGTACCTTTTTCTATGACCTCTGAGAAGGTTGTGACACAATGGAGATTGAGATTATGTGCCATATCAGGATGAGCATTTGCTACGAAGATGGTGACCATATCCTTCTCACTAAGGTGAGATTTCATTTAACTTGCCAAGGAACACCACCTTTGCAAGTAGCTTGCAAAGGTCTCTCCCTCACATTGTTTTTCTTTCAAAAGATCTAAGGTATCGATATCCTTCTCCAAATTGAAGGAGAAGTGTGCAACAATTTTTTTTGAAAGATCCGCAAAAGAAGAGATTGATCCCTTTGGAAGACCCATAAAACAATCTAGGGTTACCCCCGTTAGACTTCTAGGCAATAACTGCAAGAGATAATTGTCATTGTGTAGGACTTTTTGGCAGTTTGAGTAGAATTACTGAAGATGGTTCTTCAGGTCTTTAGTTCCTTTGTACTTGTCAAACTTTGGCATTTCAAAATGCTTAGGGAAAGGAACAAGTGAAATTGAGGGATCAAATGGATAGGGACAAATCTCTTCAAATTTGAAAGATTTTTTGGATGTCCTTGCTTGAAAGTCTTTTAGCGTGACTTTTATCTCTTCCCACTCCTTATTAACGGGTGTCGAAGGAGGATTGGTTAGGTTGGATTTACTATACGGAGCATATGGTTGATATGAAGTGGATGGTGTCGGGATGGTTTGATTGTATGAGGGTGGAGGTTGATATGAGGAGGTTTGCTGATATTGGTTGGGATACGTGGATTGCAGATTGGTGTAAGGTGGTTGATAGGATGGCCAGGCTTGGTAGTGTGAGTTGGAGGCACCCTACTGATATGAAGGAGGTTCTTGGTAATATGAAGTGGAAGCACCTTATTGATATGAAGGAGATGCTTGGTGATACGAAGAGGTGGAAGCACCCTGTTGGTATGGTGGTTGTTGCTGGGAATAATACATATTGGATTGATAGTTGTAAGTAACAGTTGGTTGTTGTGAGGCATATGGAGGTTGTTGTGGATTGGATGGCTAGTAATAAGGATTCAATTGCGATTGTTGGGGATTTATGTAAGAGGGTTGTGGCTAGGATTTTTGAAGATTATTATAAGTGGGATGTGGATTAGATGGGGTAGTGTAGGAAATGTATGTGCTTAGTGGGTGATATAGGTATTGAGCTGCAGGGTTGCTTGGCATTTATGTCAGGACTTGTGTATGCTGAGGTGGTTGTTGATAAAGAGGCCAAGAGGGAATTTGATTTTGTTGAGGGACTTGTGGTTGGTAAGGAGGGAACTGATAGGATGAAGTTGGCTGGTGAGTGGGAATTTACATTTGTTGAGGGGTCAACGATGGGACACCTTATGGCTATTGTGGAGGTTGTTGCTAAGGATGTGAAGAAACTTGTGCTTGATGTGGGGGTTGTGAAGGAATTGCAGTATGTTGTGGAGGCTGAGATGGAATGGTGGTATGTTGTAGAGGTTGAGATGGAGGTTGTTGTGACACATGTTGGTGAGGTGGTTGCAATGGTGTTGCTTGTTGCAGGTTAACCAGAGGCTAATGCAAGGACATGATATTTCCTTGTGGCAGTTGCTGAGATGTGAAGGGAGGTGGTGGTAAATTGGATGTGGGTGTAGATCCAAAAGGTGGAGGTGGTGTAGCAAAAGGATTTCCCCTAGTATTTGCTGGTGGTTGACCAGGTTGGTTAGGCAGAAGAGGTGGTGCAGACGGTATGGGAATTGAGCTTTATGTGATGTTCATGGGTGGTGAGTTAGGGAGACTTTGTGGCATACCAAAAGAAAGGGGATCCTTAGGATTAGGGCCTTAAGGAATGTTTGGCTGAGGTTCTCCCATAACTAAAATTAGAACCTGAGGGGGTTGTACGACTTGATAAAGCACAACATTGTTGAACCCAGGTTGATACCAACCCTCTTGTTTCAGACCTTTATGGACGTATGAATTTCCTAGATTAATCTGTGAGTTATGAGGGTCTTGTGATGCTGAGGGTGCAGGAGGTGTGATATTGACATACTTGGATAAGTCAAACCCCGATGGTGGCTTGATGCCCTTCATGAGCAACGTGGTGAGGATTTTATCCCCACGCTCATTGAGGATACGATCGATCATATGGACATTGATGGGATTGTTAAGATATTTTTCCATTGTGACCTCAGGTTGGTTGACCATGATCTTGTCAACGGGAGGCGAAGTGGTATGGACCTCAATGTTTGATTGCGATGAGCCCCCGTTGGTGGGATCTTGAGGAACGTGAGGTTGGGTACCTTGAGCCTATTGTTCTGCCATGAGTTTCTTTGCTTGTGATTAGGTAAGGGGCATGAAAATGCAAAACTACCAGGATGAACTAAGATGAGGCTATGCTCTAGGATGTGCTTAAATGAATGACCTAGGTGATGACCAAGGAATCAATTAGATAAAATGATAGATTGATTGAATGATTGGATATTCGATGGGATTGGATTCAATTAGATTGGTTGATGGGATGAGACAATTGATAGGATTAGATGATCGATTGGACCAGATGAAGATATTGATTTTAAACCAAGTTCAGAGGTTGAACTAGATGACGTGAGATGCTAACAATCAGATTAGATGACGAAAAATATGTTTACAACACCGATTCTACCTCAAGATGGAAGTAGATTGATTAGGATGTGGATGATTACTGACTCAAGACGAATAACAATCCTAAGTAATTGTGAAGGATGATGATCGAGATTAGACACCTAAGCCAACTTGGATAAAAACCTCTAAAACAAAGTCTAGGGGATCAAGATTGATGAAATGATAATAGATATGCAATCTAGGGATGTTCTAAGATGCACCTATATGATTTAATTGATGAATGGATGGCTTTTGGAAAATGTAGATGGAATAAAGTGACAATTATAGGCGAACGAATGATGAATTTTTTTTTTTATTGTGACAAAGGACTCGGCAAACGACAAGCTTTTAGTGGCCCAAAGGGTTAGCTCTCTAGATTTTGTATGGGCAGCGCATATGCCTATGTGTAGTGCAAATTTGCCTCTTCAGGTCACGACTATGCCTATTCAGGGTCAACAGAATTGCCTCTATGTCGGGCGAACTCACCTATATGAAAGACTCAAACTTGCCTTTCTCTTGGGATGCAAAGGAAATAGGGAGACTGGAGATGAAAATTCGCCTATCTAAGGGCAAGGTTGCCTAAACGTTTGACAGGATCGCCTCTATGGAAATAAGGATCGCCCAAATCCTCATAACACCAAAGGAGAACGGGTAGACATGACTTTGCAAAGTTTCCTAATGGGGATGACAAATTCACCTAAGTCTTGAAATATACGGACGGGGTCAAAATTTCCTATTGAGGGATAACAAATTCACCTATTTCTTAAACCGTATGGATAGGGAACGAACTCGCCTAAAATGGGATCGCCTATTGGACAAATGAATTCACCTAAGTCTTGACCTGTACGGACAAGGATGACATAGGTAGACACAGATTCACCACTACAGATAACAGGTTCACCTACTCTAAGCGATGTACGAACTAGGAAGACTCGGACAAGAAGCGAGATCGCCCCTATGGACAACAGGTTCACCCAAGGAGGAGATAAAATCACCTATTCTAGGAGGACAGGCAAACTCGAAGGATATGGACTGGACACAAACTCACCTAAGGGTTGGGAAGACTTGCCTATCCAGGGAACAGGAAGACACGAGGTCACCTAAGAAAGGGACCAATAGGAAAATTCACCTCTGGCAAAGACGAACTCGCCTGAAGGGATGACCTAGACTAGACTCAGACACATAATCGCACCTTTACAAGGCAAGATCACCTGTCCACAAAGAAAATTTGCCTTTGAGGGCAAGAGTAGACTATGGCAAAGGAAAAAAAAACATGACAAACAATAGACATAAAGGTTGGAATGACTCAACTGAAAATAAGCACTGGTATTGCACAATGAAGACATGCCAGACAACACAATCCTAGAATTAGTATTGAAGGTTTGCAAACTTGATGTAGGCCCACCACCTTGAGTAGACAACCCAAGGTTAATACTCTGTGATACCAGGGTGGTTCTCTGGATCACCCTTTCTCGCGAGGGCAGATAGCTAGCGATTTAGTGGCATAGGGTCATCAACAGATGCCATAGGCTCACCTTCACACTCTCACTCAGAGACTATTGTAGTCCACCATGAGGATTTCTATCTCAACCCAAGGGATTACATGATGAGTAACTTCGGGGTATGGTGCACATCCCCTGCACTACACCAAGCCATGGCTAAAACAGGGGTCTCTATCTAGTTTGTACAAGGCTATCCGATGCATCCTCGATATACACTAGGTATGTGAGGCACAACCTGAACACCAGCCCATCACAAAGCATGGATCGGGAGCCCTAGCGAGGTACTGGAAACTTAGACCAACCCTACACGTCTTATCTAGGTATCACCCTAGCTTTGACGCTTCGCTAAACACAACATGACTAGATTGGGGTACAACTTTAGTTCTCCCCCCTTTATATACCCCACTGGTAACACGTGGTTGGGATCGTTCCCTAGGTGATGAAATCCCAAGTAGGTCCCACTAAGGGAAGAAGATACTAGACACTTCGGCTGGTCCCTAGGCTCGCATGTAGCGTAAGGGGAGAGCTTAGACGCACTAGCACCTCTTAGGTAGACTGGACTAGACTAGAACAAGCTACAATTTCTCATCACCCAAGATCACTGAAAGGTGCAAGGGGAGTGGATACATCAACAACTTACTTTACGTCAACAACTTGCTCGCAAGCACAACAAAGTAAATTGACCCTTTAATTAATCTACGTGTGCCTAAATTAGTATGAAAAAATGACACACAGACATAGCTAACTAGGGGTCTTTGACCGACTGTCCTACAGAAAATATGTCGATAGTTTAATATCATCGGTCTTGGACAAACGAGGGAAAATTGCTAGACAAATCATTAGTAAAATGGCACAATCATAGACAGACGAGTTAGTGGATCAATACCCGAAATCGAAATGAAATAAAAATTCATATCAAAAAATTAAAGATTCAAGAATACCTCAAATTTTCCTTTGCATAAGACGAACTCGCTTGTGTCTAGTGATCAAGATCACTTGTTCTGGTGGAGGGGCAAAATCGCACTTGCTTACTTGAGTGGATGGGCGAATTTGAAGTCACCTATCGCGGGGAAGGGGAAAATTCACAATCGCCTCTGTAACTAGGTCAACCTCGCCTATTTTTGGAGACCCTCTGCGTGTCTGCCTTTGTAACAAGCAATCTCGCCTTTCGTCTCAAGTTTGCCACTTTTCACAAAAGGGTGAATTCGTGTTCACCTTTGTCGACTACAGTTTCACCTTTGTAATTAGCAAGTTTGCCCCTGCGTGTAGAAATCCAAACCTGCAAAATTCAAACAACAACAAACTATAAAGTGCAGACCCGTGACGTGGGTCCCAGCGGGAGTGCCAAAAATGTGGGCAAGTGAATTTGACCTCCTAAAATGCAAAAACTAAACCAATGCAAAAGATCAAAAGCACAAGACAAACACTCAAGATTGGGCATACGATGAACTCAAACAAAATGCAAGAAATATGGAACCTTTTACCTTGTTGATCGTTCGAATGTGTGCTCCTTTAATGGAAAAATAACATAAAACCTAGCTCTAAATGATCATGAAGTGAGGGGAAATCAATGGTGATTGTGGGTATTGCAATGGATACAAGATGTGGATGCAAAGGGGTGCTGCAACAATGGTGGATGAGTGCTAGAGTGCTTGGATGCTTGTTGGATGCTAAGTTGATTGCAATAGTGATGGATGCAAATGAGGGCGAATTACTCCATTTTTAGGGGAAGTGCCTGTAAACAATGGAGGGTCAGGATGAAGCCATGGTGGACAAGATCAAGGGCTAGGGTGAGTTGAGAACTCACAATCCCTCACATCTTGACATGTGGCGAGTGAGGTGTTAAGGGGAGATGAGGTGGAGGTACTTCATAGTACGTAGGGATTTGGAAAAGATCTCCTCATAAAGGAGGTCCTTGTCCACATGTGGGTGATGGGATATCCACATGGGGATGAGAGAAAAAAAAAAAATTTCTTTCAAATGCTTAGGGGGATTGCCTTCTCCAAAAGGAGAAAGCATTAAATAAAGTTGACTTTGGACATATGCCATAAATGGCATGGGGATTAGGTTGACCTAATCATGTGATTAAGGTTGTGCAAACATGGGATTAGGCAGGTTAATGAAGAATTAAGGGCAAGTGGGGGATTATGGAGGATGCGATCCTAATTATGATTAGGGGTGTGCACATCCTAATCACAGATTAATTAAATAAATCTGGATTAGAGAAGATTATGGAGGATGGGACAGGGAGAGAGAAAGAATGAATTTAAAAATTGATTTAAATTCATAAAAGGAAAAATGACTAAATTAAATAAATTAGAGTTTATTTAATTTAGAAAAGAAAGGGCATAAGGTATGTAAATAAATACCTTAGGGATATTAGAATAGGGGCGATATTAATTAAATGATAAATTATTTAATTAATGCGGATATGGGATGAAAAATAGAGGAATAAGAAAGGATGAGTTTGACCATATGGAAGTGGGCAAATTCATATGCCTACACCAGTGGTGAAAATGTTGCACTACTTTTTAGGTCAACTTTGTCGTCAAAAATATGTTCCCATGTAGTTCATTAATTTCCTTAAGTTTTTTGGTGAATAGTTTTTCTTAACTTTTGAATAGCCAAAGAGGTCGTAGAACCAACAATTTTCTATAATTTTTAAAATTGTGGTGTATTTTCAAATAAAGACACATACAAAATAAGGAAAGACCGTAGATGTGATAACATCATCATCTTCCTTGGCCTTTGCTTCTATCTTCATTATGAGGAGGATAAGGCTATAAATCCAAAAGTAGAGGAAGTTCCAACACCACTTGTAGTGCGAATAGAAGTCCAAAATTTGACTATAAGTGAATTGCATACAATTGGAGGGGCAATACACATATAACTATTCATTATTGTTTAGGAGCTTGATGACCTAAAAGCTTGTAGATCCCTGACACTGTAGGAAAAAAATAGAAGAAAATAAAAGAGCAGATCCATATGACATGCTTAAAGCTTACTTATTGTTGGACTCCAAGATTTGATGAAGAAAACCCCTTCTCCTTTGCAATGTTTCTTGAGATTCAATATTTTGCTATGAACCTTCACAAATATTACCGATTAGAACAAAATATAAGTAAATTAATGTGTATGGTGGAGTATAGAGAAGTCAACATCTACCAATTTTAATTCTGACACATTTCTTTGCCCAACAAAAACCAATGTGCCATTCACCATATCCATTTGACACCACTAATGACCATAGCCTGCTTTAATTAAGTAGATTCATAGTCAAGAAAACACTTTATTAGTTCCTGCCAGGGAACTATAGCGACCCCTTTTTGTTAACTAGTAATTAAATGTTTTGTTTGCAGCCAATCAAAATTCATAATTTTATTTTTCATACATTACATTTTAAATTTAATACATTATATTTTAATTTTGTTAAAGTTAAATGCACGATTTTTAACTTTTAAAATTTTGAAAATTATTTTTCTTCAATTTTATTGGCTAAAAAATTTGAACTGATAAAGGCGGATTTTTAGGAATGCTAACTATAAACTTTTTTATCACAGTTTTTTTAGGACATTTTTCCCCACAAAACTATAATAAAAAAAAATATTTAACTAATTATTCAAAATTTTATTGGCTGCGAAAACCACAACAATCTACAATAAACTAAAACAACAGAAATAAATATAACACTTTAATTTTACAGCTGAAATGTTTGGTATGCTGCAATGATTAAACATTATAATTTAATATTTTAACCTTAATTAGGGCAAGGCCGAATGCTTGTACACAAAAATACAAGATTAAATCTTGGATGTGAAAATAATTCTCATAAAACTATAAGATTGTGAAAACAATTCTCACTGTAAATATTTGTTAGTGGTAGTTTTTAAGTTAATAAAGAGCAGAAAAATAAGCTTTATTGCATAAATTTCGGTTAGTTATATGTTTTTTGAGCACCTTGGTTAGTTAAATGTTTTCTTGGGCCTCATGCATTTCAATATCAATATCAATACCTATACCAACTCAATTTATATATGATTTTAGGAGAGGTTTTGTGCGAACCCTTTTCCTAGTACCTGCAAAACAACATGAATAAACTAGTTAGACAAGGAATTACAAGCCAAAAGAAGGATTCCCCATGAAATCCATTTGCAAACTCAAAATAGGAAAGAAAATAAGCAAGAACACAATAAAATTGATAAACCAAAGATTAAATCCTAATTTAAATAGCAAACACTTGATCCCATGGGGGAATTGGTGCCAATTTGATGTGAAAATTGGCCCTTTCCCAATTCCTATGATGCAAGATTCGAATGTTGAAGAGATTGTTGATCCACTTTTGAGGAGAAGATAAGAACTCCAAGCCAAATCTGCAAAAATCCTAGCTAAGAATTCAAATGATGGATGGAAATGGCTAAGTATTTTAGCATGGTAACTTTGATTGGATTGTGGATGATAAAATGAGGAGAGGAACTCTTCATTTATAGGATTTCAAGATGGATGAATGCCCAAATTTGAACAATGTGGGACTAACATTCACCCAATGATATGGTGCCACTTGTCAAGCTATGAATGGATGATGGTTGTGCAAGATTTGGGATTTGTGCCAATAAATGCCAATATTTGAAATTCAAATTTGTTGAAATGACATGTAAGAGGGAAGGGAAAATGCAATAAATTCCACTTGGCTCAAGGCAAAGGACATGTAAGAGATCTTAAATGCCTTGTTGGATGTACATGTTGACTTGGAATTTTTGAATTCAAATTGAGAGAATATTCCAAAAGATGTCATGTGAGAAAATAGGGATTTAATAAATGAATTAAATCTATTTTCGCGTGCAACTTGAATTATCTAGAGGATGACATGATATTAGATTAAATTAATCAAGGTTTAATTAATTTAACAGGAGATTAGATGATGTGACTTATTTGACTTAGATTTATGGATTTATTTAAATCAGATAAGAGAGGAATATGATAAGAGGCTAATTAAATAAATATTTTGATTTATTTAATTAAAGGATGGTGTTAGATTAAATCAAATAAGGTTTTAATTTATTTAATTTAATAGATAGACTTTAGAGATTTAATCATATAAATTGATTATTTAATTAAATAGGGATAATTAGATCAGATGGATTGATTTAATTAATAAGAGAAAGTGACTTAATTAGACAAAATGATTTATTTAATTAAGAGACGAATATTGATGAATTTAATCAGATAAGGGAATTTGATTAAATGGTTAGACCAAGGGATGATTTATGAAGAAATGATGTTAGTAAGTCAGGATCGAATGCATGATGTCAATTAGTATATTTTCGATGTCTACATTTTGCCCCTCTTTGAAGCAATGCACTCGTTGCGTTGGTTCAAAGAATAATCGATCTCGATCAAAGCCAAAAAAATTTATATTTAAAAAAAACTTGCCCCATTGCTGCATGGCGAGGGAAAACATGCCATTATAATGCCCCCTCGAGAGATCGCATGAAAATTTTAATTTTTTGGGTGATTTGGCAAAAAAAGGTGACAAGGTGCCCGACAGATCAGAAAGGGGTCCAGGAGGCTAAAAATGTGTCTAAACGCAATAAAATGATGAAAAAAAAGCCTCAAACGGACAAAAACAAGTTCGGGGGTCCAAAACCCTAGTAGGATAGCCAATAAGGGTTAAAAAACCCTAATTTTTAGGCTAAAAAGGGGTCCGGGGGGTCACTTTCAAGTCATTTTCACACACCTCCGCTAGCAAACCTTGAGATTTGAGCTCTGACCTTCTGATGATATGGCGCAACGACAGCTTCCTCTACATATTTTGGACCGAGTTCGGACCTACCAGTGGCCACCTGACATCGGTGCCCCGGTATGTGACCCTAACTGAAGCTTCATTTTTTTAATTTTAATGCATTTATTACATGTTTAAGAGAAAGCTCGCCTTCAACGGTGCTATTATAGCGCCGCTCGATGTTTAAAGTGCACCGCTAATCACCTTTTTGTGCCGCAGCGGTGCCATTTGGCGCTGCAGCGGTGCAGTTTGGAGTTTAAAAACTCCACCGCTGGGATCGGGCTCAGCTCGGACTCAGCGGACCAGATTGGAAAAGTGCGCTGCAGCAGTGCCCTTTTCACGAAAATTGTGACACTGGGAAGAAAAGTGTGTTGCGGCAGCTCTTTTTTAGTCAATTTTGGGTCCAACATCAGAGTTTGAGGAAACTCAAACTGCGACGCCATCACAAACTGCGACGTTGGAGGTGAGTTTGGAGCGTTTGACGAGGAATTTTTTCAAAAGTTTTAATGCGGTGACCTTTCTTGATGCAGGACGGGCTTAGGGAGCTTTATTCGCGGAAGCATCGGTCACGGGATCTGATGAGCATCCTACGGGACTTAAGCGACCGAGACCAGGACCGACTAGGAGTCACGAGATTGTGGCACATTGCCTATGCAACACCCGTGCGCACACACCTTAGGATGTTATTAGTGCTGGCCAAGAGGTGGCACAACGAGACGTCATCTTTTCATCTTCCCACTAGTGAGGCGACCATCACATTGGAGGACGTCTGACGCATACTACGACTGCACATTAATGGCCGATAGGTGATATACGATATAGAGGAGGGATGTGAGTGTTGTACCCGAGTCCTCGCTATGCGTGACATTATTTATTGTGAGGGTCAGATCGAGCTGGAGAGGTATAGGGTTATATCACCTCCCTTCCACTGGGCTATCGCAACGATCATTTGAGGTTTGGTTGCCCCTGACCGACGAGGGCGGTATTTCAGTCCGGGTTGGGGTTACTGCTGGGAGAGGATGGTCTGAGAGGCCAGTTTGATTTGCATGGGGACCCATCCTTTTGGCTTCACTTTATAGGGATCTCCAAGAGTACACATATGTGGATGGTTGAGCGCTAAGAGTGGGAGTTGGGGTGACACTTCTTCACATTTGGGCGTGGGAGCACATTTCTGTGCTACGTCCATGAGTTGTTCTAGTTCCGATGGGGGCAGAGGATGCCCTAGTGGCACGATACAGAGGGGGTGTGTCATTCACACACACCGGCGAGCACAAGATCCCCTACTGGAGGTGGGTCATAGATGAGATGCTTGTGTTCACTTGGAGACCGTAACTCGGTCAGCCTGGATGGGGTGATGATGCAAATAAGCTCCTCTACTGCCGTTAGGATCAATACATGTAAGGTCGGGAGCATACGATGATTGAGAGATACATGTCTGAGCACGTACAACGTTAGTTTGGAGAGCCACAAGATCGACCTGATGATGGCTATGTGGCCATCTTTGCATGGAGCTTGACACAGACATCATGGGGGCCCGACATTCCTACCGTGGAGGTGGTTGATAGCTTTCGACACCTGGTGACTCGACCTTGGGCTTACGATCAGGGCTTGGCAGACCCAGGGACCACACAAGCCTATAGAGATTGGTTCAGACCTCCTCTCCGATTGACCATTCCAGGTGAGGATCCAGAGGCACACAGGGTCAGAGGCAGGGAAGAGGATGAGGACGAGGACCTAGAGTCACGATTCGAAAGGATCCACCAGAGGTTCCCCCAATTTCGCCAGGTCAGGGAGATGTCCCCATGCAGGACCATCAGCAGTATTCACTAGTCCCACCACCACGAGCCGAGGGTGAGGGTTAGGTTCATGCGCAGCCACGGGCACAACCAGCAGGGCAGGCGGATGCCTTGATTTTACAATTACAGGCATAGGTTCAGGTAGTGACGGCCGAGAGGGACCAGGCACAGGCTGAGAGGGAGCAGCTCAGAGCACAGAGGGATCAGGCTATGTAGCAGCGATAGGCTGCAGAGCTACAGGCAGCGACAAAGCTAGGCCGCGGGCAGCAGATTGAGAGCATGACAACCTCCTCATCCCAGGGTACAGTGCCGGTGTGATCCTACAGGGATGCCATCCGAGAGATAGAGTACTATCGTCGGGCTTATCATGATATAGTGCCCCAAGCGGACTAGGTTCCAGAGTACTCAAAGCAAGCTATCCAGAGACCAGCAGAGGGTCATAGTGACAGAGGTGAGGGCAGCATTCACAGAGATCGACTGTGATTCAGATGATACACATTTTTTGTGCCTTATGGGCTCATTTGTGATAGCTCAATGGGCATTTTGTACTAATTGACATATATGTATAGTGATCCGATTATATTTTGTACTATGACAGATGATATGATATATATGAGTTGATTTTGATGTTATGTAATGTGTACTTCTTTATTTATGCATGGATGGTTTATTTCTATATGCTTTACAGTGATGCTTTATGGATGCATTTATTTATAATGATATATGTGATGCTATGATGTGCAATGATGTGATTTATTTTATGCCAATGCAATATGTGATATGGATTTGATTTATGGTATATGCAATGATGTGTGTAATAATGCTTAATTATGAGATGATTTATGGATGGATGTGATACGATGCGATGGTCGTGATATGATGCTAATGAAATGGTGTTAATGCACAATTAGATGACTTTAGAATAACAAATTTTATTATCCTAAATGATGTATGTGATGCAATGATATGTTAATGTAAAGTGATATGTTGATGTGTAATGAATTAAATGCTTATATGCCTATTTGCTTATGGTTATGCAAAAATGATTATGGAATGCTTTTGTAGATGCTATGTGATGATTTAGATGGTAATATGAAATGGTTATGAAAATGTAAATGAATGCTATGCTATGTAATGCAATGGGTGAAATGCGATGACATGTATGCACCTATCTATGAAAAATGTTTATGATAACCTATTTATATGATGATTAAAATGCAATGCGTATGTTTCCTATATGATATGTTTATGCAGTGTATATGATTTCTATATGATATGCTTATGCAAATGTGCTAATGATTTGTGGATGCAGGATCGATGATGATGATGGTGATGATGATCAACTGTCATAGTACCTTGTTAGTGCAGTTAGTGAGAAAAGAAGAAGTCATTTCAACAAGATGCAAGATGACACAAATGCAAATGATGATGATGATGATGATTATGATTACTTGCCGAAGAATTGGGATCTTCAAAGGGCCAACACATGTGGTACGATGCATCAAGGTATAGAAAACCAGGATGGCGTGGTACATAGTGTGATGGACTTTGACTTGACAATCAGATAGGAGTATTCTTGTTCACACCTGACATACGAAAACCTTGCTAGGATGTACTTCAGAAGTTTCAAATGTCTCAGACCAAAATACAGAAAGGTGAACCTATCCCTGCAATAGTCAACAAGTTGCCTTAGACCTCTTCCATACATACCTAACAAAGCAAGTATTCACCAAGTTATTTTACAAGAACGTCCAACAAGCACAATAGACAAAAGGTAATGATCATTGCCCCATTCCTATTTCTCTAAATCCGTTGTTTTGGGATATCATTGAGACGTCCCTGGAATGAGCACAAAATAAGATAAGTCAAAAGATAAAGACCAAGTAAACAAACAAAATGATGCTCTTCAATACCTCTAACGGAAAAAGGATATGTTTTCTAAGATGATAACCGAAACTTATTGCCAAAAGATAATGCCCATTGTAGGAAGGATTCATCCTAGGACATGTTAGTAGATGGCAGCACGTCATTTCATTTATAAGGGATGATTGATATGGGACCATTTCAGATGATATGTTACCGATACGAAGAGATAACCAGCTTGCTTACTCACTGACTTAGACATAAGACTTGACATTTTGGGTTTTCACTTTTAAACCTGCTAGACTTGTTTTTGATTGTTTTACCAAAGGTTGAGGATGATGATCAGTTTATTATGAGTGGTGCTTATTGCGAGTGCAAGCGAGATGAGGTGGATGGATTTTTTCAAATATTTGGATGTTTTTGACGTTTTGAAATGTTTTGAGGCTGTTTTTGGTATTTTTCGAGGTTTTACAAATGTTTTGATTTTTAAATTTTCAATGTTTTTGGGATTTTCTGAGATTTTGACCAAGAGACTGACCTAAAGACCTATCCTAGGGGCCTTGGGGGCTGATCAACAGATTAGCCTTGCCTACGTTATACACGCAAAGACCACGTAGTTCGACTGACGACTTGACCGATTTACAAATGATGATATACATGATGAAATGTCAGTTTATTATGACAGACTCCTATAGGACTAACCTAAAATGTCTCGGGGGATGATCAAAGATCAACCTTACCTACGTTCAAGCTCAGAGATGACGTAGTTCGACAAGACGACCCTATTTTTGAGGTTTTGAATGACTTTTTTGACCTATTTTTGGATTCTGGTATGTTTTGAATGTTTTGGGATTTTTTATTTTTTGATGTTTTTGGATTTTCTGATTTTTAATGTTTTTGGATTTTCTACTTTGAGGACTTTAAGATCATACACGAATCTAATTCGATGAGAACGTGCCCCCAGCGTGATGCAATAGACTACTCCGATAAAGGCAGGACAAACTAACCTTGAGGATGGGCCGAGTAGTACTAGGAGGGATCCTGATACAAAAACAGGACCAAGCTATGGTGCAGATGTGAGTGGATGTGTGATGGATGGAGACATGAGTGCGATGGATGATGGAAGTGAAATGGATGGATGATGTTGAACAAGCCGTAAAGATCTTGCTGGATGGAAAGTGCTTATTTACACAAGGCGCCTGTTTTCTAGGTTTTCACTAAGGTACTCGTCTAAAGTGCCACCGGAGTGGTTTTCACTAGAGGATGATTTTTTTGATCCATTTTCTAATTTTTTTGGATTTTTGGATTTTTTTATTATTTTTGTTGTTACCAAGACGCCTGTTTGCTAGGTTTTTGCCGAAGTAACCATTTTTTTAGGACTTTTTCTGATTTTTTTTGGATTTTCTGGTTCTATACCTTGAAAGATTTAGGCATAAAACTTTTTGAGATGGGAGCTATTCATTGGCTCCTACAGAGATTCCCCCTCGGGTGTTGATAGCTGATATGCCCCTGATTTATAACTTGTTGTTATGACAAACAGTCCTAACCAATTAGGTTCGAACTTGCCTTTGCTGCTGGGATTCAGGACATTCTTCTGATTTTCTTTTAAGACCAGTTCTCTGACTTGGAAAGTATTGCTTCTGATTTTCTTGTTATAGCTCTGTTTGAGTCTATTCTGATAGACTTGCAGATGGTTCAGATCATCTATTCGTCTCTCATCCAGTAACTTCAGCTCATTTAATCTTGACACCCGATAGTCCTCATCAGTGATGAGGTTTTGCAATGATATTCTGAGGGATGGGAGCTCGATCTCAATGGGGAGTATGACTTCTAATCCGTAGACCAAGGAGAATGGGGTGGCGCTAGTAGGTGTGCAGATGTTGGTTCGATAAGCCCAAAGGGCGGGATTAAGCTGCAAGTGCCAGTCACGACCTGCGTCATTCACTGTTTTCTTGAGGATTTTGAGGATGGTTTTGTTCATGGCTTCTGCTTGGCCATTGCCTTGGGGATAGTACGGGGTGGAGAAGCGATGCTGGATTTTGAATTTCTCACACAAGTCGTGAACCTCCTGGTTCTTAAATAGTGTCCCATTATCTGAGATAATGGCTTGTGGGACACCATAACAATATATAAGATAGTTCAGGATAAATTTTGAGATCTGCTTCCCAGTGATATACGTCATAGGTATGGCTTCCACCCACTTTGTGAAGTACTCAGTTGCAGTTATTATGAATTTGTGGCCATTGGATGAGGTGGGTGAGATTTTCCCAATGAGATCGAGTCCCCACTATGAAAAGGGCCATGGTGTGACGATTGGATTAAGCTCTTGAGCTGGAGCATGGATGAGGTCCCCATGCTGCTGACATTATATACACCTCTTAGCATGATCATGTGCTTCTCTTTCCATTGTGGGCCAATAATACCTCATCCTCGGCAGTTTCTTGGCGATGGACATCCCACTCGAGTGTGAGCCATAGATACTGTTATGAACCTCGGTTAGAGCGGTTAATGCCTCCTTAGCGTTTAAACAGCGTAGTAAGGTACCTTCTATGCTTCTACGATATAAAGTATCACCTAGGATGACAAATATGGATGCCTTTTTAATAAAGGTTCGTTTTAGGCTCGATGGTAGGTCAGCGGGTATGACTCCTATTCGAAGATATGTATAGATGTCATGATACCAAGGATCGCCAGGACCAACGATTTCACACACATATTTTGATTTTGGTACCTCGAATGTGGGAACGAGAAGCTGCTCAATTAGAAATTCATATTTCGGCATGTTATGAGAGATTTCTAATACAGACCCAATTGTAGCCATGGCGTTTGCTGCTCTGTTGTTGGTTCTTGGAATCTACTCAAATGTTATGTTAATGAAGGATTCCTTTAAAGTCTCCACCATTTTCTTATATGGAGTAAGCTTGTCATCCTTAGTCTGATATTCATTATTGACCTGATTTATGATCAACTAAGAGTCTCCATATACCTTGAGAGCTATGATGTTCCATTGTACTGCTATCCTGGGACCTATAGTCAAAGCCTCGTATTCCGCTATGTTGTTGGTGCAAGGAAATGCCAATTTGTATGACTTTGGTATGAAATCCCCTTGTGGGGTGATGAAGAAGATACCAACTCCTGATCCATGTTGTGTGTATGACCCATCAAAATATAGTTTCCAATGGTCCGCTACGTTGAGGTTAAAAATGGATTCATCTGGAAATTCTGAGACAAGAGGATTCTCAGAGCACATAGGTGCTTCTACTAGTTGATCCGCGATAACCTGTCCCTTGATTGCTTTCCTCTCTATATACTTGATGTCATACTCTGACAGTATCATCACCCATTTTGTCATTCTGCCCGTGAGCATTGCCTTGGATAAGAGATACTTGAGGGGATCAATTTTCGCAATGAGCTTTATCTTGTGTGCCAACATATAATGTCTGAATTTTTGGGATGCAAACAATACTGCAAGGCAAGCTTTCTTGATAAATGAGTAATTTAGCTCATGACTGACCATTGTCCTGCTAATATAGTAAATGACCCTCTCCGTTCCATTTTCATCATGCTGAGCCAAGAGAGCTCCAAGGGTTGCTGCTATTGCTGACACATATAAGATCAATGGCTTTCTCGGGATAGGTGGCATTAACACTGGTGGTGTCAATAGGTATTCCTTGATTTTGTTGAATGCTTCTTCACATTTTGTATCCCATTTGTATGCTACCCCCTTGTGGAGTAGGTGAGAGTATGGGTTCTACTTGTCTGCCAGTTGTGCTATGAATCATCGGATGGATTGAAGTCGGCCTTGGAGGCCTCTTAGTTGTTTTAATGTTTTCGGTGCTTCCATCTTGAGGATTGCTTTTACTTTTGCCGGGTCCACTTCGATACCCCTCATGGAGACTATGCATCCTAGCAGTTTACCTGATTGTACGCCGAATACGCACTTCTTAGGGTTTAATCTGACTTTGTATTCCTCTAGTCTGTCAAAGATAGCACTTAGAGTTGCTATATGATCTTGTCTCTTTCTTGACTTAGCTATAATTTCGTTGACATAGTCTTCTACTGTTTTGTGAATCATATCATGGAATATTACTATCATGTCCCTTTGATAGGTTGCACCTACGTTCTTTAGGCTGAATGGCATCATGTTCCAACAGTAGGTCCCCCATGGACAAATGAAAGTCATCTTGTGTTGATCCTCTTTTGCTATCATGATCTAGTTATATCCTGAAAATCCATCCATTAATGATAACATCTCATGCCCTGCTGTCATGTATACTATCATGTCGATGTTGGGAAGCAGGAAATCATCCTTGGGACATGCCTTGTTCAAATCTCTGAAGTCCGTACAGATTTTGATGGCTCTGTCAGGTTTTGACATAGGTACCAAATTTGACACCCATTCTGGATAATTGATTGGTCGGATAAATCCTGCATCTAACAACTTTTTGAGCTCCATTTTGACCAACAAAGCGATTTGAGGATGCATTTTTCGAAGCTTTTGTTTGACCGGTTTTGCTTATGGATACACAGCTAAGTGATGAACCGCAGTCTCTGGATCAAGCCCTAGCATGTCAGCATAACTCCATGCGAAGTTTATTTTCCTTTCCCTTAAGAATGCTGCTAGGAGTTCTTGCTTTTCTAATAATAGTGATTCCGCATAGAAAGTGATATGCGGGGCCTCCTCTGTTCCTATGTTGACCGGATTGCACTTTTCGGCCAAGACTGCTGATTTCTCCTAATGAATAGATCTTAAGGGAAGATTGAATCCTTCATCCTCGGGCACCTCAGAGAGGTTTTCACCATTGGATACGTCCTTTATTTTTACTATTTTCTTGTCAGAGAGTGCCACAGTGTGGTTTTCACTCAAGGACTTGGATATGATTCTTAGTTTCTCTCTTTTGCGACTGAAGGATTCAATCGTTTCCCTGTAATAAGCCTGTGTGTCTAATTCCACTATAAACCCTGCCTTACATCCCCATCTGGAATGTTATCCCTCAATCCCATGAATTCTAAGAGCGCCTCATCATTTTTGAATGTATCGAGAACTGGTGGTCCTCATTGGTCATAGTCGATCAGTTGGGGGTAGACTAGGCGAATCTCATGATTCTGTTGGTCTGGTTCAAAGGATAGGGTGCTAATCATACACAGGGTGGTATCTTCGAATAACCTAGGGAGATTGGATATGGTATCTTCGTCATCGCTACTAATATAGGGCTCAGTTATGAAGTTATGTGTGTTGCTACTTGTGACTATTGGTGAGTGTACTTGTACTATCACTAGCTGAGGAGAGACATTAGCTCTAACCGGAGGACCTCGGCCACGTATGGTTATTCTCAGAGGGGTACATCCAAGACCAAGATTTGTTATGGGTCGCGTCTCCGGCATGATAGGTATTATGAGCCCATTGTCATTTTGTCCCAATCTCTGGTTTCTGTTGTAGCCCATTGCGAGCATCATTTGTAGGCCCTTGCTTGTCTCATCCATTGGTAGTTCAGGTGTCAGTCTTTCATCTTGGTACAACATGTGAGATGGATCTGCTTCAATAACCTCTCAGCCAAGGTCTCCCCAGCTTGTGAATTCAGGATAGTCTTTAGGAGACGTTCGTGATGTGGAAGCTTGGTTTTCTTGTGGGCGTCCTCGTGATCTAGGAGATTGTGGTAACTCTCCCATCATAAAAGCATTGTTAGGAAGCTTATAGCTTCCACAACCATCCTCTTGGATGATGAGCTTGATGTCAGAGATGGTGGGAATGGTTGGTGTCTCTGTAGCAGAAGTGGACGCGAGAGTGGCGGGGTCGATGTATGGTGTGGATGGGCCTTCATCATTCTTTGGCACTTGGGGGATTTTATAATATTTGGCTTCAAGATTCTTGCAATATGAAAATGGTTCGGGATCTCCATGAATGGAAACCTCTTGTCCATTATGTGTAAATTTCACACATTGGTGGAAGGTTGATGCAACGGTTTTCATCGCATGGATCCATGGGCATCCCAGGAGGATATTATATGGCAAGTCGAGGTCCAGGACCTGACAGGTGGTTTCCATGAGTGTTGGGCCTACTTGAATAGGGAGTTTAATCATGCCTTGAGACACTCTTTCTTGGTCATCGTGTGCTCTTATCGTGATGCCTTTACCTTTGTCAATGGAATCCTCTGCTATTTTCAACTACTTGATGAGGCTAAGAGAATAAATGTTCAAACCTGAACCTCCATCCACCAAGACCCTTTTGGTTTTTCTCTTGTTTACAATGGCTTCCAAGTGAAGTGCATGGTTGTGAGATGGTTGGGCAGGGAAATCTTGGTCAGAGAATGTAAGGAGATTAGGCATTACGATATTTCTGACCATAGCTTGGAATTGTTCCGCATCAAGATCTGCAGGGACGGTGGATGAGGCTAATGCTTGCTCAAGGATCTTCTTATGTGCTGATGATATTTTTAACAACTCCATAATGGAGATGTGTGCTTTTGTTCTCTTGAGTTGTTCTACAACATTGTAGCTATGTGGAACGGCTCTAGATGAAGGAATTCTATTTGGTTGGGATGATCCTACAATGGTGACTTTGCCGCCTCTTGTGGTGACTCCACAATCTTCGGCATGGGCGCCCTTGATGGTGATGACCATGCAATCTTCATTTAGGGAGGCAACGACTGATTCATAAATATGATTTACACTACCCTTCCCTTTATCATTTTTATTCCCTTTGTTGCCATGATTTGACATCGGATTCGTGTAGATTTTTAGATCCTGATTTCCGATAGGTTGTTCCACGTTTATGATTTTCTTATCAATGAGATCTTGGATGATATTTTTGAGTCTTATGCAATTTTTTGTGGTATGACCTTTGATCTTATGAAATTTTCAAAGTTGATTTTCGTTATACCAAGGGGGTTTGACGTCAGGGTCTTGGTAATTTTCAAATGTAGGAGGCTTGATGAGTTTTTCGCCAATCAACTATTTCATTATGTCCTCCAGTGGTTCCCCCAAGATAGCGTATTTTCATTTGGGATAAGTTTTGCGTTGGGGTGGTCCTCTTTGATCATTGAGGTTATTGATGGTTGGATTATTGTTGGGTTGATATGTTGTGTGATGAGTGTTTTGGTGTTGATTTTGGATTTACGGTGTGGGTGTATGTTGGCGTGGACCACTAATGACCACCTTGGCGTCTACGACACCATCATTAGTAACGTTCTTGTTCCTTGCCCATGTGCGAGGTTTATCGTTGTAATTGGATGATGGGCAATTTTTTTGTGGTTCGTGATATGATGTTGATTCCGCAGGTTGAGTCACAAGGGCTCTTTCGATGCTAAGCGCCTTGGAAATCAGTTGATTGTATGTGGTGATTCCCTGAACCTTGAGATGAAATGACAAGTGGCTTTCAAGGTTGGCTATGATGGTGCAGACTTGTTGTTCTTCTGGCATGGTCCACTTGCTCCGATTGGCCTTGGATCGCCATCGTTGAAGGAATGAAGCAAAAGATTCATTCTTTCCTTGTTTTAGAGCGTATAGTTCTTCAAGACTGACATCCATTGCAATGTTACATGCGTAGTTTTTAATGAATGCATCCCTGATTTCTTGGAATGTTCTAATGCCTGAAGGTAAGCGAGAGAACCATTCTATAGCAGGACCTGCCAAGCTCCTAGGGAATAGCCACATCAAATAAGTATTGTCATATGTGACCTCCATGCAATGAACCTAGAATTCTCTGATGTGATCTTCAGGGTTTCCCATCCCTCGATATTTGTCAAATTTAGGAATCTCAAATCCCTTGGGGAAAGGTTTCATCTCTAAGCTCCTATCAAATGGATAGGGACACAAGTTGCTTGGTGTTTTGATTGTTCGACCTGACTGAAGGTCGAACACTTGTTGCGATAGCAACCTGAGTTGTGTTGTCACATCACTTTGTGGATCAGGGGGTGGGATGAAAGTGTTTTGAGGTGTTTGAATCATTGGTTGAATGGATGGGTTGGTTGATGTGTTGTTCAATGGTATCAATATGTTCTGGCGGGCAAAGCAGGCTTCTACTTGCTTTTGTATGAACAACGCTTGTTGTTGATCTTGTTGTTGATCTTGTTGTTGTTGTGCTAGGATTTGTGCTTGTTGTTGCGCTTGTTGTTGTGCTTGCTGTTGTTCCCACAACGCTTGTTGTTGTGCTGCCAATTTTGCTGCTCTTGGTATTGCTTTAGTGCTTGCTGATATTCTTGCACTTGCGCTACTTGTGCAAGAAGTTGTGCTTGTGCTTGTGTTTGCTGTGCTTGATATTGAGCTTGTGCTTGAGCTTGCACTTGTGCTTGTGCTAATTTCACTTGTGTGGCTTGTTGCTATAATAATAGTTGTGCTTGAGCAACCCTTTGTGCTTGTAATGCTTGTGTAGCTTGAGCGACTTGTTGTTGTTGTTGTTGTAGTAAAGCTTGAGCTTGTTGAGCTTGTTGTGCTTGCAATGTGGCTTGTGTAGCTTGGGCGGCTTGTGCGGCTTGAGCAGCTTGTTGTACAACTTTTTGTTTTTGAACTTGTTGGTATCCTCTTTGGAAAGTGGCTTGCAATGCTATGTCATATTGGTTTGATGTGGTGAACGTTGGTGGTGGTGGGGGTGGTGGTGGATTTGGAATGGTGGTAGATGATGATGTTGTGTTGATGTTTTGGGTGTTGGATAGTGGTATCAATGTGATTGGTCCTTGAGAGACCATGCTTTGTGATGTTAGAGGTGTGTTTGATGATGTTGCCATTGCTTGTGTGTTTGTCGTTTGTTGTTGCGATATCAATGACAGATTTTGCATGTTTGGTGCAATGCTTTGATTGATGGTTGGGATATAGGTTTGATTGATACTTGGTAGGGGAGGAAGCCCTAAACCAAGAAGTGGTGTGGATGATAATGGCAATGGTGGAAGAGGTGGAAATGTGAGAGGTGTGAGTTGTTGTGAAAATGTTGTGGTGTCGAATAGGCCCCCTAGTCCGAACGTATCTCCCTCTTCTTGTGAATTTGTGAGAAGAGGTGTTTGTGGTGCTCCATGAAAAGATGATGATGAGTCATAATGTAAAGTGAGAGGAACATTTTTGTGTAATGGGTTGTTGAGTATGTTTTGTTCCAAGGTGGTGTTTGCGTCCAAGTTTTGATTGTTAACAAGGGGATGTGATTGAAGAGCATTAAGGAATGCGTTTCCCTTGTTGACATTGGGTTGTGTTGGAGCAAACGATGTTGTGATTTGCGGAATGTTTTGTGTGATTTTTTGAGATGGGGGTGTAGATGAAATGGGAATGGTGGATGAGATCAAAGGAAATGATGTATCCACTATAGTACTCACATCAAAATCCGAAGGCAACTTGGCCCCTTGTTTTGCTAGTTCAAGCATGTACAACGAAGGGTTAAGTATCATCATGATGTTGATGATTCTATGGTTTTTTGGATTTTGGAGCATTTCCGTCATTTCCTTGCAAGACATTCCAAAGGTAAGGTCCTCCCCTTGATTTTCTTCTTGTGGATTTTGGGATGATGAGAGGATCAATGGATTGCTTGATTCAGCTAGATTCATTTATGCGTTTGTTTGGCTAAGATCGCTTGAAGCGGGTGTTTCTTTGCTAGCTTCCATACTCTTCTTGTATTGAGATCTCGTTTGAACCATAAAACAAGGATCAACCTTCGAGAATATGGGAGATGAATCTCTTGATTCCTTGGATTGATTGTTATTTTATGTCCCAAAGTATAAAGTCTTAGGATGCTTTGAGGATCAAAGGTGATGATATGATAATGATGTTTTAGGGATGGATGATATGGATGTTTCAGCTTTTGATAAATTTTGAATGAGACACTAGGCTTTTAGGACTTGTGGATTTTGATTCTTGATTTTGAGATTTTGAGATTTTGTCTTTGATTTTTGATTTGGTTTTTTGATTTGGATTTTGAACAAATAGACCCTAAGATGTTGGATGATGATCTAAGGGATAGCTTTTTTCAAAGGATGATAATTTGAATATGTGTGAGGAGAAGGATGCATCTACCCACACCTATTCAAACAAGATGATTGTTTCACTAAGCATATGAAGAAGGATTCATCTACATACACTAAGCTAGACAAGATGATTTTGATAACTTTGACTAAGTATATGCAAAAGGATGCATCTACACATACCTAACCAAAGGTGTTTTGATAAATGTTCTCAAGGACCTAGTCTCAATGATTTTGATGATTTTGGTTTTTTGCCACAAAGCCTAGTATCAAGGATGATTTGAAGATTTTCCAAAAGGTGATGATGAGATGGATTTCGTTTTGATGTTTTGAAGGATGGATGAAAAATATTTTGATGTGTTTTGATCCTAAGATGAACCTAAAAAGGTACACTTTATTTGCTTAGACCTAGGTATTGAAGAGTAGTATGCAAATGCTTCCTAATGACCTTTGTAACCAAGACATGATTTCATTTGAACATTTGGATTTCCAATCAATGATTTTGTGCTTTGGGATTTGGAGTCTTCAACACATATGAAAGTTCATTTTGCTTAGCTTTGCTTAATGTCTTTATTTTACCAAAAACACTTTCTTCAATTAAGTTTTCCAACTAAGATGTCCAATGTCTTAATTTCCTCAAAACCCCACAGGATATGTTATGTGGAAATTTAATGAACTTAAGGCAAAGGTTTTCCTATTGTTTACTTAAGGAGACAAATTGAGAAATAATCCAATGCTTAGAAACCTCTAAGGATGTGAATCCCAAGGGAAAGCAATAACATATGGATTGAGTCAATGGCATTTGTCTTCAAAAGGGTTTGAAATTTTGGATGATGTTAAGTGTTTGTTTTCATGATGTTTTCGATCAAACAATGCATTTTGTAACCCAAGAATAAGTACAATCCTATGGATGTGAAAGATAATATTTGTTGGATTCCCACTTGGACAAGTCCAGCTACGCTTATCTCTAGTGGATGGTTAGATGCTTGACCCCACTGGCTCCCCTCCACAACTCATACGTCAATCGGGGCAGCCAAGCATCAACACCCATGAAAATACCATGGCATGCTTTCCATCTCTACTAGAAGACTGTAAAAGTGTGGGGTGGCTTTAGAACAACCATTCTTGCACCAACAAATAGATAAAAGGATTTTGGCAAATTCTAGCACATGGGTTCTAGTAAGGACTTTTCGTTCATAGGAGTTGACCCAACGTGGCAAGAGTCCCCTTTTGGATCCATCTTGTTGGAGTCAACCGCGTGATATTGGCATTTTCTTCCAATATCCACATTTATATCCTGGTGGGAAATACTCTCAGGTTCAGAGTGTTACCGGTTGAGTCGTTCCCTTGGGTGAGTACTTTTTCCCCAAGGCAGACCCTCTAGGATAAACAAAAGTGAATGAAGAACAATATTTGTAACTTGATCAATCCTTGTTGGCAACAAGGAGAGAGAATATACGCAACAAAGCCCCCCACTCACACTCGCACAAGATTTTGTTCAATTTTAAGCCCAAATCGAAGTGTGGAGGTGATTGCTTTGTCTTAAACCAAAGTCATGGAAAAGGCCTTTTGATTCTCAAGATCACTATAAAGCGTGAGATAAGCGCATACGTCCTTTTCCAATGGCTTTAGTCTAAGTAAGCCCTCATGAAAAACACAACTACACTTGTTTCTTTTTAAACCCTCAAAGCAATATGTGAGTTTATTTTTAGAGCACCAAAAAGACAAGTGATAAACATTTGTTAAATTTTTTAATCCCATAAACAAAATCTCGTAAGTTGTTGGTCCTAAGATTCTTTTTAATCCTTTTGCAAGAAATAAACAAAAAGAACTCTTTTTAAACCCAAATGAAAGCTAGTGTTCTACGAAAGGAAGAAGATGACAAATTCTTAAGGAAGTGTTAAACAAACACTTAAGTGTTTAAAAATACTTTGATTAGACAAAGTATCATCACCATACTCCTCCTTCCTTTACTTTCGTTTTCCAACCTACAAAGAAGAAAAACAGTTAAATTCTGGAAAAACACAGAAATTAAAAAGCATAAAATAGAGGAAGAAGCAATCATAAATTAAAACATATGCTAAAAAATTAAATTCTCCCTTTTTGTTGTTTCCTAGTGTCGCAACTCGTGAAGGCGTCGCTATTTTTTCCTCTCAGCGGTGCTCTAACAGCGCCGCTTACCAGTCAGCGGCGCTTTATGTCGGGATAGAGAGCACGATTGCGTCGCACTTTTCGAAAGTGTCACTGTTTATAATTTTTTGAAACTTCTATAGATCGGCGAGTCCAGCGACGAAGTTAAGAATTTGAAATTTTTGGCGGGATGAGTCCAGCGGTGCTAAAACGGCGACGCTGGCGAGCCCGCGACGCTAAAACAACAATGCTAATGAGCCCACGATGCTAAAACAGCGACGCTGACGAGCCCGCATTAGAATTTCCTATGTCAAGAAAACATGTAAATTTTAAGGAAAAGTTAAAAATAATGATGTCAAGCCCTCCTTCTAGTGCCAAATGTGCGAACCCTTTTCCTAGTACCTGCAAAACAACATGAATAAACTAGTGAGACAAGGAATTACAAGCCAAAAGAAGGATTCCCCATGAAATCCATTTGCAAACTCAAAATAAGAAAGAAAATAAGCAAGAACACAATAAAATTGATAAACCAAAGATTAAATCCTAATTTAAATAGCAAACACTTGATCCCATGGGGGAATTGGTGCCAATTTGATGTGAAAATTGGCCCTTTCCCAATTCCTATGATGCAAGATTCGAATGTTGAAGAGATTGTTGATCCACTTTTGAGGAGAAGATAAGAACTCCAAGCCAAATCTGCAAAAATCCTAGCTAAGAATTCAAATGATGGATGGAAATGGCTAAGTATTTTAGCATGGTAACTTTGCTTGGATTGTGGATGATAAAATGAGGAGAGGAACTCTTCATTTATAGGATTTCAAGATGGATGAATGCCCAAATTTGAACAATGTGGGACTAACATTCACCCAATGATATGGTGCCACTTGTCAAGCTATGAATGGATGATGGTTGTGCAAGATTTGGGGTTTGTGCCAATAAATGCCAATATTTGAAATTCAAATTTGTTGAAATGACATGTAAGAGGGAAGGGAAAATGCAATAAATGCCACTTGGCTCAAGGCAAAGGACATGTAAGAGATCTTAAATGCCTTGTTGGATGTACATGTTGACTTGGAATTTTTGAATTCAAATTGAGAGAATATTCCAAAAGATGCCTTGTGAGGAAAATAGGGATTTAATAAATGAATTAAATCTATTTTCATGTGCAACTTGCATTATCTAGAGGATGTGACATGATATTAGATTAAATTAATCAAGGGTTAATTAATTTAATAGGAGATTAGATGATGTGACTTATTTGACTTAGATTTATGGATTTATTTAAATCAGATAAGAGAGGAATATGATAAGAGGCTAATTAAATAAATATTTTGATTTATTTAATTAAAGGGGATGGTGTTAGATTAAATCAAATAAGATTTTAATTTATTTAATTTAATAGATAGACTTTAGAGATTTAATCAAATAAATTGATTATTTAATTAAATAGGGATAATTAGATCAGATGGATTGATTTAATTAATAAGAGAAAGTGACTTAATTAGACAAAATGATTTATTTAATTAAGAGACGAATATTGATGAATTTAATCAGATATGGGAATTTGATTAAACGGTTAGACCGAGGGATGATTTATGAAGAAATGGTGTTAGTAAGTCAGGATCGAATGCATGATGTCAATCAGTATATTTTCGATGTCTACAGGTTTGATTTTAGGGAGAAAAACTGGAGGATTCTCCTCCTTCCACTGGAATTGCTGCTGAGTCAAGATAAGAGACATCACATATCAAGCATAAGTATTTTCTTAGTTCTTGATAATTCATAGGACCATCTAAACTTTGAAGATTTCAAGTTTTATGTGAATTCTTTTCTTTTTGGAATGTAAATGGGGTAGAAGTTTCTTCATCTTATTTTATGAGGAGGAGGAAGAATTGCTCTGTGAGTAGTTTCTCTTTCATTCCTAATAATTGTCTTGTAATTTATATCTTAAAAGTTTATAAAATATATTATAATATTCTTTTGATTTTGTAGATTCTACTAGCTATATTTTCCCTTCAATTGATAAAAAATTTCAAATCTTTAAATGCATTTTGGAGCACCACTTCCACAATATAATGATAATACCACTGTTAGAATGTGAGAATCGACAAGTTAAAACCAGCTACATGTTTATTGTTGGGAATATTTTTTTCCTTTTTCTTTAAAGATAATGGGGTCTCATTGAATATGTTCTTCTGTGAATTCTCTGAACTTTATAAAATTTGAGTCAATCTTCATGGGACACTAAAAAAAATGAAGGGAAATATTACTTATACAAATTAGGGCAAGAAGTAGACAATTTAAACATAATTGTTCGGGCATGCAAGGGCTTGATTGATGACCTCTTTGTTGGCAACTTCCTTGGAAAAGATGGTAATTCTCTTCATTACACATTTGAATGTGTATATATATTTTAATTTTTTAATTTTTTTTTGAAATTCAATTTGGTATTACTGTAAATTCTCTTTTGGAAGTTGAGCTTACAAAAGTTGGACAATCTAAGAAACAAGTTTTAGAAAAATTTGTGTATGGTTCTTTTTTGCATGTAATTGCAGAGCATATAAAATTGGTATTGAGTGTATGGATAATAATGTTTAGAAGTACTCTTTGCATTGAATTTAATGAGAAATTGATCTTTATCTCTTCTCTTAATTGATCTTTTGTAAAATCTTTGTACATAATTTTTTACTTATTAGTTTTAAACAATATACTCTTTTTTGAAATCTACAAATTTTCTTTCTTCAAGAAATTACACTAAAAAAATAGGGTAATTATTACTATTTTAAACTTCTTGTTATTTAATTAATTGGTTAATCCTCCTTATATGGTAATCTTAGATTTTTTCAAAAAGATTATTTTATTTAATCAACAACTTCTCCCTATAAATATTATAATTATTGCTATCTTTTATTTTTCTCTACATTTGTACTGATGCCTGAGCATTTGAAAGATCACTGTTTTATAATTTTAAAAAATAAATTGTAGGGGTTTTTTAATTAAAGTTGTTGCTATAATTGGGCTGGGCTTAAATGTCACACAGTAAGCTTTGATGCTTAGTGTGAGCCCCTCCTATTTGCGACCCCGTTTTTCTTTTCTCGTTATGTTAACTACCAAATGCACACCATCTACCGTGCATCATGCCATTAACTATTATATGATGGATCCATAGCATTTGTCAGTGTGTTGGTGTTTGTCAAACCTAGAGGACTATCAAGAACTTTACCTCGTCCCCCAAGAATATAAGTTTATGTTTTTAACTTACAATTGTTTTACTTGTTCTTTATTAGGCAACTCTATTTTTAATTGTATTAGATAATATAATATATAATTTTATATTATATTGCATATTATATAATGTTTTTTTGCTATATGTGTTAAATTGAAACTTAAATTATCTAAATAAATATTTATTTTTACTAAGTATATTACTTGTAATTAAAATTGTGTAAGTGGTTTTTACTAAGTGTATTTATAAATAAATTATATGGTTTGTATTTTTTATGTAAAGTAAATATTTATATTTTATAAAAATTATGACTTATTTTAATAAAATAATTTAAAAAAAATATTTTTGAGCAATTTGATTAGTTAATGTATTTTATTTTTTATTATTATCTTTATTAAATTGACAATTCATCTATAACCATCAAGTATTTAATCTTATTAATTATTAATTTGTATCTCATATTTTACAATATTTTTTTATAATATGGTTGAACACAACACCTAGATAAATAAATAAAATTTAAATTGTGTTATTTAACTCTTAAGTGCATAAGAACCTTAGATTGAGATTTTATATTTTTATGGTTAATTACTAAAAAATTAGAAGAAATATTTGTTAGTCTTAGATTATGTTATTTAACTCTAAGTTTGAATAAGTTGGTAGTTAATTTATTTGACTTTTATTCTTACTTTATGTAAATTGAAAGAAAATTACATAAAATTCTTATGTAAAAAGTTTCAAAAAATATCATTAATCATGAATAGAGTGTTTGATCATAAAATGTCAAAAAATTAGATATTCATCAAATAGATAAATGGACAAGTGGATCTATAGCCACCAAGTATTTAATCCTATTAGATATTAAATTTCTAAGAATGCACTAAAAGTTGATACCTTATAATATATTTTTATAATAATACGAAGACTAAATGACATAATATACAGGGAAAAAAATTCAAGCCTTCAAACCCACACTAATATAAAGTGAAACTAATGTACTTAAAATTATTTAATAAGATTATTAATATTTATTTCAAAGTGTCTCAAAAAATAATAATAAATATTTATATTCATAAACATGTGGTTATAAATCTAAATTTTAACCAAAAGACAAAGTATTAACAATATAATTGTTAACTATCTCATCATGTGTATTCCTATAGAAAAGATAGAGTACTATGGTAAAAGAAAGATATGAGGGAAAATTTTGGATTGAAATTTTAAATTTTTATGGTTAATTGCAACTTATGGGATTTTTTAATTTTATATTATCTCAAAGGCAAGTAGTGGTATTGTTGTTTTATTTTATTTGTACAAATGATTTAATCTTATTTAATTTAAATATCTAATGTGGCTAAACACACCTCCTAGATGCACTACACTAAATATTTATTTAATCTACAATATTATAATATATTTTTTTTTATATAAGGTGTACAATACCTAATCTCAACACTTGAAACCTCACCTAGAATCCTTGTGAAATCCATTGTGTGCTAAGTTTTCTAGATTTGTATGTTATTGAGATTTCCCATACATTCATGCCTTCTTTGGCATCCCCAATCCACAAATCCTGAAAACTATTGGAAGGTCTATGTGATTATTTTACAGAGAATTTTAATTGTTACTTACTTGGTTACATCTTTCCATCCACCTCAAACATTTGAAACCCCACCAAATCCTTCATCAAAATTAATCTAAGTATTTTGGAGTGTCAGAGTTCTTCATCCCTTATGAATAATTTGCAAATAATATTATGAGTAATTAAATACATCAAATTTAAAAGGTTGATGATAGCTTAATCCTCAATAAAAGAAGATGAAAATAAGTTTTTTCATAATATTATATTTTTATATTATATTAAATAATGTTTATATATAAGTATTATATATTTAAACTATTATATTATAATATTTATATCTAATATAACAATATAATATTTATAATATATTATATTATAACATTTATATATAATATAATATTTAAAATACTATATTATAATATTTATATGTAATATAACAACATAGTATTCATAATATATAATATAATATTTTTAATGCATTAAAAAAAATCATCAACTAATCAAATTATTCAAAATTATTTTTAAAATTTTATTTTATTGAAATAAAGCATATAAATTTTATAAAATACTTTAATTATAAAAAACTAATATTAAATTAAATAATTTTAATTTGAATTTAACACATATAACTATTGTGCACACATTATATAATATGCAATATAAGATAAAACTATATAATATATTATATTATACAATTAAAACAAATAAAGTTCTCTATATTCCTTCAAGTCTCACAAACATGAGTATTTTACAATGGACTAATAAATGCTACAGACCCATTGATAGTGATTAATGGCATGATGCATGGATGGATGGCGGGTGCATTTCCCAGTTAGCAAAAGAGGAAAATATAACCCTATTGGAAAATAAGATTGCAATTAGCAGGGCCCACACTAAGTCAACGCTTCGTGTGTGACATTTAAGCCCAATCCTATAATCCTGTTCCTTAATCACATTTTCCATCTCTCCTCATGACAATATATATAATATAACCATATGCTTATTTATGTATCACTGTACCTTGATTTGAAAATAGTGGGTCTCTCCTTGTATGCCTACCACTTGTATTCCTAAATCTCTTGTTGACTACCACTAAAGAAGAGTTTGTGTTGGAGACAATATTCAATACATAACTAGTCTACGCCACAAATCCATTGTTAATAAACTAAAGTATGAATGTGGAGTGAGTGCAAAGCTATATCCTTTAGAACTGAAATATACTTCAAAGATTCATTTTTTATTTTTTTCGTATTCTTGTGATTTCAAGTCAACGAGAGTTAGGGCAATAGAAATATTGGTAAAAGACTTGGAAGTATTTTCTTCATTCAATGAGGAACTATTTGCTATAATGGTTCAAATTGAGCTTCACATAAAGAAGTTCCTTCAAATGAACAATGATTACATTTTCCTTGTCTCACAAATTTTCATATAATTAAAATGTGTTTATTCCCTGATTAGTTTGTTGTTTTGTGGTATGGAGCAAGGAGTTTAAGTTGAAGAAAATACTATTTGTTTCATGTTGTAGTGGAATTCACGTTTCTAACAAGAATTGTGCAACCACACATATAATTTATTTATACACCTTTTATCACCTTTTATTACTTATCAATATATAGTTTAATTGAAATGTGTTTAATCACCTCCTTCAGATGCAGTTTCATTGATTAATTGATTATTTATTTGTTCTTTCAACATTGTTGCTAAAACTTATCAAACACAACATATTAAAACATAACTATTCTATAACTTTTTTGGTAGGAACTTCGCTGCCTTGCAACTCTTGTTAGTTTCTGCCAGGAAACTATAGGCACCACCTATTGTTAACTAGTGATTATTAGTTTGTTTTGCAGCCAATCAAATGTACAATTTTTTTTATGTAAATTTGTTTACAAATCATTAATTTTTTCATATTTATCTTTTGTAAAGTAGAGATGCAATTTTTTTAACTTTAAGCATTTTGAAAATTATTTATCATGAATTTTATTGGTTTAAAAATTTTAAGCGATATAAGCGGATTTTTAGGAACTGTAGACAATTGTAGACAAAAACAGTTTTTTCGCAGTTTTTACAGGACAAATTTTCTCCCACTTTTAACTACTCTAATTTTTAGAGGGCAGTTTTTCGGCCACTTTTAATTACTCCTGATTTTGGGATTGTTTTCCATATGAATTTTTTTATTTTCTTTTCAAATTTAAGGTTTCTCTTTTCCTAGTTAGTTACACAAACTACCACTTATTAAATTTTCTCTTTTCCTAGTTAGTTACACAAACTACCACTTATCAAATTATTTGAATTGAATGAATTTATAGATTCATTCTCTATAAGTCCCATTTACATCTTTCTTAAATGGGGGTTCAGGCATTTAGTGAAAGATATTTTGCAGGTTGCCGCAGCTGGAAACTTTCCTCTTATCACATCCCTCAATTTTAGATGCAACAGTTGTGCGATAGCTATTGTTTGGATTTTAATAAGCATTTTCTTTTGGTAGTCTATCTATATAGTATTCACCATGGCATTTGTTGAATATAATTTCCATGCATTTATCTTTGTCTATCTAGAGGGTGGATGTCTTTGGCCATATGGAATTACTTTTATGAAAGATTGTTTAATATGGTGTTATGATTCATGGCAGAAATACAAGAGAGGAGACATCACTTTAGAAGCATGCCAAAAACATTTGCTATTGGAGAAAAGAAAATCAAACTTTTCAAAGTTTGATAGGTCTTAGGGACTTGGCACAGTCTCATCAATATAAGGTACGCATATCTGAAAGCTAGAGAGAGGTTAATCTGTCTATTCATTATTGTATATCTTACAATAATCTAGTGATTGTTTTTTTAACTTCCAGTTTATTGTTCTTTTTAACAGCCAAGTTGAGATGGTAAGAGGGGAAATTTTACCTATTATTATGGTAAGGAATGTTTGGATTTGGGAAGACTTTTCAAATTATAATATCATGGTTGAGTTGGTTGCATATCAATTCAAATGTTGTACATTTAGCATCAAATATCAACATTCATTTTTAGGCAAGTTATTAATATTTTGTAACTCATGTGAGGTTCATAAAGAGAAGGAAATAAAATGCATAAATAAATAGACTCTCCTCTCTCTAGAAAGATGTTAGTTTTCACCTCCCCTTTAATAATCTAATCTATATCAACACCAAAAAAGAAGCTAATGAGGTAAGTTTGACTGTCTTGCAGTCTAAATATTTGTTCTATGCTACATGTGAGGCAAATTGCTAGTCCTTATAGCAAGTTTAATAACTGTAATTTATGCTTTGGATGGAAAAACAAATATTTTTTTCACTTTTTCTCCAAGATTTCAATCTTCCTTGCTACATCACATGTGTGTACACCATAGTATTTATATTCTAAGAAATCTTTGGCTTTTATCTTTGGTTTTCAATAGTTTTGTTTGGTGCTCATTTTAGTCATCACAACACATTAGACTTCTAAGTATCTTCCCTATTATCAAAGCAAAAAATCAATATCATCCAAAGTTACTATGTTCTTTTCCCAAAAAATTAAATAAATAAAGATAATATTTTATAACTAAAAAATTAAATAAATGCATACAAACATTTTTACTACTATTAAATTTTTATTTAAAGGATAAGATTTATCAAATGAAAATAACAAAAAAAATAAAAAATAGAAAATAAAAATCTTATAAAAACTAAAAAACTAAAAATAAAGAACAACCACCTAAAAAACCTAATAGTTAAAGAAAAAAAGTGTAAAAATGAGAGATAAAAAAAATAAACAAGGAAAACTGAAAAAATAAGGAAACATCATTTTCTCTTTTTAGAAAGTAATAAATTTCTATTAAAAGAACAAAAAAAATGAAGAAATAAAAACTAAAAAACTAAAAAATAAATAATTTAATGAAGATGCATCATAATTGAAATATGAACATCATCCAAGAGATATCAAACGATTTGACCATAGTTCAAAAGTTTGGACTTGTAAAAAATAAGTAAATTCAAATTAAATTAGATTTGATAACTTGAATCAAATTTCCAAATAATAAAATATACATAAATTTGTAAAACTATAATATGTATAAAACTAAACTTATAGAAGTCACAAGTAATTTTTTTTTCATTAATAGATTAAAAAATGAGATCAATGCATATCATATATTAAAGCATTCAGTTGTCAAATACTATAAGCCTGATTATAATTCAAACCCTAATTGGACTTTAACCCTATCTCTAATTTAAACCCTAATCCTAACTATAACTTTAATTCTTAACCCAATTCTAATAGTAACCCACCTTAATTTTAACCCTAATTCTAATGGAAATCCTAATCCTAATCCTAATCCTAATTCTAATCATAACCTTGATTGTATTGTACTCTCACCATCACCTTAATTTTAAGTCTAACAATAATCTTAATTCTAACCCTTTAATCCTAATTCTAACTATCATTTTAACCCTAAACCATAATCTCAAATCTAACCCTAACCCTAACCCTAACCATAATTCTAATGCTTATCCTAACTCTAATTCTTACCCTAATTCTAATTGTAACCTAATTAAAATAATTTTGAACATTTTCAAATCCATATATTTTTTTGATTCTTTTTTTTTAACTCATGTTTTTAATTTAAAAATTAATTCTAATTATGATTTAACCCTAACATTATGTTTTCTTTTATAAGTTTATTAATGTTTTCTACCACTTGACTAATATAATAGTTTAAAAAAAAATAGTTTACATATCCGTTTTTTATTTAAGAAAAAAGGATGCCCGTTTTAACTTATCCCTTCTAACTGTTGTATACATTATTTGTTTATCCTATTTATGTTACTTATGAATATATATTATTTGTTTATTTTTTGGGTGTTTTAAAATTTTAAAATATATTGGATGATATTATTTGACTTGTTATTATATTTTTATATAGTTCTCTATATAATTGAATATTTTATTTATAATAATATATCATCTTATTGTGATATTTTGTTATATAAATATTTATTAATTCATAATATTTTAAAATATAAATATAAAAGATCTTTTTATAATTTTTATCCTTAAATATTTATAGAAATCAATTTAGGTTAAGATATTGGGAATCATGTTCATTCATACTCATTTGGTGATTTTGTTGTACCAACTACAATCTACTAAAAAAATGCATTATATTTGCTTCTTGTTATAAACCCTTGAATAACATAAAGAATTAAATTAACTCCACATTGAACTAGAACACAACCAAATTCATTAAGCAAAAAATAAATGACAAGGAAACTTATAATGCTCACAAGAAAATTCAATGTTTGACCAACTAGGAAATAGTACACATTATTATTAAAGAGAAAAATCTCAAAACACAATCATTTGATATTTATCAATCTTCAGGGAAGACTACCAACTATAAATGCCCTATTGGAGCAAGTAGCTTCTTGCAATCATACGGGTGTTTTTCATATCTTTAAGATTATCCAATGATGTGGGCAAGTCAGTCATATGATCCTTTTTGCATACAAGTGTAAGACACAATGTTATAACTAGTTTGAAATGGATTTTGGAGGAGCGTTTATCTAGGTTTACCTAGGAGAGTGTTAAGATTAAGTCAATCTACAACTTGACAAAATTCAAGATTATTATAAAGTAATTATAGTATCAACATTGCTTCGCTCTCTGCAGCTCTTGTTAATTTAGTGCTCAAAGCTCACTGAGAAGATTTTCTCTAAAATATTATATATATCTTTTCATATTAAAATGAATATTAAATTTTACTTTTACCATATATATATATATTTGAGTGACATAATTAATAATTCTTAATAACTATTTAGAATTGAAATTAACAGTACACTAATTTTTTTTACAAATATAATAAGTGTTCACTAACATAAATTAGTAGAAAAATAAATAAATAATATTTTTCAGAAAATTAAATAAAAATTATAACTTTATTACTCAATTTTTTATATATTTTTTATAATAATTGCTAAATAAATAAACAAAAAATTTACATCCAGAATTCTTGCCTGTGATAGGAACTAATAAATAATAAAAACTTTTGTTTGTATTTATTTGTTATCCTCCAAGTAATTAACAAATTACACATGAAACTGACGCCTACAAGCAAGGCATCGGAATCGCTAACGTTAAAAAGGAGAACGTGGTTCAGGTGGCAGCCGTTCTCCGGTTTTTTGGCCCACAGAAACACTGGATCCTCCCTCTGCTCCAGCCTCTGGTTTCGCCCCTCATTATTCTAAACCTACCCATGCAAACGCCATTATCAGCAATGACCATATGTTCAGGGCATGCACTGGGCCCACCTCGACTGAAGGCATATCTTTTGTTTAAAATCCTCCCGCATTTTCCAGTCATTTATATCCCAAATACATGGCAGCCACCAAATATCGAATCCATCTTTGACCTGGTGATCGAGCCCTCCACCGTACAAACCGCAACGCTGTCCCATATATCGGTTTCAGAACCTGTACCTCGAGGACGCTTGCAGCATATCTTTATCATGCTTCTACTCAAACACTCTTCACAAGCGTTCCCATTCTTCTGATTTTGAAAGCCACACAACCAGATAAATAATCGGCCAGGTTTTGAGTCTCCAATGCCGACTCTTGCTGTTCAGAACTTATACGAGGCCTGCAATGAGAACTTCTCTTCTGTTGTTGCTCCCGAGCCTTCCTCACGCTCAATTCAAACGTTGCGCTCTGTTTTAGGTCAGTTGCTAACAATTTAATTTATTAATAGAGCCCAATTCTTCACGCTGCTGGTAAAAATCAAGAGCTCCCTAACTTTTGCTACAGCCAAGCATTGTAAAAAAGTTTGTTCGTTTCTAAGCTGTTCAGAAGTTCTATTTATGATTTTGTAAGTATTCTTTGTTAGTTCTCTGCCTCGTTTTTAAACCCCTCTTCCAAGCCGGCCTTGAAAAAAAATCATACAAGGTTATTAGGTAAGTTTCTTTTCACTTTTGGATAGCGATAAATGGGCATACAAGCGTCTGGGGTTTTGTAATCGATGTGGTTCCATAAACTCTTTTCGA